>VYZM01020066.1:269901-290725 GCA_013398915.1 Dromas ardeola
CAAGGCCGCTGCACGGCGGCGGCCATGACAGGCAGCCCCGCCCCGGCCCCCATTGGCCGGAGGAGGGGGAAGAGGCGGGGCCAAGATTTGCGCTTCCTGCCGGGACGGCGCGCGTGCGCGGCAAGGAACAAGGGAATCTTTTTTTGGGGGGGAAAAGAATCGTTTTCGCAAGTATTCCTTTCCAGCTGGACGCTGCTGCCTGTTGGAGGTGAGTGACCAAAACGTAACACCCCCATCTCAGTGCGACAGGCGACATCAAGGACTGAATCGACGTTGCAGCACGTGAAAGTAGCAACAGCTCGCTGTTAACGTCACTGTGACGTCAGAGTGGTCGTCTTAAACTGACCCCCTTGCCCGCGCCGTGCCACCGTAGAGTTTTAACTAAGAAAGCAGACAATGTTTGTTTTCGTCCTCCAGACCCAAGCAACCACTTTCTCTAATTTTTGATTAATTTCTGTTTAAATACAAAAAGTTATTTGTAAACTTAGTTTGTAAAGAAAATAGGTTTTAAATTAAGATGACTCCCATGAACAAGCATCTCTCAAACTTCGCTTACTTCCCTTACCTTACTACTCTTAAAAAAAAGACACCTTGCAACCATTAAATATTTCAAATGTTCAATGAAGTGAACACCTTGTGGTTTAACTCACACCTGGCGAATCATAAGAAAGCTTCGAAAACAGGGTAACAGAAGAGATTGTCTTTTTATTTTAGAAAAAGGAGACAAAACTGGAGCTGCGCACAACAAAAGTTAAAGGTGATATTTATGTAGTTAATAGAACTATTCCTGTACACAGAAAGGAAGCAAAACCTGGCATTCCTGCTTAAATTCTAACACATACTGATAATGTTTTGCAGAGCATTAGAAAATTAAATTATAGAAAGTTTTAAGTTACAAATAAGGACAACATAAAACAGATCTTGTATCTTTTAATTGTAGTCAGAGTAACCTTTCCAATTCTTGCAAATTTGAAATATATACACAGCAGAAACGAACAAAAGAGTTGAAGTAAAAATAGCACCAGTCTTCTGCAGTACAGAAATGGATAGCTCGACACCTTCTCCCCTGTCCCCCACTATTCTAAAAACCAATTTTAATGCTGTAATATTTAGCACTTCACGCTTAGGGGAATCGCAACTGAGGAAGTGGTTACAGCCTGTGCTACGTTTTGCTGTTTGACAGGCTCCACCCTCCCAGCTCCCCTCTCCTAAGCATCCCCACCTCGTCCCTGCGTCTCCTCCTGCAGGATCCTCTCAGGAAGCACCTCCAAGTCTCCTCCCTGGGCTGCACCCAAGTTGCACGAACAAGAAGCCGTCAAATGTCACACGCCTGCCCCCCAACACATGCACAAACCCAACTTTAAAGCCATCGTCGTTTCCTTCTACTTTAAAAAAATTGTACAAGACATGATAACAAAACATCCAAAGAACAGTTAATCTTAACAGTTATTTACTGCTTCTTAATGTATTCATACACTAACACGTTGCCTGTATTAAAATTATGCAGAACCTTTGTAGCGGGAGGTGTTTTGAAATGCTCATCGCTCAATGCTTTGCACAGCTCCCTGGATACTGATGCTTCCACTGAGTCTTCCACTTTTGCTTCTCACAATTGGTCTTGGAAAACTTCCTTTGGGTTCTCATCCCTCCTTACTGAGACAGGCGGGACCCCTTTTTTCTTCCCTCCTTCACAGCAAGAGGGAAGTGAAAGAAGGGAAGAAAAATCTCTCAAGCTGGAGGGTAAAAAATGATTGAGAAAAGATTGGGCAGCAATTAGAACACCTAAACATAATTCACCACTTGCTATACGCTGATTTTTGTTAACATCTTCTGTAAAGTTTAACACCTCGAATTACCATTTGCTACTAATCACAGCCACTATTTTACCTACTTTTCAATACTTAGTCAAGTATTAAGTCCTTATTAAGCACAAAAAAGTCCTCCAAAATGACTGAAACTACCTGTCTACACTTCAGGGGAATGTGTCCCATTTCTTCTGTCTTTTTCCCTTGAAATATTTGAAAAGGGAAAGAGCCATAGAGAAGAAGTAATATGAACTGTGGAATGTGTACAGCAACCTACAGTATCTCGTGCAGACAACTTTTCCATAAACACAACAGTATGTTTGAACATAAGGCAAACAGACATTGGAGGCCACTAAAAAGCTCCTTTGTGTATTTCCCTTTATGAAGTAAAAGTCCAATTCATTTAAGTGCTATAAAAGTAATCCTAACACATAATATTGTTAAGAATTCTATTTTTAAAAAGCTTTTGTTATTGATGCTTATTTGTCTAACAATCTGTTTACAGAATTTACATTTTTCTGCTGAAAGTAGATTTTTTGAAAGATTTATTTCCAGAGAGACACTGTTTACTACAGTTGATTGAGCTGGTGCTTCAACAGAATTGTAGTCTGTTACTTAGTATAGTAGCCACTGTTTTTATAATCCTTAAAACAGTAGAATTCCCAAGGCAGATTTGTCAGGAAGCTGTAAACAAATAATTTTCCAAGACTCATTGGCAATAAACAAAGTGATCTTTAGTCCTTTAGGATTTAAATTTCTCTGCCAAATTGGAATTTTGGAAGCTGTGGAATCTACTTCCAAATTAATACTCTGGAGCAGTATGGAAACTTGCCTCTGAGGAAGAGTCAAAATCTATTTCCAACCCTGACTCATCAGAATTTGGGAGAAAATTAGGATAGGAGTTTAAGTCTGAGTGCTCCTGTATGTTAGCAGAAGCATTTTTCATAGCTGAGCACATGAAGCACGAAGATTCCCAGAGCCAGGTTTCAAGGTCTGCAGAACAACGAGGCATTTTAAGATGGCAGTATGAAGAATGAAATTCCACAGCAGATGGGACAGTTTGACATTTTCTTAGTGATGCATAATTGTCTTTCCTGTTAAAGAAAAAAGAAAAAAGGAAAAGATTATTAGTGTTTCAATGACATTTCTATTACCGTTCAGATGTCTGACAGGGAACCTTCATAGAAAAGGAAGAACACTAGAGGAAAACAGTTAATTCTAAATGCATTTAGTGAATTAGGATATGGGACAACAGGAAAAGGATCTTGAAATGATCATATCTAAAAGAAGGGCACTCTGCCATTATGTGTTTTCCTCAGAAGTAGCTATAAAATAGTTACATTAAGTCAATAGTTACATTAATTATCATCAACCTGAACAGCTGTAACAGAACTTTCCTACACTCTAAAAAAAGTACCTGAATCACCAGGCTAGTCTTTTCCAATCTGAGAAACAGGAAACTGATGTTGTCACCAAGAATACCCAGTTTTTTCTTTAAAGTTCTCTCCTCTCACAGTGCTTTTGGAAAAAAAAACAAAACAACCTGCAACGCCCCTCTCATGCACAGGAAAACCCAACTCACCTACACACACTTCAACACCAGTTTCCACACCTGAAGTTCAAGAGCACTAGAAGATACCATCCACCAAGTTAAGTTTCCTAAAAGGATTTTCAAACTGTTAACAGCACAAATTTTCATGAGATTTAAGTTTGATTCCGAAACAGAAGATAGATCTGATGACATAAGGGGAAAAATGTAAAAAAAAAGGCTGGGGGGGGGATTACTTTCTGCAAAAGTAGCAGTAGGTTCTTGGTGGATGCTCAAACAAAGTACAAGCCCACAAAGAGTCACCTGTAGAATACAATGCAGGATTCTACACACAGAGCTTTGGGACCTGGCTACCTGAAGGGGGAATCCACTTAAAGGAAGGCTTCAGAAAACTTAGAAGTTTGACAGTGTAAACAGTTCAGTAGGAGTCTTGACCATACAGCAAGAGCCACATGACTACCATGATCTGTTTTAGGGCCAAGAGCTTGCTCTTTCCACAAGAAGAGAAACAATGTTTCTGGTTAATCATGACTCAATGACTAAATAACCCCGCTGAAAAATTAGATCTGGGACAGTCTTGTGATTTTGTGCCTTCCAAATGCCCATTTCAGAGGAGGAGTCTCATGATTGGTAAGGCTGGAATACGAGCAACATCAAAAAGCTGCTAAATAAGGGTAAAAGCAGGAAGAAGACTATACCCAAATTTGTTGTGGAAAGGAGTCAGAAATATCATTAAGAAACGGAGGAAAAAAGAACACTGGATTACATGTGGTATCAAATAACTGAAAAGGTGACAGTAGGATGATAGCAAATATATACCAAGAACTACATTTCTGCTCAGAGAGATGGCCTCAAAAGCCAAATAGTGTTATACAAGAAAAGGCTGATTTCAGAAAGGGAGAAGAGAGGCTATTTGTGTACTGTAATTATATTCTTCTGTATAAAATTGAATATTGTAAAAAGAAAATATCTTTACAACCTAATATTAAAGCCACCATTTAATATTTCCAAAGGGGGAAGGAAACCCAAACTTCAAACTCATTAAGTCTTACATTAAGCCAGAACCTTTAACAGGAAGTTTGACTACTCTGTACTTACAAGGAATGGCGCATACGAATCGGATCTTTCACGATGCCAATCCAGAACCTGGCAAAGCTTCTTAAATCTCACACCAGCTTAGCAAGAGAAGCATAATGAACCTACTTACAACCAGGTTAGAGTAGAGGTCTCTCTTCCATGGAAATAGAGGTTCCTAAAAATTCTCCGTATGTGTCTTATTTTAATTCTTCTCAACTATCTTCCAAGACTGTCCTTCTACTCATCTCGTTTTTAACTCATACCACCTTTCCTGTCCAGACTCCTAAGAATTTAGTCTTTCTCCCAATGTTTTCCAGTTCCTATTTGCTACATCTGATTTAGAACATTTTGAGCAACCTTTTCCTCCTCTTTTCTTCCTGATTAGTCCAGCTACTGTGGAACAGAGAAGAAACAAGGTCTCTGTTCTCAGCCCAATGCTTGCCCTATAATCCAACCCTCCCCCCAAAAAGCATAAGCCCACCAACAGGCAACACCTCTTAATCTACAATATGTAGCAGTCATTGATCAGTTATAAACAAGAAGCACCAGAAAATATACTTAAGAAACAATGCTAAGGATCAGAAGCAGCGAGAACTGTTTTGTGTTACCTTTGAGAAAATTACTAAATCCTGTTTTAAGAGAGAAACTTATTAGTACTTGAAGCTCTGACAAAAGAGAGAAATTCTAAAAATGCATCATTTGCATGCAGCAACACTCCACTTTACCTGGATATACAGAACAGCTTGCTTTTAGCCTGGGAATAAACTGTACCAGCAATCCGACAAAACTGTTCTTGCATCCATCGAACATCAGCAGGCATATCAGGAAACCAGTTTACTAACCTACAATCAAATCAACAATATCACAAATGTTTGGTTTGGGTTTGTTTTTTTTTTTCTCCTTATGATGCTCTTAACAGAAGTCAGTTAAACAAAAGGGGAATGAGGGCCAAAAACCCACATTAAAATTCTGTTGAAACTTGCTTCCTCTCCATCCACTAAAAAAATGGCACAGAAGCACCACATTAAGTGGCGCAGAAACAAAATATTTTACTGAGTTTTATGTGGTTCCATTTATAGATCATTTGATTTTTCAAGTATTTTCTAAAGATAGTAATGACATCTGCTGTTCAAAGACTGGAAACACAAAAACACTGGAAGCACAAAGCTTAGGGTTCATGGTGCACTCATTTAGCATAATTTCTCCTTTATGAGCACTGAAAAACTTCTAAAATTAAGCCCTGTTTCAAGAGCACAACTTCCAGTCAACCTAAACAAACCTGGTAAGAAAATTTATATGCTGAGTAAACACTGTATTTCACTCCTGACTTCGAAAAAAAGCTACAGCACAAGAACCGTCTGGATAGAGTTCAAATACCACTGCAGAATAGTAATAAAATAATAATAGTAATAAAGGATGTGCTCCTGGAAAACACAATTAAGGGTGCTTCTTTTGAGCAATTATGAGACAGCTACTAGTAATAAGAGTAACTTGTTTAGAAATCTTCCTAATATGTTTATCTAGCCTTAGACTATAGAGGCTTTAGCAGGATGCATTATGTAGGTAGAAATAATGGTTTTTTGACAAAGTTACCACTTGAATTCTAGAGCACAAGAATGTCTACAACACTGAATAAGCTCTCAAGGAGTAAATTTGCAAAAGTTTAGTAATTCTAAAATTTCTTTACCTCAAAGCAACAGAGTAAGCAGACTCTACTGGCAGTGTATATGGTAGCATCAGATAGGATATCACCCGTATTGGGAAGAGTTTTGAGAACTGCGCGTAGAATCCATTCTGTTCTTTGCAAGCTTCCTGCAGTGCTTAAGAATAATTGTTTTTGAAAAAGATGTTAGACTATTTGAAAACAGTTTAAATAATTTGCTCAATGTTCGATAATCTTCAGTCATCATTATCAAGTGTTACTGAGTAAGGCTCAGATAGAATTCATCTCAAGGCACTCTCACCATAAACCTTCTCTATGCTATTTTAAAATATGGGAAACACAGACTCATACCACAGCAACAAAAGGCATTACCCAGAACTTTTAAGCAACACATCTAAGAATTAATTTTTAATAAGAGGATGTAAAGTTCACCTCTCCAAAAATACTTACGTATTTTAGATAACATTCCTGTCTTGCTAGAGATTCTATAACTCTAAGGAGTTTGTTTAAATTCTAGAGTTCTGCATGTTCTAGTTGTTACATATAGTTGTAAGAAATATCACACTTCAAATTTAGTTCTCCTAGGTCACTGGGATCACAAGTTTCAGATCTTGAAAATACCCATCAGCATCCACAAAAAGACCTAGTTAAAAGTTATAGATTAAAGAAATACCAGAAGTGGTTTTGGTCTATTAACAGCTGATTTAAAAAGAGAGGAAAGCCAGAGAATTAGAAATCTGTTTTAAAAATAATGTGGGGATAACCAGTGTTTGGGTTTGAGGTTCAACTTCGGTGTGAAATACATGCTTACAAAAATACTGCACACATACAAAGTTTATCCAAAACCAAATGAGAGTTCAATTCACAATTCTGCAGTGTTGAAAGTAGCTCCTTCTCCCGCTTCAGTCTTATTTCTGTAGCTAAATCAAAATGTCCATGTTCACATTAAATAAGTATTTAAAGAACGATTTTGGGTTGAGCTAGTCTCTAATACCACAAGCAGTTATAAGATTAAATAAAAAGCATCATATGCAAATTATAAGAGTGAGCAGGGGGAAAAAAAATAAATCAAAGTCTGCCATTCAAAGTTACAAGAAACAGTCTGAAGAATGTACCTTTACGAAGTCTAGGAGGTAGACTCTCAAATATGCACTTCTCCAAAGGCCATGGATTTTGCTTCAACTGGTCATTAAGTACTTCCATTTTCAAAGCTTCCACTTTGCTATTTTCTGTCAATATTTTTTTCTTCATATGGTCAATGTGTTGTGCAGTCTCATGAGGATTTCTTTTTGTGAAGGACAAGTGGATATAAATTGAGTCATTCAGAATACCTGAAAGAGTCAAGAACGTCCACTTAGGCTTGATCCACAGGTCTTCAGAGTACCGGTACAGTACCTGTAATCTGTGTATCTGTACAAAGGCCTATCCTGAGGGAACATTATCTACCCAATGCCAAATATGCTTGCTCTTATAATCCCACAAACGTTTAATCACACTGATGAATACTCTTTTGCAGGTTCACTTTAAAACAGGTTCTAAAGAAAAGGAAAAAGTGAAATTAAGTGAAACTGCACTGGAAACATACAGTCATTTATCAAAGTTGTTTTCCAGCAAGAAAGCAAACGATTTAAAGGAGAGGAGGAAAACTGATTTAATATTTATTTGAAAGAAAACGCTTAAAACACATCAGGAAATTCGATGTGGCCAGTATCACAGGAGTCCTTTGAGGTATTGCTACAACAGGGTGGAGAAGGAAAGCGAGTAGGGCACAATACTGTTTTAAGATATATCTGAAATACAAATCTAAATCAACATCGGCTGCCTTGCAAAACTGGTGCTAATTAAGAAATAGCACTGATAATTACCTTAGAAACAAGCACTAGATAATGAGCACAAAGTGAAAAATAATAAAGGTTATTTATAAGCAGTTTCCATAAAAGCATTATAAAGTTATTTATATATATAAAGACTACCAAATTTGACTAGGATCCATACCTACATACAACAGACTCTATATCCTACTTACAATTACTCCTAAAGACAAATGTCAAAAGAATATACAGTGAATTTAGCAGAAAAATTATCTGAAGTGTTACAGATGGGGGGGGGGCGGGAGGAATTAACTCCTGTAGCTGAAATAACAAGAAAGAACATGCATAATGAATGAGTTTGGAAAGGTTAAAGCAAGACAAACCTGTGACAGAATAAGAACAAAGGTGATCACAGTATTGGTAGTGTGAAAGAAGGAGGACAATAGTGCAATATGCAGAGAATGTGGGGGACAGACACCAAGGAAGAGCTGCAAGGAATCTCAGATACTAGTGCGAGATGGAAACATACACATGGGAAACTTGTGGGTGCAGTACAGCAACAGAACACATCTTAGCACAGAAAACCACAAATTAGAGGCTCTTTGTATAGCTCGTGCTTTTAATCAGTTAGTAAAAGGCATAAAGCAGGACTCTCATTACTTATTCAATAATATTACTAGAAAATCAAACTCTTAAGCAGAACTGTGACATTCTTCAGCAGTGAAGAAAACCGTTCCAAGAAAACTTGAATATTTAATGTTTAGTTATAACAGAGTATAAGCAGTGAGCACATCAAGCTATAACTGCATTACAATACTGCAGCCGATACTATCTGTAATAGTGCAAACATCACATTTCAGTTTCCATTGCTCTAATCTGATGCAGTACCAATCTGCTTCTGCATCCAAAGACTACAGGGGCTAGGCATATTTACCACATGGTTAACTTCATGCTAATACCAAGTTACTACCTTTAACTTGTTTGTCTCAAAGTGTGCAGAGGAATAACATTTATTAATATAAAATATGTTACTAGAGTTCAGGGCACGGTGAGCAAGTAGCTGCATGGTCCTACTTGCTCGCTGGGGTTAAGCCACGACAGAGGACATAAGAAGATACAGGTTTCACAGGAGTGGGAAACAGTAGCCTATTCCCATCCTTCATGATTAAAACAAAAGAAACTAATAATATGATTTGCCTAGAGTTGGAATTCTTTGGTGGTAATTTCATTTAACAATACCTTAGCATTCACTTCACACAAATTTGGCAAAAACCCAAAAGCTCAATTTCTGTATGGCTGCACAACTTACCTCAGGTGAATAGTTAATATAACTACATGATTTCTACAAGAACTAAACTTATCATGATCCCTTCAAAAAACTCAAGGAGCTAGCCCCTTCTTAGCTACATACAACCCCCCTCACCCTTTTTTTGTTTTAAACTCAGGTTTAAATCACATGATCAGTAATTATCCACAAGTGTAACATACCATTCTCTTTCAAGAATTTAAGAGCATCTGAATATCCTTGCTCACAGATCTCTCCTAGTACCTGCAAGCATATGGTAAACGAGTCAGAAAAATAAAAGGAGATTCAATTTAAGATCAACAGTTTGCAGAATGAAAAGCTACTTCTACCCACCCTCCATTCTTCTAAGAAAAAAATATACATTAACAATTGCTGTAATTCAACAGATTCAGGTTAATATGCCTATTGTGATGACACAGACGTGATCATGCATACACAAACGTATCTTTCAGCTACTACAGATGCACTGAATTATTCAGCTAAAAGGACAGCATTCTAACAGTTTGCAAGAATTTCCTCCCCTTTTGTTTCTTTGACTAGCCTTTCAGCAGATGCAAGCAACAATGAAACAGCATGGCCTGGAGTATGCCAACTCCCCTCCTTCCCTCCCAGTGCTTCCCACTTCCCAAAACTATGAAAAGTCAGCTGTGCAATTCTCATGCTCAGACTCAGACTTAGTCTTCCATATGAAAACATCTTTCACCAGATGCAACACCAGCTCACCTACACAGTAGTCCTAGATGGAAAAAAATAAAAAAAATTAAAGCCTACATAAGTAGAATTTAACATTTTTCTTCAAGTGGTCAAAAAGCCCTCAATTTAAAAAATACATCTATAGCAGTAAGGAACATTACTTCTCTTCTGTAATATATCACAAGCCAATTGGCAATTCCAGAGCATTTTCCTCAGCAGATCTGCAATTAACGGCGGTTAGCAAAATCTAAAGGCAACTTGCCTGCGTGAAGTATTACTTGAGAACTTTACAAAACCATGAAGCTTTAGAACTTTTAAGTTCTGAAGCACCTGGTTAGCAGGTAAACACGAAGGGACTACAAACTGACAGTTATTAATTTACCAATGTTGATTTTATGATAGAATCCTGAGCTAATTCCCAAATAAATACTGAAAGCCAATAGCAGGACATGCGTATTTAGTCTGAGAGAGACTAAAAATAAGGAGAATAAAGACAAACTATGAAAAAAATAAACAAGAGAAATGTTACCAGAAAAGTTTATATGACTAGATGAAAAGCTAAGATCACTGTAGCCTTCTACAGAAACAAGGCTTTTAAACGGAAAGACATTTTAGTAACTACATGAAGGCAGTGAGTTACCTTAGGTTCTGGTGGAAAGAGCGCTTGTGTTAAACGATAAAGGTTCCCCAAACTGAGCTGAATGCTGGTGTTGGTCACATTCATTTCATGGAAGTTGGCAGAATTCCCCTTTGGACAGATATCACACTCCCCAGCAAAAGGCGAAACTGTGATGGTATTCTTAGATTCATAGTGAGGTAAGTTGTCACTGATTCCTCCATCCACATAGCGCTACAAAAATGAACAGAAACAAGAAGTTGCAAAGGCTGAAAATTTCTAACTAGCAGATTTCCCATGCAAGAATTAAATAGTAGACTGTAATAGAACAGTCTCTGCCTATGCTCCCGGGCTAAACATTTTGAGTAACATGCTTTCTCCTCTAATGCCAGTTAAAAAATATTCCTACCTATAGTTCCATAAATAGCCTAAGAGTACACTATTTGGGATTTTTATTTATATTTAAGAAAGAGCAAGTCCATTTTAAAGGCTATAATCCTACACAACCTGCAGGGAAAAAGTAGTGCAGCTGTCTCCTCTTCCTCAAAGGAGAGCACCAACCAAAGAGCTACCAGAGTACTTTAGAAAGAATACAACTAAAAGAATAGCTCCACACTTCAAAGCTCAAGTTCTGTGATACTAAACTATTCAGTTAGAGTAATTTTAAGTTACTCTTATTCTTAGTGATTAGAATTTGACATAAAAGCATCAAAAATATTTGGACATAAAGAAACTGCAAGTGAAAGTGGACAATGCTTCAGGAACCTTGCCAGTCGTGGGTATCTTTTCTGCTTTGAGTGCAAGTTTAGAAGCTGTTCCAGGTTATGCTTTTGTCTCCTTCGTGTTGACTTGCCCATTTCTGTAGTTTTAGTGCATCACCATCTCAGACATTATAAGATCCAAGAACTGAAGAGTCCTGTATTGTGGGAACTAATCTATCATGCAGCAGCTGCTATGGCTAAAGACAACTCCTCCACTCACTCACAACAGCCATCTTTCCAGTGGGGCCAACTGTAGCTCGTTGGTTCTGACAATGGCAAAACACCACCAGCTTTGCTGGTTTAGTGGGTGCATTTTCCTTCTTCCTAACCAGGCAATAGACATAACATGTAGGTCCTTTTAAATTGTAGATGTAATAGAGCACGTGATTCGACCAGGAGCAACCCAGATTATCAACTTCATCTGCCTCAATACTCACTCCCTGACCATTCGGAGAAACAAGTTAGGAAGAGGACAGCTCAGAGCAATTTATCCAACATAGTTTTCTAGAGCAGCCTGTTCCTACCTGTCAGCTTTCTTGGACACTCTCTAGACCAAGCAGCATGCAGCTACAGACCACATTCCTATACGCATGTAATGCAGTTGCTAAAGTACCCGTGCAATCACTAAGTCCTTTGTGGCAGTATCAAGTACAATACAACAGGTTTGGTAAAGGTGGAGCCATAGCATGCAGCCTTCTCTTGAAATTATTAAAAGGTGGAAGTAAGCATCTGAGTCACTGTCCTACAGAGGTAAATGGTTTTAATTATTTGGAGTTTCTGCCTATCTGTTCCCCCTAGTAATTTTTTTAATCTAAAACCATCACTGTGTTTGAAAGGGGTAAAAAAAAAAAAAACCACACAAAACAAACAAACAAAAACGCACCACACCAAAACGCTTCACAACTGGCAGTTAGATACGCCTATTGAAAGTTATCCGTAAGTATTTGTTTTAAAGTATACATGCATGATGCACAAAGCCAGTAAACAGCAAGATGCTACAAAGTTTACATACTTGACATTCTCCTGTATTTAAGCCCTACAGGAGTCATTCCAAGCATATGCAGCTGTGGTATTCTTACCAAGTTACATCAAAAAAGCCTCCCAAGCATTAAAATCTTATCAAAATAATCACAAAGATCAAAAGGATTCAATGACTCCTTCCTTCCCCTTCCCTCAAAATGGGCCCAAATAAAGCATCACCACTTGTATGTTTTTGTACTCTGAACTAAGCCTTTTAAAATAACATTGTTGTCTGGTGACAAGAACTGAATAGCCAGATTAGCCTGGATCCACCTAAACCTTGGCTTCAGTCCAACGTCCTGTTTTCATAACACCTTTAATCTGGAAGAGTTTAAGGAAACATACAACGTTTAGAAGTACAGATAAAGAAAAATTCCCAACACAGTTCTAATCACTTTTGCTTAAATTCCAGCATGAAGAAAGAAATACATTTAATGTCTACCCTTAACCTTTTAGCACTTCCAAATTGCTTTGACAACAGTCTGTAATCGTCACTGTTAAAGATGTTTTGAGTTTTCTTTCAATATGCTTCCCCTTTCCTTGTGTAAGGAGCAACAAAGTTGGAAGGAAAGCAAATGCTAGTTAATACAACACTATAACAAAAAAGCCATGAATGTCACTGCCTCGATTTTGAAATGCATGTCTGCTTCCAGACCTGTTAATCAAAACACCTACAACAAGCTATGCTAACTTTTCTGCAGCTCTTGCCCCTTTAATGGGGGATTTTAGAAAATCCAGTATAGCCATGAAGTATTAAGAGCTTTTGTAACCAACAGTTCCTGTGAAGTAATACAACAGACTAATATACTGACACTTTACCTTTAAAAAGCAACCTTTCTTATACTGAATGCAAATGACAGAAGACGTTAAAAAGCTTTGATTATACCTAACTGAACATGGAACTTTAATCCAGTTTTAAGGCAGATCTACCTACAGCAGGAACACAAAGATATACAATAAACTATCTTACAAGATACATTTTTTTTTTAAAACAAACAAGTATAAGTGACCCTTCCTATAAATTTGTGCAGGTGAATAAGCATCACTTTCTTCAAAAAGTATTTATCCTTAAGTTAAATACTTGCTAGCTTACTCTGTTTTAATTACTGCATCAGCAAGCAAAAAATTTAAGAGAGGTGGCGAGCCCACGCACCTCTGTGTTTTGCCAGGTGGAGGAGAAATATACATAACAGATCTTCCACACATTTAGTGTTTCCTTGCTTTTTTGAAAAGTTGTAACATACAGCTAGAGTACTAGAAGCTACCATGAAGGTATTTATTTTACAGTAGAATAACCGAAAAAATATACGCATTGTCTCTTAATATTTTCAAAATAGCTAGAACTATTTTTAGATCTTGACAATAGAGACTTACCACACCTCTAAATGACGGTGGAATTAGGCCACAATAAATAGGGACAAATGAACTACAGATTAAAGCCTGTAGGAAAATAAAACCATATAAATTAAATGGTAACTGTTCTATTACTGAAATTATCATTTATCTTTTTAGATGTTAGGAAAAACAACCGAGCAAGCAACCAAAAAATCCGCAGCAAGTACATTTGAATAAAAAGGAGGAAAAAAAAGGTATTACGAAGCATTATTTTAAACAAGATGAGGGTATTCCACATCTTTTTTGAATGTAACTACACTCCAACTAAAAAACCTGTAAGACTCACTGAAACTATTTCTAGAAAAGCCAATTAGCAAGGAAAAGTTTATGATCATTCATTCAAGCTATACATTTTCTGAGTAACCAAAGTAACTAACTGGGGACACAAATATGAACATTCTGGGATCATACTAAACTAGCTTTGTAATTGATACTAAGAATTTAAAAAAGCTATTTTTGACTGTTTCTTGATCATGGCTTTTGTAAGAATGACCCTAAAGCATTCTTATTCATGAAGGATATAGTTCCATTAGATACACTGCACTTTAAAGGCAATTATCCTCTTTAAGATTGATCCCTCATATCTACTCACTGTAACAGTTCGCACATACATTGACTGGGAAAATTAGTACGTGAATTTAGTGTAATGAAGCCTGAATTAATCTTTAAAATACTGTCAAAGTCACAACATCCTAAAATGTTTAAAATGGAAATCCAAAGGATGATGCTAAATGGATTTAAGATTACAGAAACTTTTAACAGTTGCCAGAAATAAACATACCTGGACAACTTCTTCTTTAGAGTTAAAATTAGATATCAATGCATTTTTACCATCTGATACTCTGGTTAGTGAAATACACAGTCTGCCCGATGACAACTGGTGAGTGTTTTCTGGAAGATTTCTCATCAGTCCATCTCTTATTATCTTTATCACATTAAAGGAAGGATGAAGAGGACCAAGATTTCGCTTTCTAGCTTCTTTGGCTAATGCCAGAACATCTGCACAAGCTTGAGCTGAAAATAAAATACAATTCATTTAAGAACAGAAAGTACGTCAAAAACCAAAAAACACACTTCCAAAAATAAAGCATGTCTAGAGCTCCAACTTTTTTCTGTGATTGCTAGCATGAAAATTCAAGAGCTTTTTACCAGATAAAATAACTGTCCACTAGAGTTTAACAGAGTTTAGGAGTTTTCCGAGGGGAAAAAAAATAGTCAGTTTAGACTTTCAAATAGAACTACTGGTGAAGACCCACCCACTAAATTACTTATATGGGTATTTAACCCCTATAGTCTACATATAAATAACGTATAACATGCTTCTGTTAGGAATTATTCATCCCAGAAACACATTCTTTAAGAAAAAATAAAGATTAATGATCTTCTGTAAGCATGTATGCATGGACACATTCCGTAAGCAACATCCATAAAAACCCACAGTATATGATGCACAGTTGTAAGGTCCACAGTGTGTCTGCTGAAGAAGCAGAGTACCTGGGTTCATCACAGCTAGTAACACTTGTTGGGCATTAACCAAATTTAAGGTTTCAGGGCACCATTTACATTTAAATACAATAAAGGGAACACGAAATATGAACTGATGGTAAGGAGCGTCAGAAGGGAAGTTTTTAAAGCAGTGGAGGAGATCCATAACACCTCTCACACAGATTTCCACCTAAATAGGTGCATTTTTACCAGTATGTAACAGACATAATAATTTTTTTCTCCAATTAAATCAGCTTTTGAGAACTAGATCAAAACACTACAGAAGACACAACTGTTCCCAAAAACCACAAAAATCACTTTGACAACCACACATAGTAAGTTCATAGTAAGAACAGCAGTTCACCCAACTGCAATGTTTTGTTTGAATTTTTAATGTCATGTTTCTCCAGGGCATACTTTGAGGAAATTGCCCGATAAGCTTGTCAACTTGGTAGAGGAAAGAGGGTGGGGAGGAAGGTCAAAGTAGCAGGTTGTTAACCTGAGTGATATGCTACAAGGCCATCTAAAAATATTTTCAGAACTTGCGTATTTTAACTTATATAGATTCTTTCCAGAATAGAGAGGCTTCAACTTATCAAGTTAAATGTGAGCACTGCACTGGAAACAACTTTACTTAAGTCTTTGAGTTCAGATTAATTTACAAAAATATTATCTTTCACAATATTATTTTTCCCTGTCAAATAGCAATGCCTAAACCTTTCTCATTCTTAGCACAGTAAACCAAGAGTCTATGTTCAAAAGACTAACTTTAAAATAAAATCGGGGGTATCAGACATACTCCATTTTCACCACTACAATTTTTTTCATTCCACCCTTGCAGAGCAAAGCCTTGGGCCATGAATGCACTGATCATAGAATCATAGAATCATAGGGTTGGAAGGGACCTCTGAAGATCATCTAGTCCAACCCCCCTGCCGAAGCAGGGCCACCCTACAGCAGGTTACACAGGAACGCGTCCAGGCGGGTTTTGAATGTCTCCAGAGATGGAGACTCAACCACCTCTCTGGGCAGCCTGTTCCAGTGCTCTGCCACCCTCAAAGTAAAGAAGTTCCTCCTCATGTTGAGATGGAACTTCCTATGCTCAAGTTTGTACCCATTACCTCTTGTCCTATTGCCGGGCACCATTGAAAAGAGCCTGGCCCCAGGCTCTACTATCTACTGATACCAGTAGCCTGACCCACCTCCCACCCCAGAACATAGCAAAAGATTTAGACACAGTTCACCAGTAAGCAAATATATGCTTATGTTAGTAAACACATTTTACATGCAATTATAAAAATGGCACAAGACACATTCTAGCAAGTGAAGAAGTTATTTCCAAAAGTAGTTGTGTAGACAGTTTTACCAGTTCTATTTTTTATGCACTCAGATATAAATCACCACCTGCCTTTTTTTTTTTTTCCAAACTAATTTAGCAATATTTAATCTTCTAAACTTTCTAAAGAGAGATACTGGGCACGTTGCAGAAGTTTGAGATACTGAACTACCAGAACTCTGTCCAGGAACAGCAGTCTTAGTGCACGCATTAATTTCATTCTGCAAAATAAGTACCTTTTCGAAAACTTATGCACCAAGCAAGTAAATTGCTTGTTCTATAAAACAGACCAAGAGCACTGGGTACAGGGACATACGAGCAAATAAATACACACACTCTCACTTCTCTGCCCAGGTCTTGACCCTGTTTGTCTAGCTAGCATCCTGTGAAATTGAAGCTCAGGCTATTACTTAAATTTGGAGCATGGTAACATACTTTACTTGTTTGCACTGCAGGCCTCTTTCTGCAGAAAAAAAAAAAAAAGTAAACCAGTGCCCTCTACTAACCTTGTGTTCTGATTATATACCTCTCACTGTAAAGAAATATCAGCAAGTATCAGCTCACTTTACATACTCCATTAAAGGCATGCAAAACTGATGACCTCTAACAGTTTAGATTTGAACTTCTCTCATTTCAACTTCCTGTCAGAAAATAACTACCTGTCAAAACGGAATTTGATTTCACGCTTTACTCGTATGTAAGAATCTCCACATTTGAGGTAGTCTACAGGGAGACGTAATAGAGGGACTATTTGAGTCCCTCTATGGGAAAAAATTAAGTTTACTATTTTTGTTTATTGTAACCTATTTTAAATATGAGAAAGGCTCCTAAGCAGAAAAAGAGAGTATGCTGTGTCTACCCAGGAGTATGTGATATTAAAACACTGAAAATTTAAGAAGCTGTTCATTATTAATTCAACAGACCTCAAAGCATTCCAGCTTCTTTTCCTTCTCCCTTCCATCCTCAACAGGATGAAAATGCAGTTACCTCTTAGCCTGCTGTATTCCAAAATGGGATCTCCTCCCCCTATGACAACAGAAAGGGACAGAGGGCTACAGCTCAAGTCAGATTGGGATTTTAGGCAGAACTTGGTACATCTGTTTTATTTTTTGAAATGTAAGAGAGCTAAAGAAATTAATGTTCCTATTAACTGTTAACTGTTTCTAGTTATATTACTGTATTCTCAGTTATATTTCTATATTCCTATTTTTAATTGTTAAGTAAGTATCAATTTGTTTCCCACCGAGTAAAACCTGACATTATATTTAGAGCCCCCATCAAACCTGTTCTCTTTAGTTCCCCACTAGAATGGACAACCACATTCCCACTGAAATACCACATCTCCTAGACATCCACGGGAAAGATCTAACAAGAGGAGTGCACCTTAACAGTTCCAGTTTGGAATAGCCTGGAAAGCACTTAATCCTCAAAAAAACAGTCACCTCTCAAATTCTCCCTCCATCCTCCCCCAAATACAATGAAGGAAGTTTCTTCCTCAGTATGTAAAAGTACACTTTTTTCCCCATTCAATGTCTAATGTCTACATTGATTCAAACTTGACATTCTACAGACTCTCAGTTTGCCTATCCAACAGGCAACATGAAGCACAAAGAAACCCCTTGATTTAAAACATCCAGCTACAAACCTGTAAAAGATGAAAGATGCAGGTCAGTTTCAGCCAAAACCCAGCTCATATATACATATACACACTCAAGACTTTGTGCACTGACAAGCGTACTAATGCAGGTCTGAGTCCAACCAAGTCTTGAACACCTCCAAGGATGGAGGTCCCACAACCTCTCTAAGCACCTGTTCCAGTGTTTTACCACCCCCGTGGTCATTTTCTTTTCCTTAGACCTAATCAGAATTTGTCATGTTCAAGCTTGTGTCTGCTGCCCCTCATCCTTCCACTACCCATCTCTGAGAAGAATCTGGCTCTGTCTTCCCACAGTGAACTGCAACTGTGAAAACACGTGGGACTTCTAACCACAACTGCAGAAATAACAAATACTATGTATTAAAGTATATCAGTGTAAGGGAGGTGTACAATATGAACGAATTAAATGTATCAAATTATTATACCATGTAGGGTTTTATTTAGAGCTTATTTACAATCCTCTGCTTTCACACAAACTTACAAAAAAACTAACAGCTAAGAATATAGAGAATTAACATGGGATTAGATTCTTTCTTTGAGGAAGTACAATGATCCACAGATTTAAGAATGTGTCTGGTTTTGAATTCTCTTCCAGCATATTCAAGTGGGGGGTTTTTTTGGTTTGTTTGTTTGTTTGTTTTTTGGGTTTTTTTGTTTGTTTTTTGTTTTTTGTTTTTTTTGTTGTTGTTGTTGGTTTTTTTGGTTGGTTGGTAGGTTTGGGGTTGTTGGGTTTTTTTGTTGTTTTTTCGGGGAGGTTTAAGTTTGCAGAAAAAAATACACTTGCCTACGAAATACAATACCTTGGGTAGTGATCGCACACATACTAGCTATTTTATTCGTTAGAGAAAAGAAAAAAATCCAGTTGGCATATGAGAAGGGAAAGACAAGACAATAATTTCAAGTCTGCAAGTCTTAATTATGAAAATGCTAAAAATTTTAAAATATGTTATTAACATACTTTCAGGTAAACAATATACACTTTTTTGTGCTCAAGAGTACTTCAAATATTTAAAGCAGCTGCCTTCTTAAATCATTTACAATGACTTCAGACTTAAAACTAGATACATTCTAAAAATAAACAGCTATCGTGTATAAGTATGATTTGTTTTAGAAGCTGATATTAGGCTCGTAATAACTCAAGTTATGTTAGGATATTAGAGCAAAATTAAATTAAAAAGTTTAAGTAGCACAAGTTTACTGCTAAAGCTTTGAAGAAATTAAGCCCATGTGATAGAGATCAGTGGCTTAGCAGCAGGGACAAGCATTTCACAGCATTATTCTCTTGCACATACAGGGAACTTCTGTTCATTTTAATCTGTGAATTGTTCCCTCAGAAATTTAAAAGCAAAACTCAAACCCTCTCCAAATTCAAAATAAGCACTCATTGTTTTCCTCCTCCATCTATAAGTAAGATGAAACATGAACTTACAAAACCTTCTAGTTCTAAACCTGTTAAGGATACCATTAACAAAACCAATCAGTGTTGAGTCACTAGACAAGCTTTTATTCAGTGGATTACTTTGGTTTAAAAGGAAAACCATTTTCAGATTTCCAGATATTTCGTAAGTTTTTTAACTGCATTCCAGTCACCATCCTAAACACCTTGGTTATTTACTTGTATCAAGCTTGCTTTAATGTCTAGCGTGTCTAATTCACTAGGTAAATGTATATTTGGGTTCTCATGAGCCTTAAATACGTAAAAGTACAGTATACTTTTCCTACCACTGGAAAATAAGTGCTTATTGCATAAGAGGGACTATATTTAGTTGCAAACTAACATCTTTTATCCAGTATAAATTAAAAACAAGATCAATTCTATTACTTAAATCACAATTAAAATCAGTGATTTTAATCAATCCGCTGTTTCTAATCATATACCTAAGCAACCTATGCAATACACACTGTGCACAGATTAAAGAGGAAAAGCGTGTTAAAGCTAACCTAAGCCCTGACCTTAACTCTCTTAGCCTTACCTCAAGAAAGAAGAAGCATTAGAGGAAGCAAGTTAAAGCTAACTGAATCTTCATGTGCAAAGATAACTATAGAAGAGATGCGCTATTTCCCAATAAATATTTTGTTTCAAACCGATGACGGGGTTAGCCTGCTTGCTTTGAAGAGTGTTAGGATTCAGCTACCCCCCATTCTCCCAACAGTTTTCAACTCCTCTACTTTGCACAAAGGTAAGAGCAGTTGTCATCAACCTGGTATTTGCAATTCCGAGGCCAGGAGGCACAGGAACTCCTTAGACAGACACACGTCTGTCCCTGCACCCGGGGTGGTAAACTCTGACCATTTGACTACATAAGTGTTGAAATCATACGAGGCACCGGCAAGACCATTTCTTGAGCCCGGGAGGTTGCTAAATATGCATCCAAGGTGAAGACACGGTAACTTTACCACCTGCCTCTTCCCCCGGCCTCACGGAAACACACGATGTTTATGTATTTTGCTCGGAGGTAAGATGCGTAGGGGATGAGATGTAAAGGAAGAAAAATAAAGACAGCCCGGCACCCACGGGGCCATATAACCCGCTCGGATTAAATTTCATAAAAGGGGTCATGTACCTCTTCGGGGGCAGAAAACGAGAAAGAGGAAAAGAATAGCCAGCCCCGCAGGGAAGGGCAGCCCAGCCCCACGGCCGTCCCCGCCA
>VYZM01020066.1:291276-321392 GCA_013398915.1 Dromas ardeola
GCGCCCCAGCCCCGCGCCCCAGCCAATCCCGCGCTGCCCCTCGCCCCGCCCCGGTGGCCCAAGGCGCCCCAGCCAACCCGGGGGCGGATGCAAATAAGGCCCCGCCCCGTCACAGGGAGGGCGCGCGCCGGGCGCTGCGTGACCCGTGCCTCGCGTGGGCTCGGCGCGGCCCCGCGTCCTTCGCCCTCCTCAGGCCTCCCCCCCGTCCCCTGCGGGAATCGGTCCCGCACGGCCCACCCGCAGCCGTACGCCGCGCAATAGGGCCCAGGCTGGGATGGTGAGGGGCTCGGGCAGCGGTAACGCCGCAACGCGGCCTTGAGTGTTCGGGTAAGAGAGGGAAGGCAACGCTGGGAGGTGCCGCGGCTCCCAGTCACTGAGGGGGGGAGGGGGCGGGGAGCGGGACACGGCAGGGCTCCCACAGCCCGTGCAGGGCGGGTTTAGCAATTAGCCTGATTATCCAAGGCGCGAAGGAATTTATCGTGCAAGCGCGTACAGTCGTTTGTACTTCATGGCCTGCTGTAAGAGCAAGCGCTGTTTAATGATCCTGTAATAAACCTTAAGAGAAGAAAATTCATTATGATAATACTAGGCTTATAAAGGGAAGATTATAGAATAATCTGCTTTTTTCCCCCGGGTACCTCAAAGCCATTAATTTACACAATTCCGTGCTCATGTTCTACCGACATTTTACAGAGAGAAGTACAAGCAAAGCAGTTAAATGCCATTTGAAGTCTAGAACAGCGTCATCTAACAGAGCTGCAACAGCAGCCAGCTGACCCACCCATCAAAACCAGGCGCCAGGACCTGATGGGCTTTTGGAGGTCTCATCATGGCATCTTTGAGCACCTGAAGACCTCCAGAAAATCTGTAGGACACGGACAGAGTGATTGGCCCAACTGATTAATATGATCACTTGCGATTGTCTTTACAGGGCTGCTTAATGGAGTGCCGCATCACAATGCCCGACTGAGCCGCAAGCAGGCCCATAGGTTTGTTAGCACAGCACTGTGTGAGATCTATCTGCTACATAACGCGCCTCCATGACGAAGCTGCTGTGTTCGTATCAACCAGCCCCAACTCTTGTCTGCACCAGTGTAGCCATACCATCACGCTTTCAGCTCTGCAGACTATTTTCCTCACCGCTAGCTCAGGTATTTCTGACAAACGCTGCACTGCACGCCAGAGATGTGCCCTAAATGTTTCTCTGCTCAAGTCCTCTGGAAGACTTAAATGCACATTCAGGCAGGGTTTTGCTCCCTGGAAAAGGTGCTGGTTTCCTCGAGAAGTTGTAAGAGGAATTGGTATTTGTATGTGACTCCTCTCCATCACCACAAATCCCAGAGTTTCCATTAGGCTCCCACTGTAATGCTGGTGGAGATTGAGTGGCTCAGAAGGGTATTCACAACAATTACCTGGCCCAGCAGGGAGTTTCCCAGAACTGGACTACTGAAAAAAACAAACAACAACAGAGAACAGCATGTCTGAAATCCTCTAGGATATAATTGCCTCACTCTGCCAGGGCTCCAGAAAACCTCTTTAGCTGCTCACATGCACCATCATATATATCCTAACAATGGGATTTAAAAACATCTCAAGAGAGTCTGAGAGGAGCTCATACTTTCCTAGGAGAAACCTAGGAGAGGTTGTGTTGTGCAATTTTTTATTTATAGAAAGTGCACTGACAGGAAGAGAGCGCAGGATTCAAGCTCTTTTTCAGTCTTGAGTGGGTCTGAAGACATACTGAGCAATCACTAGATAGTTTTTTACCAGCGAGATTTTGAACAAGACTCAAGACCAAATGCTATCATGAGAAACTGGGGAATCTGCCTCTAAGTGAGCACCACACTAACTTAGCTCTCTAGCCACCTCTGTCTTGTCGGGCCATGCATCTTCATCCGTTCATCATCTCACCATTTCAGTGAGCAGAGCAGAGAGTGTCCTAATCCCAATCCTGTCTGTCATTCAGGCATTTCCCTTCATTTAGGGAAGAGGAAGGTGCGAGACTAAACCCATTTCAGTTCACAGGGAAGGAAGGCGCTGAAAAAGGTAGATGAAACCACATCCCACACTTCCAAGAAGAGTCCTATTTCATTAAAAAGGTGACTGACCGCCATCTTTTTTTCCCTGCTCTCTTCTGAAGGAAAGGGCCAGTTCTGCTATATTTTGTATTCTCTCCATGTGTGCTGTCATGCTATTTACTCAGAGTTTAAGTGCAGGAAAGTACCATTTCTTAATCCATGCTTTTGGAAAAGAGACACGGAGGTGTTCAGAGCAGGACATTTCTGAGCATCTGCAGAAATTTGACAGGGAGAGCCAGTTAAATGCCAGAGGAGCAGGGGATTTTTCAGAGCATTATCCCATCAATAAGTTTTTCAGGGCTAATCTCAATTTTACCGGTAGAGATCAGCTCCATTTAAAAACAGTTTTTATCCCTAAACTCTCACTAGAAGGCTGTTCCAGAACCTCATTTCTTTAATAGTTAAGAGTCTTATTTCTACCGTAAAATCATACGTGGCTAGTTCATAACCATCTGCTCTTGTATTTTGTCCTTTTACATGAGTATCTCCTTTATGTCACTGACTGTTTGGAGTGATAAGCCTTATTCCCTGCCAGCCCTCATTCTGTGATACCTGGGGAGCTGAGCTCCGATAGCTTCCTCTCCTCTTCTGAGAAAGGTGCTACAAATGCTCCCCGACAGTCCTGCAACTAGTCCTTCAGATGGGGTTTCACTACAGCTTTACACAGTCTTCGCTGAATCACTGATTCTAATTACTTATAACCATATTATGATCAGCTGATAAATCCAGGTCCTTCCCCATCTCAGCTTAGATAATGTTTTTTTTTTAAATATATTGCGATTCCCCAGTACACAAGACCAAGTTTGCTCATCAATACTGTACTCCCGTTCCTGTGTGTGGCTACTCTTTTTCAGTACCCGTTTTTTATCTCCTTGGGCTGCTCCCTAACAGATCTTGCAATTTCTTCACTACATCGTCTCCATCTTAGCAAATAGCTTCTCATGCAAAAAAAAAAGAAAAAAAAAAAATCAGCTGAGATACATAGAGGCAGGATGGATCCCATTTCCCTTCCAAGAAAAAGCAGCTGTCTCATCAAAAAGGTAGATTAGTTTGACACACTGAACCTTTGGTTAATCACTGGCTATCTCATCTCCTTTTTATCTTCAGGCCTATAAAGATAATAGTCCTTCCTCACAAAACCTGTTCTAATCCCTTCTTTTTATTTATTTTTTTTCCTTTATTCACATGTTTCAGTTTATTCATTTACTTCCAATTACAGGTTTAGCTGCCCTGCACATAGCTGTTTAGGATAAAGATCCTGGAGCTAGCTCTAAAACGTGGGACATCAGAGAAAGCTGATGCAACCTTGTCACAAGCACTACCAACTAACCCTACTGCGGTTGTACAACATGCAGTTTCAAGATTGTCACATTTATCTCAAGTATCACTATGTTACTATGCTGCAATCTGTGTTGCAGACATATGCTAAATCCTTTACTGAATCCAGTTCATAATCATTTACCCATAACTCCAGGAATCTGAAGTAAGGCCTGAAAGGCCACGTAGTGGAAATCAAATACAGTTTGATGGGGGTACAATCTACCAGGAAACCTGCATGCAGCTTACAAACTCCTGTAAACAGGCATCAACCCAACCCAATATCTGGCACGCATAATCAGCAGGTGTGCCATCTGTCCATTATTTAGCCACTGAAAGCTTCTCCCTTAATACTTTGCATTTATCTGTTAATTATGATACAGGCTCCCCATTTTCCTAAGATACAGATTAAATCAAATCTATTGTAAAAGAAGAGAGAAACTGATAGTTCACTTGTAAAGTGCTTTTAACTCCTTAGAAGAAACCATTTAAGTACTAAGCTAGCTGATGGCATATAATTTATAGGAAAAGGAAGCACACAGGATAGAGCAGCAGCAGGAAGTAACAAGAGCACTACTGGGCAGCTGGCAAGTCACCAGATCTGAGATCTTGGCCAGCCTTGAAGATCTAATGAGAATTTCTGTCATCAGAGAGGGAGGGATATGAGTTCAAGGAGATGATGGCTAAACCCGGCTTAGAAACAACAGTTTTCTATGATTTCCTTGACTTTCAGGGATTCATCTGTAATCACTGATCTCTCAACATGGCACTTTTCATAAAGTGTTTTAGAAAAGATTGATGTATCATGATAGCCATTTTCATGGGGGAGGCAGAAAGGGATACAGTAGTGAAGCTGGCCCAATATCACTCAGCAAGGCCAGTTTCAAAGCTGGAGAAGAAGCCTGATTTATTGATTGCTAAGCCAAATCAATAGCCTAGTACTTCTCCAGAAGGATGACAAAGTACCTACCAGAATTTCTGGAGCCCAGGGAAATTGCTTTAACTTGCTCGTACAGTCTGTCATGTGTGTGTGTGTGTGTGAGACATCATACTGGCCTTATCAAGTGATAATCTACTTAATCTGAAAACATCAAGGCCTCATCTCTGCCTAACACCTTTCTGGGAATGCTCTACTGTGAAAATTTTCTGAAGAAACACAAAGCATTTTTTGGCCCAGTTTAGATGCCCTTAGTGAACAATGCAACCTTGTCTCATGATAGAAAACCTTGTTCTCCTCTCCCTAAAAGGATCCAAAGAGCAAAACCATGGAATTGCTTACGCACCCTTTGAGATCTCTTCTGTGGGATGCTGCAAGTTTACCCCTCTTGTTTCAATGCATGCAGGGGAGAAAGAGAATGAGCTATGCTGTCTTTGTTATTCAGATAACTCCTGTTTATGTTCCCAAGATGATGCCAATTTGTCACAGAAATTATAATCAAAACCAGAGATTAATTTTACTCCTTTTGTATGATCATCCTACTCGGGTAGACCATAAGGGAAATCCTACTGTATCGGTGGCCAGAAGACTGTTAAACAGCCTTTACTGTTTAAAATGCGCAGGGAACCACAGGACAGGGACAGGGAAGTGTTGAGTTACAGAGGGAGGTAAGCTGAGGACAAATACTGATCATAACCTGGACAAGGAATCCCATTGCATTCTTTGTGCCAAGACCCCACAGGCACACTGCACCGCTTCTTCACACTTCAGCTTCTGCCACAGGGCTGTACACTGGGGAACAGGGATGGAGAAAAGATATTTAAATTTTCCTAGCCAAAATAAGTGTTCACAGTTTTTAATCTGTTTGCGTCACCAACTGAAATACCCTCAGCACACTGTACTAACCTTCACAGAGAAACTACACTTGGCACAAGCATCATCCTTGTTCCGCTGTCGGCTTCCAGTTCTGTTTAAACTAGTGATATCAACCAGCAAAGACACAGGCACTTTGTCGGGATTTTTTTATTCTTTGCATGACATATCATTGCCCATTAAGCTTGCAAAGGTTTCAGGTTAACTACTCTCAGGTTTCTTTGGCAAGAGATGGAAAGTAGGTCAATTTTAGTGAAAGCTACTGACCTGCTTTTCCCTTGGGCCTGGTCTTCTCGTGTTTCAGTAAGATTTTGGGGTTTGGGTTAATAGTCTGGTGATTATGTTCCTAAGTGATTATGGTAGTGCATAGTAAAGCTGTAGAAATTTAAGAGTATGATCTCAAAAGCTGGTTTGTACACATCTAATACAGTAGATGCTGACAGTTCGAGCAATTTTAGTGCATCTTCCAAGCTTCACAGCATAATCCTAACAATTGCTTTGAACTAAGCTAAGAGGTCTGTTCTTTGAGTTTTAGTTGCGACTGTGGACTAACAGGCTCTGGTTTGGGCAAAGGGAAATTAACTATGAAGATCTGTATGAAAGCAGCAACACAAAATCTAAAGCCAGATGGATAAAGCAAGTTCTGGAATTTTCTGTAGGCTTCTGCCAAAATCTTTTTTAAAGAAAAAAAAAAATCAAGCATCCATTTCACATACCTTTTGGTAGGATCCAACACTAAGTCATTCTATAGAGGCAGATCCCTATTTTCTCTGTAATATGGCTGAAGCATGGGGGTAGTAGGGCTAGCTTTTGAAAAAATCTCTTTACAGGACTGTTTCAAGCTGTATGCTCTTAGAAAACTGGGAACTTCATTTTGGAAGGTGTATCAGAAGTACTTACGCTGGTTACTTTGGCTGGTATAGTGTAAAATATTTTGTAACTATTGGTGGATCTCAAAATATACAGGAGGTCCTCAGGTCTAGGTGTGTCCCATGTCCTAAAAGTTCTGTCTGTTGAAATGCTAATTCTGCTGACGATACTCGCTTACTCCAAGTGATGTGGGAGGGAGAAATGTGGTGATCCAGATTTAGAAAAGATAATACAAAACATGTGTTAACTAACAAAACATATTAAGTGCATTTGCCTTTGACCAACTTGTTTGTAAACAGGTCTCTCTCAAGAATATAATGCATTTTAAGTCACAGCAGATAGAGAAGAGTGTGGTGCAAGGGGCATATGCTATCCAGCCTGCACTTGGCATCACTGTGCTGCCAGCAAAGGTCTAGTTAATCCACAGTGCATGTCATCTACTCACCAATAATCAAGAGCTATCCACCTCATGCTAAAGGAAAGAAAACAGTGGCTGAGTTCTGTGACTAGTCTTGCTTTGTCAATTTATTTCTGAAAGCAATACAAGTCCTCCAGCGCTTAGCATATTTTCATATTGGAGGGCAGCTAGAAACCAGTGTAACTGGTTCTGACAGGAGAAGCAATGAATTTTCATATCTTGAATTCCTTGGTGTGATCTGTGTTTTTCATTCTCATAGTACAATAGATAAATGCTGCGAGTTACAATTTGTTTTTCAGGTCTGATATCATAACCATTGCCTTTACTCTTCATAATTTCAAAACTATTGCACAGAATAAATAGCCTAATACTATTTCACATTAACATGGTCCTTTTTTTTCTTTTAATATTTTCCCAGTATTTTTGTTTCATAACTTTGTGGCCTGATACGTATGTGGCAACAGTTTATTGCAAAAGATCCCATGCGGCTTTATATATAACCTACAAATGAGATACGGCAATGACCATACCCATTGCTAAGTCTCAACCTTAGCTTTTTTTTTTATTAGTTACTTTTGAAGGATTTGTTATTCTTTAAGACAGAAAAGAAAGGAAAAAAAAATATGGCTAACAAATTCAGGGAAATTCAGATAGTCACTGGAGTTAGATTTTTCAAATCTTGTCTTGCAGAGCACAAGTTCCTTTTTCTGTTTGTAATGGAGCTATTAGAATGTACCTGTTTCCTTTTTTAAGCTGTGTCATTTCTACATTAACTATATTATTATTTTTAATTACAATTATGGATATTACTGTACCTGGTAACTGCTGGGTAGCAAATAATGTTGCATCTTAAAGGCCTAATATCTTGTCATAGAAAGGCCTCATAATTAGCACCTTACAACAGCTGCTGAGACAGATTCTCAGCAAAGCCTCCTCCCTGGTCTTGACCTAAGAAAAGACTTCAAACCTGCTATTGCTCTAGAGACTAGATATTTGTCTTCACAAGTCTAAGACCAATAATATCCAGGGAATTATCCTAGAGATAGTTATGTACATAAGGAACAATTTCTCTGGCAGAGTATTTCCCAAGAGTTACGATGGACTTTTAGCAGCACAATGATCCATCAGCCAAGAAATACACATGAATATTATTTTATATTCACCTACGTACAGAGGTTCCCATTCTGCAAAGAAAATGTGGACACAGAAACAGCTGGTCCTTCATTCAGCAACCCTCAGACGTGGAAACTGGTAGAACAGTGTGGAATTAACATTTGTAATAAAAGGAAATTATTGCTTGTGTAAATAGTAACCAGTAAGCTGCTTAGCATGCATTAGCCCCTTCTTAACATTTGAAAATGTGGTAACAAATTCTGGAGAGGGGATTACAGAGCTGCATGTAGGTGAAGATGCTGTCAGCAAAGTGCGTGAGTGGGATATAAACATACACACTGTGCATAGGCTTTGTTACAGTGGTCCTAGATCCCTTGATTCTTTAAATACCAGAGATTTAATATTCTTGGATTTTTTCCTTCCAGTTGGAGAAGGAAAGAAAATTAGACCAAACAGTTGCACCTTGCAGATGGCTAAACTAAACCACAGGCTGGATGACGGAACCACGTAATGCCAGCACAAGAGGAGCAGGGACTTTACAAGTGCCGCAGAATGTTGCCCAAAGAAGTCCATGCAGTTTGCCTTTCAAAGCAAAAAATTTCTAGTGAGCTTCTGGGCAACAATACCAACCTGAGCAGTCACTACCTGTCCTCTGCCACCCTTTGCTGTGCTCATACAAGCATCCATGCACTTTGGACCATCTGGAGGAACTACGCTGCCACAAAATAACTTTATTTCTCCTCTGGCGTGTTCTCAACAATTCTGCTGCTGAACAGCTAACCACCCATGGCTTTACCATGAACAAGCCTCCTTGATCTTCATGTAAGCCAGGGGACCTGAGGAAAGGCATTGACTGGCACATAACAGAGCGTGAGGGGAGTTGGGAGACCAGGGGTGAGAGGAGAGGCAGCCTAGATGATGGTGATGTACACTGTATCCTGCATGGTGTTTAGGGACCTTTCTGTTCAAGTCAGCTATATTGGAGATTTGAGGGCCTCAATTAAAGTTATCCCTTGTGTTGTGAAGAAGTTGGAAAATCAGACAGTGCCCTTTGTGGTCAGTCACACTACATTAATTCTGTAGCCTCTAGGATTCCTAAAAATCCTAGGAACTGGATTCCTAGGAAGTGGAGGAAAGAAAGAAGAGACAATTTAAGGAGTCTGCCTTTTCCCAAAAGGTCTCTGAGGGCCATTCTTGCAGCTGGAAGTTTGGAGCAGCTATTTGAGAACATAGCTAGAGAAGAGCGTGAAACTGGAGCTGGCTACACCTTCAACTACAGGCCAACCAGCTGTGTAACAGAAGTTGTCCTAAACAACCTTCCTTAGGCCAGATCTCTCTTTTAGTCATTGAATTATAGTGCAAGGAGGACGACTTGGGGAAGGCTCTTCGTCCTATAGATCTGCTTTAATAGGAATAGAGCGCTGTTTCTTTTTGTTTATAGAGGAAGGATGTTATTTGAGGTCAGTGAGGAAGGCATCTAAGCTACGCATCTCTCATTGCCTTAAACATCTGTCCTCATCATCCTCCTGTCAGTTATTTTAGGCAACCATCTGTGCAGGGTCCTGGCTGTTGTGAATCCCATTTCAAAGAATTCACCATTCTTCCCAAGTGTTGCATAGGAAATTTTGGCACAGCCTTAAATCCAGGCTGTAAATTTTATCCCAGGGGATCAAGTGTTTCAAGGGAGCTGTTGAAATGTAGAATATAACAATACCTAATGGTCTAATTACCATTTCATTTTCATCTAGATGTCACTAGATATGATCTAATTCTTTAGTTGTTTAGTAGACAAATGATCTATACAGCAGAAAACAAGAGCTGGTTAAGCTCCCAAGTTAACCAGGAATCCTATAGACGTTCGCAATCAGCAAGAAAATTACTGAAGATTTCCAGTGTCACCAGTTGCTTAAATGCCATTATAAATCAACAACTCATTATCCATTGGTATTAGGATTTAAAAATAAGTACCAGGTCCAGATCTTCAATTGCTGCAAATCATTGTATTCACATTTCACACCTGCTGGTGAATTTGCATTTAGTTTTAGACATTAGTAAACTGCTCTGCTTGAATAATACATTTACTTTGAGTGGTCCCTCTTACTTCAGTGATGCTTCTCAGTGAGAAAAATAGTACAAAATTTGTAGCTGAAAGGCAGTGTTGTTCTATACCCATAAAATAGGACAGCAGTGATTAACTGAAAGGAGATATGTATGCCACCTATGCGGTATGGCTTCCTGAACTTCAGTTGAGGAACAGGGATAACTAGAAGAGAGGCTGCAGGTAGTTGTGATATGGTTTGAGGTGAGGAGGGAGCTGTGATCCTGTGCAAACATGTGTGGTGAACAACAGGATGGGGACTACTGTCATTCTCTTCTCCCACTCAAACGTGTCCAGAGAAGGGGGCTCTAGTTCCATCTTCCCTTGAAGCAAAGAGGAGGAACTAAGGGTAGGGGCAGACTATGAGAGCAGAAATTAAGTACGTAGGTGTAGTCACATTAGTTATCTTCTACATGTACAATGCTGAGAAGTTGCCCAATGTCACCAGTCAATGATTAGCATGCTCAGACCAATGCAACTTCTTATCAATTTTGAAACAGTTTTATGAAAAGGAATGTCTCATAGTACACTCAAACTCACACTCCAACCTTCCAGTGACAAGTGAAAGTCTTCCCTTTGACTAGAGGCCTTGGAGTACAACCTTTAAGCATGGGCATAAGGCTTTGGAGAATGAAGGCCTGAGTTTCATACAACAAAAACGTAGGATATGATGGTGAAGGAACAGTTAAATAACTATCTCTCTACAAAGTAAGCATTTGTCAGGACTTGCCACTTCTCACTATTTTGCAACAATCTTATAAGCAACTCATCAGAACAAATTAATGAGGGATTTGAAAGCACACAAGATGACAACTGAAAGAGAATTTCATACACCCCCTCCAGCCATTAATATTTATAATTAAAATGTAACTAGAGTTTACTACTTCAACTAGAGAAAATTTGCATAAGCAACAGTAGCATCATGGTTCACCTCATTAGAGGAACTTCTATTGGCCTCCCCAGGGAGAGACTGTAGCTCCATTTAAAACACTATGGTGACCTAAGTTGTCTAAACTGCAGCCCATCCCAACATTTTCCTGTTATAACTTAATCATTCTGGAACTAACTCATGGAGCTCATCCAGGAGTTTGACTTTGTACATAGAGTGAGATCATTTTAGAGTTATTTTTATAGGTCAGTGGTGACTGCTATAGAATTTTTTGTTGTTGTTTCTCAAGAAAAAATTGCATGCACATTCTCATTGTACATTCACTGCTTTTCTACTTCCGAGTCAATCATTTCAGTCAAATTCATACTGCAGGGCTCATTGTCTAGTGTTAAATGAAGAGCTCATAGCAATACACATTTTATAATACAGATTTTACTTCGATAAGCGTACATGTTCAGAATTTGTCATTAGAGAAATAGATTCATACAAAGAGTTTTGCCTAAATTCTTGAAGACTGATGCAGATTTCCCAAACAAGCACTGTCGGTTCATTCACTGTGCTGATGTTCTGCTAAATTTTTGTTTCACTGCAGCATCTGATCTTCCTTTAAATATGTGCTAGTTTGATATGAACCTTTCCCTAGCATGTTTTTCCTCTTGACCTGATACTCATCTCTGATAAATCCTATTCTTTTATCACCAAAAGGGAAGCTGAAAAATGAGAACATAATCGATACATACTCTCGTAGCTGTTTTGCACTCCATTTTTTATGATTTTTACAGCTTCCTTCCTCTGAGAAAATACAGTATTTTCAACTATGATTGCATTCTGATTTAGAATTTAAACCCAGATTACTTTTCTTTTGCTATGGAGAAGAAAATAAAGGGTTATTTGGAAATATTTCAGTGTGAAAATTCAAATGTTTTCTTTGAATATGTGGTTTTGGTGACGTTAAAATACATGAATACAATTAATATTAGTATGAAGATATAACCAAATGAGTTTAAATGAAATATTTTACCTTAGTGGAAGTGAATTGGTTATTAAAGTTAAATATAAGAGTTGAAGCAATTCTTTTGTTCTTTTCTCATTGAAAATTGCTGAAACTGTCACATTCCTGTGACTTACTATTTCCATGAGGTTGAGTTTTCTGATGGAAGAAACTTTTGTACATTCTTTGTCTGTTTAGTTGGAAGTAATATAAAACTTGGTTTGTATTAATTCATCCTTTGGCCAAACTTTAAATCACAAAGGTTTGAATAATCCTTCTCTTCGATGTTCACTTGTGCTGATAGGCAAGGCCAGTGATAAACTGAGAGCCACATATAACAACAGCCTTTATTCACCTTAAACAACTGTCCTTTCCTCCCTTTAATAATAGCCATTGGCACCTACAGACCACCATTGTTTTCACAATAGAAATACATGAATGTATTCCTAGGACATATGGGTGGTTGATTATCACTTCTTGGTCCCTTTTTGTAATAGTTACTTGGTCCATTTTCTCAGTCAGATTTGCACAAACCCCTCACGTAGGGGGCACCCTGTGCTCTGGGACCTTTCTCACCATTTTGTCCTTATGCGTAAGATTTCTCACTCTGAAATAAGTGATTATGCAGCTTATGGTAGGTGTTTCTTTGGACTAATAGTACTGACCTCTTTTCCTAGCTCTGTTCTACTGCAATACCAAGGACACTTCACTTCCTTGATACTTCCATATTTCATCCCTTTGCCCCTTGTCCCACTCCTGATTTCCCTGTTCCTCCTTCTGTTGCTTCCATGTTTGCATGTTCCCTATCTTCCCTTCCTTCTCCTGCCACTTCTCTGATCCTATGCTTAGCCAATTCAATAGCTAAATTCAGAAAGACAAAAGTGAATAGTTTGCTGGGTTAGAAAGCTGAATTAGCTTAGCAAGGAGCAGCTAAGCAAGTACCAGAGGCAGTCTTTCCCTTCTTGGCAGGGGCCAGCTGGTGGATTGGCTCTGTCTGTAGCACAGCTTCACCTTAAGATGGGGGTCAGTGCAGTGAGGCTGTGGGTGCTGAAGCATGTCTATAATCATCTCATCTTGTGACTTGTGGGCAGCCCTTGCTTCCCTCCCTTGGGGCTGCGAGGGAGAGGGCACAGCAGAATGCCAGCTAAAGCTGGTTAGTGGGTCAGTCAGCTGCCTCTGGCATGGGAAGAGACTGACCTTCACCTCCTCTGCCATTCTGCCAAAAAACACGCCACAGAAGCCAGACTGCTGCTGTATCTGCCTTCAGCTCTTTCAGAAGATTTTTGCAGTTTCTATCTCTACTGTGACAAAAGTGTGGGGATTTTTGGTCTTTCCTCCCCTCCCTTCCACCCCCAAATCTGCTCTCTATTTACCCCAGGCACACATAGGTGTCCCCCCTGCAACGTACTTCTGATGCCCGAATGCCAGTGTACCTTCTGAGAAATTCTGCAGCGGACCACACTGTTTGCATTTTTTACCATCTTAAATTATGTACAAAACAGTAATTGTCACCTTCTCATGCCTGAAGTTCTTCTTCATGTACTGGGAAAGCACAAAATCCTTTTCTCCCCTTCCCTTCACTAATCCATTCTAATTTACTAATCCAGGCCATCGTGTTACACCATCACCCCATACTCTCCACTCCCCTCCTCCTTTCCCAGCTGCCAAATGTTGACTTGCTGTATGGAATTTGTCTGTGGAGTGATATGTCCATTATGTTGTGAAACAACCAGACTCTGATCTTAATTCCCAGCTGGTACATTCAGAGAAACTCTTAACTTCAACTTTAACCAGAGTGACAGATCTGGCCCTGACTTGTCATGTGGAATGAATTATATTACCCCAAAAATAGGAGTAAATAAAATGACTGTCCTTTCCCTGACTAAGTATTGACTTCGGTGAACCCAAGAAACAAGGTTTGTTTGCTTCAGTCAATTTCAAAAGTAAAGAATAAAGTTTAATCTCACTGGAGTCAAGTTCTAAATAAGAAAATTTCCTTTTTCACCCCTCTTACAGGGAGCATTGTTGCTGTCTGCCAGCCTGCTGCCCACTGGTTTCCCACTCAGCCCTCTTTGGTGTGCACCCACACCTACGCAAAGCGCAGTCCCACACCCATTACATCTAGCTGAACCGTGTTCCTCATTTCAGCAAAAGATGATGTTCAGGGTAAGACAGTGCAGTCCTGATAGCTAGCAGATTAACCCCTTTTTTGCCACCTCTAAAGGGCGATAATAGATATCTCACTGCACAAGAAATGAGGCTAATACTGATAATTCCCAGGAAATACAGCAAGGTCACAGGAAGCTCGTAAGTACTGCAATATGTGCCAGGCACAGGATTCACTCTCCTATAGTAACTGCTTACTTTTTTTTCCTCCAACCACAACAACAGTTTTTTTTCATACCACAGCAAAAGTTTTCCATCATTTCTGGCTCCTCCATGGAAGGGGGGAGATGATTCTAGACTAGCTCAGAAGAAACATCACTGCTTCCTCCCAGCACCAGGCACACAGCAGTACAAATGAAGATTAACTGGGACACTAGGAGGAAGAAAGACTACAGGTAGTTGGGATTAGCAATCTTATTTTTAGATGACCTCTTTTAATCTCATTTGTTGCCAAGATCAACATAAGCACAAGTTCTGCATATTCAGAAAACAAAAAGACAACACACTAGGTAGCTTTAATCTTTACCTTACATTAAGTTTGCCAAGTAGAAATAGAAGTTTAGCGTGATTTCATGGGGGCATTTCAAAGTTCAGCTAGACAATCACGCCTTATGCACAGGAACTTCCAGTGTATCAACAGGGTAAACTGTTTTTCTGGCATAATTTAAGGCATATACTTCAGTATCTCTCTACTCAGAGAAGACTTCCATGTGGATTTGCCTGCTTCCATTGTACCATAAAAAATAATACATATATCTACAGAAAAACAGCATAAGCACTGCAATAAAATTTTAGCACTGCATCATAAGTTTATAAACTGAGGTGTTATTTGATCACAAACTATCAACATAAATTCTTTAACTACATGGACATATATATGCTTATAGACACACTTTCTAACCTTCGTGACTGCTTACATTTTTCAGCTTTTTTATGAGTACCAAGAGAATGCTGTTGAGGGGGGTGGGCATAGGAATTCTGTCCCCAAAGAGCAGGGTGCAGTCTGTGGAAATACCAAGGTTCACTCATGATTAGCTGCCAAAAAGTGAATACAATTTGTCTCAGCCCATGCTCATCGGCTGTTACTGGGCTGTTCATTCGATTTTGGCAAATCTCTGATCACAACCGTTGCCATAGACAAGCATATAGGAGACCTTACTGCAGCCTACAGCAAGCATTTCCATATCCAAAGCTCTATAAGCATCCACGTAATGGTTGTATTTCACATCAAAGTTACTGAGGTTGAGGTATGTTTAGCAACACTACAATTAACATTATAAAAGGGAACAATGGAAGTAAAGGTTCCCCTTTCTAGTTGCTACCCAAACACGATGAGAGGTTATTTCTTAAAGAGGTGCTTGAGAGCTGTGTGCCCTGACCTCAGAGAGTTAGGCACAGTGGTGCATGTAGGGAGCAAGAAAGCTGGCCTAGGGGCATGTCTAGCTAGACAAAGCTAGACAAGGGTCAGGGTGAAGGTCAGAGAGAAAGACAAAAAGAAGGGCAGGCTGGAAACAAACACATCAGTCTTGGGAGCAATGTTTTGTAAACACTTGGCTCTGCCCTCTAGGCTTGGGAAGCCTGTTGCAACACAGCAGGGTGACGACTCATGACCCCAGGTAGCTGTACAAGCAGCAGCACCAGCTCAGGAGTCATCAGCTGCTCTTTTCGGTGACTCATTACAATAACTGCTAGAAGAGAAGGTGACACCAGCTGGGTTTACATTACCAGGACTACCATCTTCCTGGCATTAGGACTGCTACCACTTGTGCTTCTGCCTGTCCTTGAATGCCCCGCTTCCTTCCCTTTTCCTTTTCACCTTTGTAGGTAGCAGACTCCTTGCCCTGTTGCCGTAACACCAGACAGCACTCCAGCCTTCCTCCAGCATGTGCTGCAGCTCTGTCTCCATTAATCCGGAAAAAAGGCTTTTCAAAGCGGAAACATTGAAAAACATGGGACTTTCTCCTGTTGCCGGGTGCAAGCAATCTCTTCTCTTCATAGAAAATATCTATTAGCAATGGATAAGCTGTGAAAGCCCGACCTTAACATCAATACTCCAAGGGCTGCCTGCCCCATGGAACATTAAAAATCCAGAAAAAAAAACTTTTAATGGATGCCTGCTTAAAGAGGGATTAAGAGGTCTGTTGAGTCTACAGCTAAAAATATTTTAATGTAGGTCACCACTGATGGGTCAACTGAGATTAGAATTATCAACTGATAATTCTATAATTCTTTCAAGGAGCATGTAGAGACAAACCACTCTTCCTGGATCAGTTTCTAAATTGGTGGGGTAGGGGTGTAGCTAGTTTGAAAGGGTCTTTAGACAAGTCTAAAATTACCAGTCACTTTGTAAAATTCAATTCCATACAGTCTACCTTCAAATCCAACGTGCAACAGAGAGAGCACGTGGGAAATGTTTTTTTCCCATAGTTTGATGGGAAGGTTCAGCTAGAAGCTCTTGGCTGTCCAGCTGTTAATCACTCATTGATGAATCCCAGAAGTACAAAAGGTTCAATGTCAGATGGAGGCCTATTGTACACAGCTTGTCCAGTACATATCCCAAACTGCTCACAAGCACTTTATTCATCCTGAATTGTAGAGGCCTCAGTCAGCTCTCAGCCCAAGATCTCAAAAAGCCTTTCAAAATGCAATCAACACTGAGAAAAAAGCCCCACATTCCTACAACTCCTAATCTTGTAAATTGGCTGTGATGTGTCCCCTACCGAGGGGATGCATGCATTCCCTTCCTTGTTATCTATTGCTAGCTTAAGTGAATCCAGAACTTCAGATGCAGTCTTAAGCCAACATCATTATTCCATTTCCCTTCCTGAGAAATCAAACCAGACCAAAGCTGTCCTCCAAATTTACCAAGTCTCCTGACTGAAGCCATAACATACTGCTTCCTAGGTCTGAAGAAAGTGTGCACACTTCCAATTCAGCTGCCTAAGAAACATCCACAGAAAATGTGGAAAAGAGAAAGTTGTCCCTAGATCTCATTGTGATCTTCCAGTTGCAGTTAACTGACTAATTCCTCAGATCCCCACGTCACCTTTAAAAAGAGCGAAAGGACACTTAGCTGTTTTCTAAATAAACCTAAAGAAATTTGTTCACTATTGCCATCCTGGTCACAATGTACTACCAATAAAATAGACTATAAAATCTTTTTCCTTTTCTAGAATGGAATGCACATGAGATTGTTTCCATTTCTGCCAAGATTCCTCTGTTCTCTTTCATCTGCTGTGGCCCACCAGTAGTGCACAGATGCTAGGTCAAAGAAACAGTCCCCTGCAGTACCAACAGGGAGTAGTTCTATGTTGTAATATTCCTATAAATACACATATCTATATACAGACATACATATATATATACACACACATACACATACATATATATTTCTGGTTTTCTTGTAAAGAAAGACCTTTTTCTGTATAAATTCTGTATCTCATTCACTGATATTCTGCCAACGAAAAGCCTGACTCCCTAATAGAAAAAAGTCATTCTCAGTTAAGCACTTACTGTCAACATCCTCACACCTTTTATTTCCTCCGCCCAACAAAAACTCTGAACTTATAGAAGACTGTAGCTTATTGTCTCTCATCATGGTCTATTCTGCAACCTGAACGAGCAGCAACAGAAGTGGTCAAAATAACACAACTGAGAATCTGGCACAGAAGCAAATAAGCAAGAATGAACAGCTGAGGATGGGGAAAAGGAGGAGATGGGTAAGGAACTGATCAAGAGAAAGTACATTGGAACGTCAGTCTGAAACTGTTCTTTAATATGCTAAGATTTTTGTGGGATCAGGGATATGTGCTGTCACTAATTCACAACAAGAATGGTTAAGTTTAATGCACATAAAAAAGCTGCTTTAATTGAGTTTAAGAGGCAGTCCTAATTCTATTTAAAGATTTTCTCTTTTGCTTAAAAATATTGCTGATGTTAAGTAAGCCAGATTAATTTCTAGTTTCCTGGAATGACAAAAAAAGTTAGATCCTCAGAGCAATGCTGCAAGTATGACAATGCAACCAAGTTTGTCAAATGTTCATTTCACAATTAGAAGAGAGTACAATACAGAGAAAGACCATATAAAGTGACCTTTAGATCCTGAAACAATTCTTAAAACAAAAATATCAGAAAAGAGATTACAGAGTAGAACATTGCATTGCAGTCATGTCATTTTCATAAGTTTGAAGCATACATCTCAAGTATATGAGTCTGCAAGTACAATCTACGTAGTAATAAAAAAAATCCTTGCTGCAGCTCCTAAGATCCAGTTAAAATCTCTGAATGCTGTTTGACTTTCAGTCTATTTTCTGTATTTCAGTAGTTTGACATCTCTGGGTAACAGCAGGTTCAAAGAACCACAGAATGTTATCTCTGTATTCATTATTAGTGCAATATCATGTGTAAAAAATACAACTCCTGTTTTTCTCATTCTAACTCTTTTACTTTCCTTTACAGAGAAGGAACAAAAAGCAGATCTAAGACCTAACTGTTCACCCACCTCTCGCAAACCACAAGGAATCATATATACAAACAGACCTTTTTTTGGTTGAGGCATTGCGCGTAGAACTAATATTTGTTATGATCTAATGGTCAATGCATCCCTAGACATTTACAGGAGGAAAAACACAGTGCTCAAGTATTTAGCTGATATAAACTGTCATAGAGCAAAAAGTGAAAGGTGTTACAGCAGTTACAAGTAAATATGTGACAAGTAGTCCACTATTGTTTTGCTTAATCCTACAGTTTTTCCTTTGTAGTGCCAACAGCAGTAATCTAGAAAGCAAGTCTAGCACATATTAATGCAGTTCTATTCCCAACAGAGAGTTTACAGTCTCAGTAGATGGAAGGTGCATACACAGGCAACAGGGTTTCTGGTTTCTCAATCCCAAAGTCAGGCCTATTAAGCCAAATTTTTCTTTCTTATTTTTTCCAGTTTTATTTGTGCATAACAGCATGGAACGTAATGCTGATATAAATCAAGTGGGAGAAAAACCAGGCGCAGGAGAACTAGAAATGGATTTAGTTTGTTGTGCAAGAAGGAACACTCCCTTTCAGGTCAGATTTTCAAAATCTAGCAGCCTGAATTTCTTGGTAAATTCTGACAGCCCCATTCGACACATGCCAGGCTTTTGCAAATGCAACAGTATAATTAAAGGATAGTTTAAACAAGAGTTACAAAAGTTAGGTCATGTAGTGCCTAGAACTGGGCAGGAAAAGAGACAGATGTTACAGCTAGAATGCCATTCTCTCTTCCGTTTATTTGCTTTCTCCTTGCATATATTATTTACTTAGGCTATGAGGTGTCCTTTTTTAACCAAAATCCATTTAAATCCATCTTTAAATTCAAGACTGCTTCATCCCTGTGACAGAGGAGAGATGAAAAGCAATGCAGTTTATGTTTATGCTCAGTGTGTCTCTAGTATTGAGGGATGGTATCTGGTAGTCACAGCTGTAGCCCTCAATTGGAAACCACCCTCTTGAGAGAGAAGCATCTGAAGTTGCATCAGTCACTGCAGTTTCAGTCTGTGAATATAAATTTCATTGTCTGAAACTGCAGTGTAGGAAATGTACGCTTTTTTTAAAATTGCCTGGAGTTATACTGCTATTAAGTGTATTTTCTCGCACTCGAAATACTGCCACATGAAACATAAGTAGTGGATACTTCCTTATTATTTTTTACAATAAAAAAGTATTCATTTTGAAACACAGCAATACTGACTCTGGTAATGACTATTGCAGTGCAAACTAAAAGCGCTTAAAGATTTCTCACAAAATTTTTTTTCATCTTTGTTTGCCCAGGCCCTCATTCAGGCTCCTTCAGTGTAAACACAAGAAAGGCTCATCTGTGAGAAAATGAGACATTTCTGAGGCTTAATGTAGTTGGTTCAGATGGCATCTGAACATAGGCAGACTCAGACACCTTGCCTTCTGCTCCTGGAATGGATTCCTGCACAAGCCACACAAATTACTAGACAACCAGAACAGCTTTCAGTACTAGGTCAAAAACTCCCAAGTCTCTCAATGCAGAACTTTTTGGGCAATAGCTTCTAACAGCCTCTTTCCCTAACAATTGTCCTCTCTGTGTCAGTGCCCGATCAAAATTTTATTTCCTCTGTATCATTCCCACAGAAGATTTTAATTATGTGCTCATTGCAGCTGCCTCTCAACTAGGAGTGAGTCTTTTCCTCAGCTTTCCTAAGTCATAAAAGTAGCTCCCCTGTGCCTTAATTTCTCCTATTACTCTGATGGCCCCCTCCTGTCTTACACAAACTATACTAAATGTATGGGCATCGGGGTTTGTTCCCTGGGTGGATTTGTACTGTTCATCTCACTAGGTGGTCACGCATACATGTCCTAGTGGTGGAGCTACTAAGCTTGCAGCAGAAGACAAATAAAAGGAATAAGTTTTAACAGTCTTGCAAAGTCATAGTTGCTCTGCTGCGTAGCAGAAGGTTGAACAAGTATGAAGTATTGGGAGTTGGAGTTTGTGGTGGGAATAACACAGCACTGGACACTTCGTAAACACTCTCACATTTAGCTCAGAAGAGGCTGCTATAAAGGAGGTGGCTTTAGTAAATCTGTCATGAAGACTCCGAGACACTAAGACACACATTTGCTACATTTTCTAAATACAGAAAGGGGAGGTTTAAGAACTTGAGTGAGGACATCAAGTAAGTTAGAGCAAAACTGGGGTTAGAAACCAAGACTTCTATTTCCCATCCACATGCCTACACTTCAGAACAATACCCTCTCTCCTGGAGTACATCAGATTTGTATTGTTTCTCTTTTTCAAGACTAAGCCTACATCCCTAATTCATATGATCAGTCCCATAGAAACTAGTGAGATAAGAGTCAGAATCGAGTATTTAAATTGCAGTCTTATGGTTTTGCTGGCATTCTTTTTTTTTTTAAACCCAGCATCTATGCTTTCTTAGCACTCAGTACCTAAACTATGATAATAAAGGTAATTAGGAGTAACAGCAGGTCACTATTTTCCAAAGGCTCCAAATTATATTTGGCAAACAGGTAAGCTTGCTACTGAAGGTATAACATACGATGTAAGAAAAACATACAGAGCTATTTGCCAGCCTAATTAATGAGTCTGGTTAAGATAAGTCATATTACACCTGAACATATGACATACTCTTGAAAGATTGTGACCTCTATCCTCATTACAGGTCCACCCACAGGAGATGACTGCAGCCATTTGCAGAAGACACATTACATCTGAACTATTCATAGGTGCTTCCATGATACCGCCACATGCCAGCAGATACTGTACCATAGTCCTTGTGACTGTCTGAAGAACCATATTGCTAGCTGTAAGTATTAGGATCAGGATGTAGCTGGAGGTGATCTAGAACCAAAAGTCTCTTAACTTTGCAATAGTCAACATGTGGATTTGGCAGCTGAAAGATGAACTGCTTCATTTCCAAATACAGCAAGTGCCACTAAAAGAGCCTGCTCTTCCATTTGTATATCACTTCAGAACTTGCAGGGCAGAGTGGCCTTGAAGCCTGGCATATAGTAATGCACAGTAGTAATATGTTATTTTTAAAATCTCCATTACAGACACCTAGATCAGGCCTCTATGAATTAATACTGCTATTCTCACAGAACCAGTCATGGTGTCTTATACACAAGGAAGGTTCAGCCAGTGGTCACCCTTGGGGACTTGAGGGTTGCTCTCCCTGTGCCTTATGCAATCCATACAGGCAATGCTGTAGGCATTGCTCACATCTCTTCCTGCTCTCTGCTGAATAGACTTTTTGTGTTAAGAATAGAGGAAGAGCCTGGCGTCTCCCTTCCTGTGCCACACAAGCCTTCAGGGAGGGCACAAGGAGCAACAGGCAGGATCAGAAAGAAGACATGTCTTGAAGAATACTACTGTAGCTGCCACCACTCACACAAGAAGCCTTAGCAAAACATGAGGAAAGTCTAGGCTGCAATTTCTCCAATGCTTGCAGCTATTCTGTCTGCATTCCATTTACATAATAAGAAATGTTACTCAAACACTTGTATGAAAAAAATATCTTCCTCCCTTTCAGCAGAATATGCCTGCTACTGCACCAATGCCTGGAATAACTGTCACAGGGATTGACTTCGCTCCACGTTCAACCAAGCAGCAAGATCATGGTCCACACCTGCAACTTGTACTCTCTACAGCATGAGCAGTAGGAATGACATTTTGATGCTCTGAGTAACTATGCTCCTCAAGACATGCGTCACCGCACTTCCTTCCACCTTTTCAAGTTCGTTCCAACCACTATGCTTTCCCACTTCTGAGTATTCTGCTGGAATCTAGCAGCCCCTTTTCCTCAGAGTAGCTGCAGCAGCAATTGGTAGCTGTACAGGATATTTACTCCATAGAGGCTGTTATCCTGGACTGCCTACAATTACAGAAGAGGAAATAGTCCCTTAAAATTCCTCTTTCTCCACCACACACCTAGGAATCAAACAAGTGACTAGAAAACAGCTCAGTAGACAAATTTTGGACACAGAAAACAAAAAATCCAAAGCTTCCTCTGAAGATTGAAAAGCAGCACTCTAGTTTGAACAGAAGCACTCTAGTTGTATGATAAATCATGTATGGTACTACCTACTTTGTCTTGAGAATGCGTGAGACATGTTCAGCTGAGGACAGAGTTGGATGCCAGTACTGTTGTAGCTCAAGTTCCCAGGTAACATGTATCAGGCACCACCTGCTCCAAAGATGCTGACAAAAGAGAAGCAAGGAGGATTTTGCATTGATTCTAGACTGTAAGAATTATGTTCTTAGGCTGTCTACATGATACGCACATTTTGTCGCTATTTAGTGTCTCACTAAGAACAAAGGTAGTCCTTAACCCAGGACTCCCCCAGGAGTTAAAAATAAGGAGCAGGCATGTTTGTGAGCCGTGTGAGCCAGCTGCTTAGTGTCCTTGATAAAGGTTTTCTCATCACACTTCCTGAGGTGTATGTTTTAAGGCTCAGGTGATATAACTCACAATACCGGATTCTCTGGGAATGCCTTTGAGAATGAGTCTAACCTTGACAACTGTCATGAGTATGGGCTCACACACAAACAGAACAGAATGAACAACTTGACAGAGGAACTGTCAGGACCAAGATCAACAGTGAGTATTTTCTTGATTATCATAACTAGCTGGATTCAAATCTGTTCTGAAGTAGTGGATGACTAGTCATGTGCATATGTATGTGACATATACATGCCTGAACATACAGAACATTGTGTCAGTTGTGTCACTAATGACATTACTGCTATCAGTTCCCACTCAAAATTTGCAGATTTTTACACCTTTATTATTGACACATCAATACAATAAAGCACATGGCCATTTTAAGTATGTGAATAGCCACATTCATACTGAACCCCATACATGGGGTTCATGTAATTCAAGTAATGTATTCTTCAATGTCTGTATCTTAGGTCCTAGTCAATATCCAGAGTAGTTTAGTATGAATCATATTACTATGTAAATCTGCTCTTACCTTCTTTTAGGCCCCTTGTATGCTTTTCCATTTCCCATTCCCCTCAATTTCTGTGTCTTATGTTTCTGGGACCTTTAATGCTCCTGACTGCAGCAGGCTAAGTGCCAAGCCATCACCCAGCTCTTGCAAGCGACCTGGCACATTCATTTCAGCATCTAGATCCTTCCACCTCTATCTGGTAAGTGCGTCCACTCTTCCTAGACTTGACTACCTTCACGCTGCCTTTCTGTGATCCTCCTGTCTCTTCCCTGACATTCTAGCTTGCTCACACCTCAGTAGAGAGATGTTTCGCTTTTTTTAATGGTTTCCCCTCAATCTCTCTAATCCCTTCCTTCTGGCCTTTCCCCTCCCAGAAATTCATTAGCAAATGAGGCAGAAAGCTGCCTCACAGCTGTGCATATCCATTTGATTTTCTTTGTTGATGCGAGGCAATTTTTGTAATGAATGCGTAGCAGAGACTGTTGTTCTGTACCTTTCTGAAATCACGTAAGAGAGTGTCTAGGATGGCATATTTACTACCCTCTGTGTTAAGTAGTCTAGAACCGTGATCAACACCTGTTGATGATTAAAGCAACTCCAGGCACTCCTCAGAGGCCCAGCTGAGCAGCTCCTTTCTTTGCTATGAACTTTTATTGCTATCTACACCCTCATTGTGATAATGACTGCACAGCTATAGTAGCTAAATTCCTTTTTCACTTCTTTTTTTTTTTTTTCAAGTTTGAAGCCTAGAGGCCAGATTTATAAAGCTGTAATTGCTAGGAGATGCTGATCAGGTATATGAGTGGTTTTACAAAAGTGCCTGAAGGGTAGGCATTGCAAAGCACAACACAGAGTCCCTCAAAAATAAGCCAGTTTTAGACGAGATAGCTGCACAACCTTTATTATGCAGAGATAATAAAACTAGCATATCCAAAGGCCACTCAGTTGTCTGCTTCTCCTAACACACTGAAAACTAACAAACAGTTACTATAAGAATACAGTGAAAGCCACACTAATTACCACCTTGAAACAATCGTTTGCCTTCAGTGCCCCTATCTTTCTTAAGTGACCATTTAAGTTATCCCCAAACCGTTTGTCTACAACTTTAATAATGACACAAATAATGAACGTAAGACTAATCATTAATAAGGATAATTAATTGATAGCATTGCTATATATCAATATTGAATTGTACTTTCTCCCAAGAACACAAATATGATCAACTGTCTCTGTTCCCCTTTAAAATGCTGGGTGGCTGAAGCAAAGGGTGGCAAAGTAACTCACACAACTTCACCTATGGCAGTAGCAAGAGTTTGCAATGGAATCCAGATACCCTACGTACTGGGTCAGCACTGTGCCTACGGGGCCACATTGTGAACATTTCCAATGAAACCTAGGGCAGATTAAGTTAGAAATTTTCTTTCCTTATGGCTCAGTCCCAGCCATAAGCTATAAAAATTATCCCCAATTAAAAATTAGCCCTTTTTTTTTTTGAATAAAAGTTGCAGTTAAAAATAGCAAGAAAAATCAAAATTGTGGGAGGATGTAATGGAGATACAAATGTGCAGATAGCTAAAGCTATCTACAACCCACTGGGGAAGTATTTACAGTGTGGCTAACGGAGTTATGCAAGGTATCTCATACTGTCTTGTCTGGTGGAATTATCATTGCACAATTTGTGGTGGGGGTTTACAAAATCGCCATTCTGACCTTTCAGGCGCAGTGCTGACTTATTTGCTGCATCTTCCTCTCATGTAATCTTTGCTTTGACTCACCGAAAATATTGGTGCACCTCTTGTGTTTTTCCTTTGAAGTGATACCACAGCTTGCTGATTATTTTTCGTTACTTGCCTTTTTATGTTCCTGCCCTCATTGCATGCATAATGTATATGACGCATCAGCAAAATGACCACAAGTTTCTTTATGCTGCTTAGGCTGGTGGTAAGGCAAGCTTACCTTGTCTGAAAGTCTCTCCTACATGGTCTGCTGGGAAATGTACTGCTAAGAATAAGGTGATACATGATGTCTACAAGCACTCCTGATCGAAGTCTACTGAATCTGAAATGCTGTAGGGTATAATTTTAGAAGCACTGTAAATTTGTGAAAAATATTACATGATAAGGATCTGTCTCAGAGTGGGTACATTGACTGATTTGCTTTGCTGAATGGCTGAACTCAAATCAGGACAGCGGTCTTCTGCAGTCTTGGGCTCAGAGCAACTGGTTCTTTTTTCAAGTACTAATTATTAACACCAGCAAGAAATTAACGTCTTTGCATTCTGGCCATATTGATCAGGATCACGTCAAAGAAATCAAGATTTGCATCAATTTTGCCTCCTAGAAAGACCTTGAATCTTGTGCTTGGGTAATGAGAGGCAAGAGATTTATCTTCAGATAGCCTTGTGAGGTGGATTACAGTACTTGCACTGTTTTGACAGGTGGAAGTTCAAGCACAGGGAGACAGAGTTAGTTAAGGTTACATAGAAATCCTAGCAGTAAAGGGATCAGATTCCTTAGCATCCCAGCTATGGGGCCAGAGCATCCATTCCTCATACTGTTACAGGTAGCAGAGACAAAAAAAAAAAAGATGGCGAGTGCCAATCAATGGCTTGATCCTAAGCTGTATTCACTAGGAGAATTAAATGCTGTGTTAGGATCATGCGCTCAAGCCTCACAGATATGGCTCATACTTGGGCCGAGTCAGTAAGCAACATTCCTGAAAGATCATGTGTACTCACTGAACAAACATAAACCACTAGCAGACAGCAGTGTTTTATAAACAGCAATCTACTGCACAGCTGTTTACTGCATTAATACAATATCACATGCTGTTGTTAGGGTATCACTACACCAGCTTCATGCAATACTCATGGTAGCATTTACAGGTTTCATGTGTGCAGCTGGCACCCCAACATCCCAACAAGTCTATCTTCCTCTGCATATGCCCCTCCAACCTTGACATAGGTTGTTGTTACAATGGTTTAATAAAAAGGTAAGATAAAACATTACCAGATTTATCTTTTCTCATCAGGTAACATTTTGAAAGCTGAAACTCCACTTTCGTGTGTGCAATGGTATGCACACATTGTTGTGGTTTAACCCCAGCCAACAACTAAACACTACAACAGCCACTTGTTTACCCCCCCTACCCCCAGTGGGATAGGGAGAAGAATGGAAAAAAAAAGTAAAAATCATGGGTTGAGATAAAGACAGTTTAATAGGACAGCAAAGGAAAAGAGTATAATAATAAAATATACAAAACAAGTGATGCACAATGCAATTGCTCACCACCCACTGACTGATGCCCAGCCAGTCCCTAAGCAGTGGCTGCCCCCCCAGTTTATATACTCAGCATGACATATGGTATGGAATATCCCTTTAGCCCGTTTGGGTCAGCTGTCCTGGCTGTGCACCCTCGCAGCTCCTTGTGCACGTCCAGCTTCCTCCTTGGCAAGGCAGTATGAGAAGCTGAGAAGTCCTTGACTTAGTATAAGCTCTGCTTAGCAACAACTAAAACATCTGCATGTTATCAACATTATTCTCATACTAAACCCAAACCACAGAACTATACCAGCTACTAGGAAGAAAATTAACTCTATCCCAGCCAAAACCACGACACATCTCAAGACAGGGACATTCTTTACAGTATCTTCAGGTAATAAGTAGGCACATCTGACAGCAAAGACAAGGAGACACCGTCTGACTTCAGGAGTACAAAGGTATTGGAGTGCTTTTTGTAGTGACAGACCACAGAAATACAGACATACATAGACAGGATAGGAACAGACAGGCTGTTTCCAGTGTTAAAACCTACTTTTGCAGATCTTAAAGCGACATTTTCCTAAGGTCAGCATTTCATTCTTTTTCTAAGATCTTCTTTTCCCATGTCTTACCCAAGTTTTATACAGAGCGGAAGTCTAGTGACTTCTGTGAAGTTGGTCACAGTTTACAACATTGTGAGAGAATCCAAACTTTTTTACCTACATTTCTTTCTGCTCCTTCATGGGGGCACTGAATATCTATACATTCTGGGATCAGTTACATTACAGAATGGTCTGTTACCGAAGAGGCTGGGAACACATTCAAATAGACTGAGATACTGCTAAAATTTTTCTTTTAAGCAAAAAAGCAATCTACCAAAAATTACTTTGAAGGATATATATTCTGATACCCTCCACAACTCCTCCTCTCTAGTTTGAGCGTAAGTGAAACACTCCAGGGTGGTTCATCTGTTACAGCATATTTGATTTTTATTTAGTTCTAATACTGGATCATCCTCAGGTTGTTTGCATATACTCTTTGTAAACTGAATGATGGTCTACGAGCTTCACCATTTTTGTTGTAGACTACCCTGTTTGTGAATGATGCACCGCCTCTGAGTACAACATACTGATATAGTCTTTTTTTCACATGGAATTCCTAAACAAACGGCTTTCATGCATTTTGTAGTTCAGCTGTCTTTGAATTCCCAGCAAATCTGATGTGTCTCAGATATGTTAGATCTGAGTAAGCACTGGGCCAGTGATCTGCACGCATGCAGTAAATACCATATGCTTAATATCTACATCTACATCAGCTGTGCAATCCATGCACTACCGGTCCAACATCCCTACATTAGGATATACTGCACCTGTAACACAGGGACGATCATTCCAAATGCAGTTAATCCAGGGCACCTGGCTTCTCAGCCACATTGGGCTCCAATTGCTCTTTGATTTGAAACAGTATAAGGTAAGTGAAAGCATCCATTGCTAAAGAGATAGCTCCAATTACTGTTATGTCCCTTGTAGTAATGCCTTCCTAGATTTTTACTCTACAGAAGCTGATATTCCACACTGAGATACATTTGTACAACTCTAACTTAAAAGGAAAGCATAAACAGAGGTTTTTCTGTTGTCAGTATGGCTCCCTCCACTTGATGTATGGAGCAAAGGCCATGCCTGAGTAAGTTAGGAATTTTAAAAACTAAATTAAAATTTAAAAAGTAATAGAGACTATAATTCAAGTCTGCCCGTTTTGTTGGATTTTAATGTTATCTATTACTAGCATAGCTTAATGTTTTTAATCATCAGAAACATCTAATAAATTTTGCCTCAAAGGCTGGCTAGAAAACCCCACAGCTCCACTTTACATAGAAAATTGCAGTTTTGAGTTATTTTGTTAAGAAGGAAAAGAAGAAATCAGACCATTTAAAACACTATAGGAAAGAAATGAACAGGCACCAGTGCCAGGATATCAGTTACTTCTGAGTTTACAATATTACCTTAAAACATAGAATACCAACTGCCCAGCTGCCTGTTATTCTTGTCAACCCACTTTTTATCAAAAATTTATTTTTTTAAAATTGGAAAAGTTCTTTTAGATGTCAACAGATAATTCTGATTTCAGCATCTTGAAGAAGCAGGCTCAAAGTAAGCTTAGTATCACAGGGACTGGAACCTGCATTATTAACTTCTAGGGCAAGTCTTACTAGCTAGCTACTGACTCTGGGATGAATTTTTCTTTCTAAGGTTGGTTTTGTGGTTTTTTTTTGTGTTTTTTTTTTTTTTCCCCTTAACACATTCCTTGCAAACCATTTTCATTCAATGAGGCAATAATTTGAGGTTAGTTTTTGGTGGACTTTTCCTACCTGCTCTAACCATAATTCTAATGTCTGCAGTTTATTATTAATGTGAACAAATGTAAGTAAACTACAGAAAAAGTGTTGATTTATGTATGTTGGTAGATAGAACTATAAAGGCTGAAAGCTGACTGCCCTCAGCTGTTTGCACTGTTGCTTTTCCTGAGGTTGCTCCTGTAGGAGGGACAGTTCGACAAGACACACAACCTTCAGTTGGTTGCAGCTCACAGTTCAGTAAACTCAATTGAAATTAGCTATAATTTACTCTCTAGTACTTAGAGATGTATTTTTCAAATCATTGTACCCTCTTCCCTTGCTTTACATGCTTATTTTATTTCTTTCAAGTGCACGTTGTTACAGACACTTTGCATCTGAAGCTTTCAAAGAACTTCTATTGTATTTTAGGGCTGTTACAGAAACATATGTAAATTAAACATAAAAAAAAGCAGTCATTATAAGGCTAATAAATTAAACCAAAACTCTTCACTAACCTTTCTGGAACTAACAGAAGTCTTACTTTTGTTGAACTGCCACTAGCTTTTCATTTATGCCAGACCAAACAGCCTTCATCTCTGTAGCACAAATGGATGTTAAGGGAAGTTAAGAGGTTTTATACCTTCCCATCAGACACCAATAGGCCTTAAATATGCTGAACAGCAGGACCTGAGCTGTCTTGTCCATAAGCCCACCTGGAAGTGCTATTTGAGTTCTGCCCCAGGTCTTTCTCATTTATGCTGCTGGGAGCAGTGAGATTGGAGCTGCTCTAATAGGAAGGATAAGCAGACAGCAGCTATGGCACGGGCAGGGCTGTGCCCTCACTAACCAGCCACTAGCAGTGTTGGGATAGGGGTGCTTTCTGCTGCCTAATGACCACCAAGTATGGTAAGTTAATGAGTCAGTTCTGATACCAGCCTAGGAAGCACAGGGAGCAAGTCAGAATTGGCAGGGGATGGACTGGGTGCTGAGGCCTGAGCCCACCTGCAAGGTGCGCCATGCTGTCATGAAAGCTGTTACCTGACTAGCTACAGAGAGGTGGCACCCAAGAGATTAGGAAGAGGGAACCAGGATAAAGGGCTTATTGTGTTTAAAAAAAAAACAAACAAAAAAACAACAACAAACAAAAAAAACAGGTACAGGTTTAAACCTGAGTACTGCAAGGAGCAGATGATCTCTGTTGCTAAAAAAGGTGAGGGTGCACCACTTTCTTTACTCCTTTACCCGGGTTCAGTGCAAGGACAGCAACGACTCCCTGAAGCACCTGACCTGCTGCTCA
>VYZM01020066.1:322145-332610 GCA_013398915.1 Dromas ardeola
GCATCGGGAAGGGTGGGAGGCGCCCCCTCGGTCCCAGCCCGGCGGCCGCCTTCCCCGCCCGGCGGGCGGTGCGCCCCCGCGGGAGGCCGGGGCGAGGCCCGCGCCCTCCCCCGTACGGAGAGGAGCTGCCCTTCAGGCCGGTGGCTCCTGGGGGCCCTCCGAGATGAGGGGACTTGCCCGGCGCGGGTGGGGTGGGCAGCTCCCTGCCCTTGTGGCTGCCCTCCGAGTTTAGTTACGAGCCAGCGCCAGGCGCTGCTGCTGGTGGTGGTCCTCGCCCCGGCGGTCCTGGTGCCAGCCAGCTGAACTGCTCGGGGGTAAAGATGCTGCTCCAGGCGAGGGAGGTCTCGCTCAGCGGACGTGTAGAAAAGCGGGAAGGTACGTAGCGTGCATACAGATTTCTAATGTGACATACAGGTTTGCTGTCAGCTCCGCAGAGCGCCGTATTGTGCTCCCGAGGAGGCCGCCCAGGTCGTTCTGGGAGAACATGTGCTCCAAGTACGTTCTCGTTGCACTGCCTGAATTACCAGAAATATCTCCTGTTTGCGGTCTAAGGGTGCGTTTCTCCAGAAAATGCATCCTTTGACTGCTTTATACCTTTCGGGTGTCTGCTTTTAATATTCTGTGTCTCAATTTCTTATCCTCTCCGTTTCCAAGCAAAAAGGTTCAAACAGAATTAACACGGATAAAATGCTGCCTGCAGAGAGGCAGACAATATGGTAGCTTTGTAACGCACCCGATAAAACCAGAAGTGAGCAGGGGTGGATAGACTTTTTTCTTGAGTGACTTTTTTCCTGGCAATAAGATGATCTCTTTCTAGAAAATTCAAAGTCCACTGGAGATAACAGATATCAGCTCTGTAAATACCCTTGTAAAATGATGCTTCAGTATTGTAGGTTTCTGACTGACTTCACTGTTTTTTGTATGAATGGCGAACATCTTTCTATTTCTTGGTGTGCAGCTTCAAACACATACACATTTTCTACAATGTAGTATCTGTTATGTTGTCATTTCTCCAGCAGTTTCAAGTATTTGTCTTTGTGGTTTTTTGGTATGTCATTACTAATAAGGCTGTTAAAGATGGGCTAGAGCTTGATAGATGCATACATTAGATAAGGGATAGTATGTAGATGGATGGCCCCTAAAATGCTAGGATTAGGAGCAGACAGCTGCATCTTTATTGTTCTTTTAAACTGTTTTCTTAAAGATTCGTAACATGCACCAAGAACACTCTTTAATTCTTTCACTTTTAAGATTTCAGTTTTGTGAATCTGGGCTTACAATGTTTCTGTGTTAGTACAGCACCCCAACTTCATATTGGTGGATCGTTAAATATCCTCAGCTAACTTCTGTTTCCAGCAGCCGGGCACAATATAACTAATATGTCAGCTGGCAATAGCTCAGTTTTTATGGCTATACAGTTGGCTGTGGAAAGCCAGCTTGCATAATCATATTTAAATTTGCTATTATTTTGTGAGAATAGCAAAATCATATTAAGCCTCTTGGGGCCCCCGCTAAGGCCAGGGACAGGGAACTATGCACTTACAAAGTTAGTGGCAGTGTATACTACAAGGGGATTTACTATCAGGCACTGTGGAAGAAGGAAAGGGAAGACTGAGAATTGGGGCACCAAAACTGAAGGTACAGTGTTGTGTGGAGGAGCTGGGGGGGTCAGCTTTGGGATCAAAATAGGTGCCATAGCATTTTACTTATCAGGAAAGAGAGTACTTGGGTCTTGAGGAATCTGATGTCCTTGTCATGGGAGTAGGCTCTAGATAATAAAAATGCCTGCAAGCTGCAGCTTTAGGTGGCCTGAAGCCTACTGAGGCCCTTGGAACTTGTTTTGTCAGCTGATCCTATGTGGTTTACAGCTCAGTGCCTTATTTAGGGCTTGTGAATCAATTATCAAAGGGTCTGCTCACTAGGGACAGGCATATCAGTAGAAATTAGGCTGCCCTAATATGGTTCCCATTGATTTAGCCAAGGTCATGCAGGAAGTCTACAGTAAAGCCAGAAATGGAATCCAGAACCCCAAGCTCCTCTGCATTACCTTAACTACAACTTCGTCTTCCGGTCTCTCAGTAGCATTAACGAAGACTTTTCTGTTTACTGGAGCTAATCAGAATTTTCATAATGTTGCTATAATCAAAACAGTAGGTTTACGGAGCAGATTTCATTCACAAAATGTAATTATTTGGTGTGAAATACTTTGGCTCTTTTGTAATCTATAAAGATAAAACGTTGTTGGGGTCACTTGGCTAGTTTCTGTTAATAAATTACATTTGAATAAAATAGCAAGAATGTTTTTGACAACAGAATTTTAGGAAAAGAAAAATGCACCAATGTTAGATAGGTTAAATGGAAAACTTTTTTGTTGTTCTTCAGGAAATCAGTTTTGTTCAGTGTTTCACCAGCTCTCCATCTGCTCAAACTGTGGAAAATATACAAACAAGGCCTTCTGCTGGATGTGTGAGATGCTGGAGCTTCTAGCTCTTACTGAGCCCTATGTTACAATCTAATAGCAGAAGGCTCTATGAGTGGCTATTGACCATATGTTGGTTTATCTAGCAAAGAAAATACACAAGTGGTTTATAGGCTTGGGACTGGTTCAGTAATGGTAGGGACTGATGAAGTAGTATGTGTGCCATTTTGAAGACATTATACTCTGCAAGACTAGACAATACAGGTCTAAACATGTGAAATGGAGATAGTGCTTGGGAAGTAGTTACAGATATTGGTAAATTGGGAGTGACCCCAGAAAAAGCTGGTCCTATAATAGTAGAAAATTGAATATGTTAGTGGCCTTACTGGGAATAATGTAATAAGCTTAATGGAAAATGAATCTGCTTTAATGTGATTTCCACTGATGGAAACTTAAAAAATGATACTCCTTATATCTTTAGTTATTCTTAACACCTGTGTCCAATCAATGGTAACAGCTTTTGGGAGCTGCTGGACTAGGAGAAGCTTATGCCCGAAACCCACAGACTCCTTTAGACATGTAAATGTGTGAATGTACATATATGCTTATGCATATGTATATAGTAGAACTGTAATTACAGAAAACCTTTCTATCGTGATGCATAATTTAAAGTCAGGTGTGCTACTGATCTTGAAGAAATGAAGTCACAAGTTTCATCTTTCATGCAACTGTAGTATAGAATGGGTAGGCTGAATGGGAGGCACTGAGATTTACAGTAGCTGCCAATGTAAAATGGAATACCATTCTCTATAGCATTAAATAATAGGAGCTCACGCAACAGATTGCTTCACAGATAAGATACAAATGCAATGTTCATAGGAAATACCGTGCCTCTGTCACAGCTTTCCTTGAACCCTCTAATACTGTGGGCTTTTTGTATCCTTCTTGAAAATTAAATTTCTCTATGAACTTAAACTGCGGAATTAATGAATAAGTAAATTCTTTCATGGTATTCCCTCAGTCACCATGCCAAGAGCTAGATTAGCTGTCTGTTAAGGTCAATGATTTCAGTAGAATTAAATCAGTCCCTAAAGTATAGTATTGAGTCCAGGTTCACTTAGTATTTTGCTGCGTCTTATGATGCTAACCCCTGACTGTACATGATCTGTCCATTTGCTTTTGTAAGTGGTGTGCAGTAGCTCTCTTTAATACCGTCTTGTATCTGTTCTGAATGAATGTGCATTTTGCATTCTTGGGTCAAAGCCCACAAATTAATGCCTTTTGCAAAATTGGTAATTTGAGAAAGTGAGCTATTTACATTAATAATGAAGCTGTCTCCCCCATGTTGATTATTTTGCCAAATAATTTTGTGTGGGAAAATGCCAGTTGTTGGGCAAACACCAGCTTCAAGTACAGAATTCTTGCATTTAGTGCCCAACAACAGGTCAGAAGAGCAAGTGCTGGATATAGCCTTTACCTGTCTGGATGTGTTAGGTTTTTTTATAGGTCACATTCTGGATTTTCCTTGCAGCACTGGATTTTTATAAGTACCTATTAGCTTGTAGGGAATATGATGGCTGACTCTAGGCCTTTTGCTTAATGAAGCGTCAACAGTGAATTTGCAGATCAGTTCAAGGACAGTCTTCCTGTGTGTACCTTCATTGAATTCTCCTCTTTGAAATTCTTCAACACTTACTTCCGGTGTTGTATGAAATCAACCAGAGAAAGTTAAATTGAGTTGGCCATTATTTTGTTTGCTTAAAAGATTCTGTATGTACCGAAGAAGGTCATACTTCTCAGTGTATCTGTTGGTAAAGTGCATTGCATGCACTATGAGTTTTCTGTCTCCTCCCGTGTGCCTCTCCCACTGCATGCATACCGCTCTTTTATCCTCTTCTATTTCTAGCACTCCTGAATCAAAGACCTCCTCTTGCTGGAACTGTATCCCCCAGTCCCTTCCCTGACTGATGGGAGGAGCTCTGTTCATCATGTCTTTCCCCATTCTCTGCCGCATGTCAGGGACTCTGTCTGCATTCTTCCATGGTCCATTTCCCTTGTACCATAATCTCTGTTAATCTTTGCATGCCAGGGACACTACGTGCCCCAGGTTTTTATTCTGTTATGGGGAAACAGTTGTTTGATCCATTGACCGTTATTGCAGTGGCAATCACAGCTGCTGGGCTGTGAATGAGATGCAGAGGGTATCATGTAAACTGCACTTTTCTTGTTTGATTCTTCACTAAAGTTGCTTCTGCTCGTGAACATCTAGAATGTTCTTTGAATCAGACTCAACACTCAAGTTACTACACGCAAGGGGAGACTCGAACCATTGGGGATGTAGACACATGTAGTTTTTCTTTGTCTGTGAAAATGATTTAAGGATTTCTTCTCTCTGGCTTCTTCCCTTAAACCTTCCAATCAGTCTTAGTTGTCTGTGGGACCATGTTATAAAAACATATTGCAAAATGTCTTGATTTAAGAAATATATCATAAAGAAAATGTGCCAAATGACTATCCCTTATGTGAAATCCTGCGTTGTTTGTCTTGTGCAATCCTACACTTCACGTTTTCTTGAGACTATAAAATTGTCTTGGCAGGGATGTTGTGTTTACTGGCAAGGTTGGCTTCTGGTTCTTTAAGCATTATTGTACTGCACAATAATACCCTTATTATTCAATATAAACAGTATTAGTGCTTGACTAAGATTACGTGGCTACACATGACCTATGCTTGCAAGAACGTCCAGCAGTCTGTGGTCATGCAGCCCACCAGCTGACACATTTGCAGTTACCTGCTGTAGCAATCAGTGAGTAGGTGAAAGGTCTGCACAGAGCTACATTGATTATTGTGTCAGGGAATCACTGTGCCTGTGTCCTCTGTTACCTGCCTGTCGGCATACCACAGTTATGGCTTGGTAAGTTGTACTTTTTCGGTGCCCTGGCTTGCTGCCTAACTGGCTAACATGTACCAGTAGCCTCTACATGATGTGACAAACTGATAAGCCTAAGTACAAGGAATTAGATTCTTCCCACCTACCCAGATATGCATAGGTCCAACACTGCTGACAGTCAGCCCTGATTTGCGCAGTCATATACGAGCGGAGAATCAGGCTGAAAGGTTGAACAAGGATGTGCCCAGGCTGTGGGAGTTTCTAGGCTGTCAGACACAGTGATGCGAGTCAGCTGCAGTGGATTGCAGAGGTTTGCCCTGGTAATGGCAAGTCTGAGATGGCCTTATGCCATTGTAGCTAAGGCTTCTCAGGGAACACGAGCATCCACTTGGATTTTTGTGTCTTACTTGACTTGCCTTAATTTCCAGTGTTCTCATATGGAACTCCTCCCAAGAGTTTTGTAGGTTTTATTTTTTAACAGCAGTTTTGCAGTTGCAAACCAGCTAGATTCTGCTATTCTGGATTTATAGTCCTATCCTTTCTGCAGGATTTTGGTGGCTTGAGCTTAATACATTTTCATTTAAAGAATGAATCCAAATGTTACTGGCCCAGAGGCACGCCTCAAGAAATCATGAGGTTCTTCTAAAAATCTAGAGATTTTTACACAAAATACATTTGGGATTCTTTTCCTTTGACCTCTTTTTTTTGAGGCAATGCTATGCACACTTACAAGCTCTTCCCTGTGACCTGGAAAGACAGGAAGCCTCTGTTAGTTTCATGAATGTGGATGAACAAGTTAGTTAATGTCTTTAAAATTGAATATGGTATTTAACTTTTTCTCTTTTACAATAATATCACAGTTACTTTGTTTGTTTATCTTAAGTAATTTATGAAGCTCAGGTATCGTTCTGTTTTAGTGTGATATAATGTGCATCAGTTCTTATACCAACTGGCCAGAAAGAATGGACTTCTTACACAAACAGAAAGGGAACAGCAAACTGCATTGGGTGATGGAGGTATGTTTTGTGAGCTGTCCTTTTGAGGACTGATGTACGGGGTCCATATTTGAAGCTGATTTCATGCTGTTGGTGACTGAAGTCAAGTTCCTTCTACCAATTAGAAGAGTAAATACTCTGCTGCTTAAACACAATCCATTGAGGACCACTCAGGTGCAGAAAGTAACACCCGTGGACAAGTGTTTGTAGGGTTAGGGCCACTGGCTTCCTGTATTTTGAAAGTCCTTTTGAAATAGGTCTGTCTTTTGTTTTATTTATGTATAGCTCAAAATACCTTCTGGTATTGACTCAGTCTACAATGCTGCTAGGCAAAGAAATGATAAATAAAAGCATCAAATAATAAGTAATTGAAGACAATGTTAAGTTTGCCACTGATGCATTTGAGTCCATTTCAGTGGAAGTAGAATTGAATAGGTCCTTATGTGTCTCAAACAGGAGATAAAGGTGGAGAAGAAAAACCTGTTGTTAAGGAAAGCTTGTTTTTGTTATCTAGCTAGCAGTGTTTCTCTCAGGAGCCTTTTATCAAACTAGTGAAGAGATGTTACTAGAGACAGAACAAATGGTTCAGAAGAAGAGGAATTCTCCAGCTACCTAATAGGTATCGCTAGGTCTTTTGCAAATGTAGCATAATTGCTTCCCTGCTGTGAAGCAGTGCAAAACTCAAGCAACTTGCTTTTTGAAAGCAGGCTCAAGGGGAAAAAAAAGGAAAAAAATGTTTTACCCTGTGTAAAAAGTGTATTCTGGACATGTGAAATCACTGTTGACTGGATTAAATGATAACGACTTCAAAGACTAAAGAATTAGAAAACTATGTAAATCAGCCAAACGCAACAGCCAGTCTTTCTCATTTCGTGTTAATGTTCATCCTTCATAGTGAAGATATTAATGAAAGGAAGCAAAATGCTTGAACATTGGACTGAATTAGATTAAGCACACATCATTTTTCATTCTTATTATGCAGTCTTTTATTAAATGAAGACTTTTCTCTTGTTGGGTACAGTGGGGATTCATTCATGCTATGCTCAGGGAAAGGAACTACCCCCTCTATTGTCCCATCAATGCTGCTTTAGAAGTGATGCAAGGTTTAGTACACCGGGCATGTGATAGGACTTTTAGGCTAGAGATTCTGTGACCTCGGGTAAGTCATGTAATCTTGTTGTCTACATTTTCCACTGGAGGCATGTGGATGTATTTCTTCTCTACCAGAATTTTTCGTGTATAATGCCAAGACATTCTCTTGGACAAAGGGTGTCACTTACCATCTATATTTTTATAGAGAAACTAGCAAATTACATCTAGATATTAAAGCTGAGCACATAGTAATGCTAGTATATAGGATGTGTTTGTTCCTGCTGTGGGAGGGAGCAATGAACAGAGGATTAATCAAGTGAAGCACCCAGCATCTCATTACTTTGACCCTGTTTAGGGTTTCTGTAACACCTTGGAGAATCCAGGAAGGTGGGGCACAAGAGCTGAAATAATTATGGTTCTGTATAACAAAGTCTTTTACAGACTCTTACAAAAGAAATAAACCACTTATTTCATGTGTTAATCCTGTAATATATTGCAGATTCAGAAGCAAGAGAAGTGTTTTGCTGTGGGTGCGTGCCGATAAAACAACATGGCAGAGGAAACAATCCATCATTATAACATCTCAGCCAAATTGTGCTGTAGGCTTAGGAAAGCCACTGTGAGGGGAGTGAAGGGGTACTGAGGAGCGTTAGGAAGGAAGCATATCACGGGGCTGAAAGTGTGTTGGGGGAGGTTTAGCTAGTTAAGTCTGAGGCAGTGACTGAGATAATAAAGGATTAAAAAGTAAAAGGAGGAGCACTGCAGAAGCAACTGAGGAGGGATTTTTGTCAGTAAAGGCCAAAATCCATCTTTATTTTAAAAAATGCAAGCTGATTTCACATGCCTTAACCCACCTTCTTTTTATAGTGCGGGATGTGAAGGCCATCATCCCTTATAAGGCTGCAAGTTCTAGATGATGTATAATGACGTTAGATCACCATATGGAATATAGATAATGGTGCTGAATTAGCCCTTCACTGCATTCACTGCGTGAGTAATAAATGCATCTAAGCCAACAAAATGAGACACGCGTGAAGCAGATGAGTTGGGAATCCTGTTCAGAAGACACACACTGACTATACGTGCAGCAGTCCAGATTTGGCAGTATGTTGGCTGTTTGCAGTGTCCTGTTGGTGCAAGGCAATCATAAACTGTTAACCATCCAGTTAAAAGCTGGTTTGCTGCTGATCAGGGTTGCCCAAGTAACACAGAACAGCTACAGGCATTGCTAAAATTGGATTGCTCTGTGCATACATAGCTGAAGTGCACATTAATAATGATCAGTGTCAGTGCTTCTGTTGGATCACATGAGCTTTCTATCAGAAACAGTGTGTTCTTTTCAAGGATTTTGCTGCAATACTGAGAAAACCCATGATGATATAGATTAGCTGATCACCTTTTATACTCCCAATTAGATCTATTTCCGTTTCTAATTCTGAAGAGCAACAGTAGAAATAGAATAGAAATGACTATATTTTGCCTAAAACTGCAATTCAGCAGGCAGAGGGAATGACTGTGTGCTAAATATGAGTCGGGGCACAGGTACCTTGCAAAGTTTGGTTTTGTTTAGGGCAGCTATAATTTGAGGGGGATTCTGTTTGAAACAAAATGCTTTACTTCCTGATCTTAGACAACCAATAGCTGACTAAACAGGCTGCGTAGTTTCATGGATAGAGGGTAAACAGTGTTTCTTGAAATTCTGAAACAAAAATGAGCTGCTTTTTTTTCATCGTGTATAACTCTTACCAGCAATTGTTTCACATTATACTATTTGTGTGCTGCCTTCTTGCAATTTAACCACCTAATATATGCAAATGCACATTAATGTGTAGGCAGGTTTTGCCTGACAATTTCCTGGAAGGGATTGAAATTGGGGCATAGCATTGCATTTTGAGTAGTGACAGACATCCCCTGAAACAGGGTTACCATATGGGGAGAGGAACATGTTCACAGCAAAGGGTATGAGAACTGCCTCTATACAGGTTTCTAATACAGGTGCCCCATTGTCTCCTGCCTTCTCATCCTATTTCAATCAGCAGAGCTCTCTACGAGTTTCTGCATTTAGCCACAGACCATATTACGACTCTGTAGAACAGAGCACAGAAAGTGATATAGTTGTTCTAGAAATCAGTGGCACTAAGGGTCACTGTGCACTTCTCTTCAACATAATGTGATTTGAGATTAAAATCACCTTGAGAGTGATTTAAAAAAAAAAAAAGGCTTGTGATTACAGCAAAGTTCTTTTCTGTATTGTTACCCTTGGTACAGTGTTGCGTCACCCATATGAAAATGAAGGGAAATTAGACACAGTGGGGGGACTTTCTGTTGGAGATTAAGTAAGCTTCTGCTGGGGTAATGTGTGATGCAATTTAGGCGTGTTTTTGATATAGACTCTAAAAGGTCAGGAGAATAAGACTGCCAGAGGAAGCAGGAAGGAAGGATGCAATTGAGGTAAGATTAGGGTAAGGGCGTGTGCCTTCTTATGTATGCTCCAGAGAGGAGGTGAGATTTGAAAATTTGCTAATACACCTTTTGCCCATCTCTGTGAGGACGTACCATTGGTAGTTTACATGGCCAAAGTTTGCCAGATAATTTTCGGATGTTTGATACAGAATCTACCCTGTAGCATATATTAGCCAATAAAAGTACTCTTCTCCTGTGAATTACTGTCCTGTTGGCCAGCCCGTTGGTGTGACTGCATGATCCTGTGTGCTTGCACCATTGTCATGAAAGGCATGGTGTCTCTGAATTGGGTCATGAGGATGTCCATCCAAGGGAGAAGCCTGGGGAAAGAAGGTAACAACGGAATATACTGAGTTGACCTGGTGAACCTTGAATAAGTGTGGGAAGGGTGAACAGGGATGTCATTCTGTCAAGCAAGTTTATCTGTTATTTTTTCATGTTCCTGACATGTTAATACTATACATTTTTTCTTTTTGTTTTATCATTATATGTTGTGCTGTCTTGTACCATGGGAGCATGTTTGATTGGTGACTAGAAAGTGGAAGAGAGAAATAAAGGGTATGGGTTGATGTCCTCTTTTAAAAGCATCATAGAATCATAGGGTTG
>VYZM01020068.1:20875-35390 GCA_013398915.1 Dromas ardeola
TGTAATCTGCCAAATATTTCTGGATTTTCCATCCAAGACTTCTGTTTCTTCAGAATAGCATGTTAAGTTCAGTTATGCCTGTTAATGTCTTTAGTTTATCCTAGCAGAAAACATACAGTTGGACTTCGGTTGACCAACCCATATCACTGGAATAAAAAAATTAACACTCAAAAAGTTTTCTAATGCTGCATTATACAGTTTCATCACTGTAGAACTTCTGCTATATTTTAATACCTATGAGAAAAACATGTGTCATGATGAGATATACTGAAGTGTGCTGTGGATTTGGGTGCAATGATACCCAGTAAAACTATTGTATGTCCCTTTCCCAACTACTTCAGTTCTTTCCAATTGGACTTAAGCTTTTCCTAATGTTATGTTCAGCTTAGTGATCTAAAAATAAAGTGCTAATTCTCACAAAAGTGAATATAGCAAACTTTTTACAATAGCCTTTTAAAACCAAAAAGGCCCTTTAATTAATTATCAATATCAAAACCTAAAATAAAACAGACCACCTAAATTATAGAATGCTAATAGTTAACAAATATGTGTGCTTTAGTCTTTGCAATGTTCTTAATCACTTTTCTTTTTCTTTTTTTTTTTCTCCAAACCAGGTTTTTGATTTTAATCTGAGGGAAGAAGATACGGAATTTTTGAACGCTATGAATATCAACAGAAAATTAATTCATCTAACCTATCCACTGTGGAAAGGATAATTTAAAACCAGATCGTTCTATACAGCAAAAGTGATGCAACTGAAACATTAATTCATTTTAAACTGAACAATAAATCTAAATTGTTCTCATGGGTACTCAAAGAGCATCTAATAAATATCAATCAATAATCAAAAACCAGTATCAATGGCTTGTATTTACTGTGACGTTAACAAATTAATAAAACCAATTAGTTTACCCTTTTCTTTGTTGCTTTCTTACAGATACAGAAATGCTTACTTTCAGCGTTGTCTCTGCTGTCTCGGAACTTTCTGGCATATTCTCCCAGTATGGGTTGAGCTATCTCACAATATTATCATTAAGTTTCTTCTGCCTGCATGTACTTCATTTAAGGTGTCAATTTAACCCATTTGAACAAATTACCTTGGTTTTATTTTTTTCCTTACAGATTTTGAAAAGTATTAGTTACTTAAAGGCACAGATAAGAGCATGCCACAATGCATGTAAATCTTGAAAAATTATTCAAAATATGGAATATTTGTTTCGTAATTGCACCAGAAATCTGAATCTTACTTTTTACACTGTTTTTTTACATTTCTTCTAGTCATGAGAAGTTTGGGGGATTCTGCAGGCCAGTCTTGGTACTTTCTTGGTGAGCAAACCTGTTCTGTCGGTGGTGTTTCAAGGATCTCCTGTTTTGACCTAGCACATCAGGGAGGAATGGCTCTGGTTTGTGGCCAAAGTTGCGTCAGAATGAATAAAGGTACTTTTTGCTTATATAGATAAAGATTTTTGAAGGTGCAGAAGAGTAATGTGTTGGAGAAAAATCCTTTGCTAATCTGTTTTGCAGGGATTTCTTTATCTTTTCAAGATGGATAATGTTCAAACACTCCTCTGATGGAACTGTGCGTTGCCCAGCAGTGCTAGCACTGAGAGAGCATGGTTTTCCGGTGGTGTCAGAGGCCACGGATCTATTAGTATGCAGGCTCTGGGAGTACCCCAGCTTGCAACTTCTTTTCTCACAAGATCAAAGGATTTTCCTGCAAGGAAATCGCCCTGTGACTATCCAGGTTTCTGAAATCCCCACCACATTAAGTTCTTATCAGATGTTCCACAAGAACTTACAGGCAGTCAATATTTTATTTTTCTGTCGCCGTGCCCTAAAACATGAGTTTAGTCCTAAAAACTCAAGTATCTAACAGCATATACATATTCAGGATCCCTGTGAACGAAACTGTCTGCCGCCTCCTGCTTGTGGACATGTTGCAGACACATTCTTTTAACCAGTTTGCCCAGGTCACGCAGCTCTTATGTATCAGTTTGGTGTCCTGATGTGCACAGCCCTCCTGCTGGCATTCAGCTGAGACCTGCGTTCTGGTTATTTCTGAAATGGTGCATGAATAACGTTGCGTTGTCCTTTCTCCTTATTCTGACTGTAGGCAATTCGAGAGTTGAGTTCTCAAAGGAGAAATACATACCCTGGGCTTCTGTAGTGTATTTCATAGAAGTACAAGCTGCCTTAACACTGGACCTGGCAGTTGGGGAGGTACTGAGAAAAGAGTTCTTGTTCTGTTGGTGGGGATACAGTGTAACCCTGGTGTAAGTCACCTCACTGAACACTTACAGCGTATTTTTGGTAGAGTTGGCTGGACCAACCTGAGTTTACCTCTGTTTGTGTTTCAGCCCTTGTAAGCAGGCTACAACCTGTGCAGTTGAGCCACTTTAACCTGTCATCTCTGAGGTTTTAGACAGCCTCAGTTCAAATCCAGCTGATCTGGCTTCATTCGCCTGAGAAGAATGAAGCTGTACTTCAGTTTCCTCTCTGCTGAGATGTCAAGAGGGCTATAAATGTGTGTGGTGATCTAATTTTAATGATGCTTTTTGTGATACAAATACCCAGGTGTTCGGAGTGGAACTGAAACTGCCCAGGTATTTTACACAGCCTCTGACAAATAATTTGTTGGATGTCACATCTCTGCGTTGGAGCCCTCTCAGCTGGTTAACCAATAACCTAAACATGAAAGCCTGTACATCTGACTTCTGAAACCCTGAGTCATTTTAGCCTTTAATTAAAGCATCTTCCTTTAATATGTCCCTCTTGCTTAAAATTATGTGTGAATTATTTCCTAGAGGAAAGTGCCAGATGAATACACTTCTTTTTTAGTATTGTCTATAGATTAGCTAAATAAAGGGGGGAAGCTTGAAATATGTAGGGTATGTCAGGCAGTTGCAGGGGATGCATATGTCAACCTCAAGCATGATTTATCTTACATGCCTTTTTGACAGTTGTAATTTAACGGCTGTATTTTCCACCAAGCTCTCAGGAGGCTCAACATCTTTTCAAGTTTTCTAGCTTTGTGGTGGAAGAGTAAATGTCTGTTTGCCAGTGTAATTTATCTGAGTCATTCTGGGAGAGGCGTGGAGCAATTGAAGCATGACTATTAGCATAAATGAGAGGGACTCTCTTCCTGAGGGTAGAGTTACTCTTACCGGCTTTCGGAGGAAAGCTGCTTCCCCACAACAACTGCTACTGCTCATTTACTGGTGTGATGCTGTGAACTAAAAGACCTAATATATTGAGCTCTGGTCTACTGTGATGTTCTTTTGCATTTCAATTTGAAGTGGAGTTAAAGAGACAAGAGCAAGGAAGGAAGAGGAAAATTTCTGCAGTAAGCACAACAGTAGATTACCAATGGAGGGTTTTTTTCTTTTAAAAGTTTGAAGACAGAAGGAATTGTAAAACTTAAACTCGCTACTTCTTTCTCAGTCTCTATATAATAGCGGTTACCACCATAAGTAGTTGTCATTGCCAATTTTGTTTTAAAAAATTATTTTAAAACTTTCCTTCGTATTTTCAAACATGTAGGTATCTCACAGCATCCTCTGAACAGCCAGAGACGATTTTCCCACGTGGGAACACCAGCGCAGGGCCGCGTTTGGCAGCGCCGGGCAGTGAGCATGCCCTGCCGCCCCGGGCCCCGCAGCCCACGAGTGCCGGTGCCGCCCTGCGGGATGGCGCCCGCAGCCAGCGGGCCTGCCGGGACAAACCCACACCCACCTGGTAAAGTGGGAAAAGGGAAGCGCCTCCTCCAGGTATTTCCCTAAACGTTACTTATAATGTCCCCCAAGAGCGAGGGCTGAGGCGGCGTGGAGGATGCTTCCTTTGGCCTTTTCCCTGCTGTGCCTACTCGGAGGGGAAAGACAGACGGGGGCNAGGCGCAGGGGCCGTGCTGGGAACGGGCCGGGCCCCGCCGACAACTCCTTTCCCGGGGGAGCCGCCTCCTTCCCGCGGGGCCAGCGGCATCCCGGCCGCGGGATGCGGCGGCGTCCAGCGCAGGGACGGCCGGAGCCCGGCCGGGGCGTCCCCCTCCCCGCCTCCCGCGGGGGAGCCTTCCCGGGTTTTGCGCTGAGGCCCCTCTTTCTTCCCCACGTCTGTGGGGTCCCGAAAAGCCCCGGCACAGCAGCGCCCGCCCACGCTCCCTCGCCGCCGGGCCGGGCCGGGGCGGGGCGGTGAGGATGCCCCGGCCGGGCGCTGCCAGCTGCCGGGCTGGGCGTGCAGGTCTCCCGTAGGAGGCGCCCCGCGGCCGCAAGCAGGGAGGAGTTAGACGGGGATAATCGGAAACGGGGTGGAGAGCAGCAGCTGCAGAAACATTAAAACCACCGAGCCCCCGGCCCGCCGCCGGGAGTTGCTCCGCGGGCACGCAAGATGCGCAGGGCCGATGTGGGCTCCGCGCCGCGCTTGAGCGAGGTAAGGCTCGGGGAGCCGCGCACCGCACCGCACCGCACCGCGGGGCCGCCCCTGCGGAGCCTGGGGCCGCCGCCGAGCGCCAGTTGCGCGGCTCAGCGAGTCCCCGCGAAGCTCCCGAAACAAAAGAGGCGGAGGGGGCTCTCCGGGACCGCCGTGCCCGCCCTGCTGCCGCGCCCGGCGGAGGCGGTGCGGGATGGAGCCGGGGAGCGGGGCCGGACAGGAGCGGGGCGAGCGCAGTGCGGAGTGAGGGACAGGAGCGGGGCGAGCAGCAGAGCGGGGGCGGTGCGGGAGCAGCGCGAAGTGCGGGATGGGAGCGGGGCGAGCGGCGGACGGGGAGCAGCGCGAAGTGCGGGACAGGAGGGGGGCGGATTTGAGGCCGGGAGCGGTGCGGGCCTGAGCCCGGGACGGGAGCGGTGCGAGGTGCGGGACGGGAGCGGTGCGGGCTGCAGCCGGGAGCAGAGCGGGGCGCCGTGCCCGCTGCCCTCCCACCTCCTGCTTTGCCCCACTCGGGCTGTAATTTAACAGCTCTGCCTGTTCTTCTTCTCTTGTGCGATTTCACAGCTTTAATTCTCTTTAAATGCCCACGAGCAAATGTTTATATGTAAAGGGAATTTCCCTCACATCTGCATTCCTTAATCATGCCCATTTTCAAAGCCTGCGAAGCTAATTATTCAAATGCAAGGTATTTTTTTGCCATTCTTTGTTTCAGACCCACGGAATGGGCCTGCTGTCAGGCCCATTTACATATTCTTCTTGATTTTCTAAACTTTTTACTGCTCTGGGATTTGTAAAGCACGTTCTTACTTTTATTTAGCACGGGCACCCCTTTCCTGTTTACAGCTTTGAGATGATCTCTTGCTTATATATACATCAGTGAATTCACCATTGTTCAACATGGCATCAGTAAATTGCGTAACTGCCCCCTTCCAAAACATATTCCGACTTTATTAATGGAGAAGAATTCAGGTCTCCTGTCAAGTAATTTCTGTGCAGGCTTTCATGCATTTGCAGTTAAATCAAATCAAGCCCTTTCCCTTTCTAAATCTCTGCTGTTGTGTTACAAAGTGTGTTTCCTACTGAAGAAAAAGATACAGTAGAACTTATTGCTGGGGAGCTTTGAGATCTTTCGCGCTGGAAGAAGTCCAGTAATGCAGTCCTTGCCGACTCCAATTCACCCGTTCAGCTCTGCATGGCAGAACTTTTCTTGTCTTACTAGCTTTACCTATTGAATACACCTAACCAGCTTTTAAATGTATTTTAACAGCTGAATGAAACTGATTCCTGTGTGATTACGTTTGTGACTCTGATGTACAATTAAACTAGCAGATTATCTTAAACCGTTTATCATTTGTTACGTTGTTTGCCTTCCTTCTTTTAACTCTGGGCTTTGTGCCTCCTGTTCTCAGGGCTGCCGTTTCTGAGGCTGTGCAGCAGTGCCGGGAAGGCTGCAGGGACAAGGACCTGTGGGGCAGCCACCGGGTTTGGGCTCGGCATCACCGTCCGGTGGCGGCTGGGGAAGCGGTGCCCAGGCGGGCACCATGAGCTCCGGCACCACCGCCCCGCTGAAGGTCGTCAGCAACCTTGCCAACACTGATGTCAACTATGTCATCAAAGAGCATTATAATTACACGGGAAAGCTAAATGAGAATGCGGACAGTGGAATAAAAGTGACGTCGGTGGTTTTTATCATCATTTGCTGCTTTATAATCTTGGAGAACATTTTTGTCTTGCTCACCATCTGGAAAACCAAGAAATTTCACAGACCCATGTACTATTTCATTGGGAACTTGGCGCTCTCAGACTTGCTGGCTGGTGTGGCTTACACTGCCAACCTCCTGCTATCCGGACATAAAACCTATAGCCTCACCCCCTCCCAGTGGTTTGTAAGAGAAGGCAGCATGTTTGTTGCCTTGTCAGCTTCTGTGTTCAGTTTGTTGGCCATTGCCATCGAGAGATACATCACCATGTTGAAGATGAAACTCCACAATGGCAGCAACAGCTTCCGCTCCTTCTTGCTGATCAGTGCTTGCTGGGTTATCTCCGTCATACTCGGGGGACTCCCGATCATGGGCTGGAACTGCATCAGCCTCTTGTCCAACTGTTCCACCGTGCTGCCTCTCTACCACAAGCACTATATTCTCTTTTGCACCACCGTTTTCACTGGCCTTTTGCTATCTATCGTCGTCCTCTATTGCAGGATCTACTCCATGGTGAGGACTAGGAGCCGCAGGCTGACATTTCGGAAAAACATTACCAAAGCTACTAGGAGCTCAGAGAAGTCACTAGCCTTGCTCAAGACAGTGATCATAGTCCTGAGTGCCTTCATTGCCTGCTGGGCTCCCTTGTTCATCCTGCTTTTACTGGATGTGGGGTGTAGAGTGAAGACCTGCCCAATCCTCTATAAAGCAGAGTATTTCTTAGTACTGGCCGTGCTCAATTCAGCCACGAACCCTATCATCTACACCTTGACAAACAAAGAGATGCGGAGGGCTTTCATCAAGATTCTGTGCTGTTGCAAATGTCCCCCAGCAGATTCTGGGACCAAATTCAAGAGGCCGATCATCGGAGGGATGGAGTTCAGCCGGAGTAAGTCTGACAACTCCTCCCACCCGCAGAAGGAGGAAGGCGACCGTCCTGAAACCATCATGTCTTCGGGCAATGTTACCTCATCTTCTTAGGAGTAACCATGGGGGTGTATTTCAGAGCCTTCCTCTGAAATCGGGGAGCTGAGATGCCCCGCGGCTCACGGCAGCAGCGTTGGGCTAAGTGAGCAAGTAGCATTAGTTCTAACGAGGCAAACGGTGCACTTGCGAGGCTGGAGTTCAAGAAATGGGACAGACTGTTCTGGCTTGAAAATCTTTTTCCCTGGAGCATGTTTTGTCTTTGCACTGAGGCAGCTCAGGATTGTCAGGCGCATTCATATCCTGAAATCTCCTTAGTAACTCTGAAAGACTGATGCCTTGGTGAAATGATGCCTGGTGTGTGAGAGAAAGAGACAGGGGGAGGAGAGAGAGGGAGAATGAATATCTTTTTTTTCTTTTTTTTTTTTTTCCCCCCCCTGTGAGAAGAATGTGAAGTTATTTCTCCTTTACTTGCAGCAAACCACTGACACAAAGATCTTTCTGTACTGAGTTTAGTGGTGGCTCTGGTATAGTAGGTCAGAAGCGTTTGTTTAGCACATAACAAGGAAAGAGATCACACAAATATAACTTAGACCATGCACAACCATAATTTGGCATCACTTTCCAGAGTTTTTAGTTAAGTCGTAAGGTTTTATTTGCAGAGTCCAAAGCTGTTGGGGTTTTATTTAGCAAGATCATAGCTGTGAATTTTTCTGCCGGTCCATATTACATTTGAAGACCTTGAGCCAGACTCTGCAGTTACTTTCACCTGTACCATTCTGTTGGCTGCGTCAGATTATATGGAGTAGCTCAGAGCAGCATTTGGCCCCATACGTTGATTGCCTTGTTATTCCATAGCATTAAACAAACTGCATTACCATGACAAATGCAAGGTAGAACTAAAGGTTATTTCTCTTTAAGATGACTGAAGGTAAATCTTATTGTGTAAGATACTATTGACGACAACAGGGTTTTTGCCTAAGCAAGAAGAGTTAAAAAAACTGAAGGGGCTTTTCAGTGTCAGGTTCAGAGTCTTTCCAAAGGTCAGTTGGCAAATCTGAAAATAGTATCTTGAGTTTCAGAAAAATAAACGGAAAGTTGAAGTGAAATGACTATAGGTAAATGCACTTCCATAACAAAGTGCAATACATTTTGGCACATTTTATTAATGTCTATAATTTCAGCAAAGATGTCTGTATTTTATCAGTTCATGGAAGAAATACCTGTCATTAAATTGAATGTATTTGTTTTACAGCATCATTTTTACTCCTCTATTTTTCTAACCTGTGCTAATGGGGTTGAATGTGTACAATGTAAATAAGTTAATAAGATGCAGGAGTCTTCATGCACCTAGAGTATTACTGTAACAAAAGTGGTATATCTGGGATAGCTGAGAGCAATTGACTGATTTACAGTTATTGGCAATTCCTAGAAGTGGTATTTTGTAAAGAAAATTTATTGCCTTTGTAGTAAAATTTCCAGTGCAATTAAACAGATTTTTTTTTTTCTGGTTTAAAAAATAGTATTTAAAATGTTTCTGACTTTTATTGTTCAATTTGCACATAGCTTTATTGACTTCTAAACATTAATAAACTGATTTTTTTAAAGATTCTGTTACCAGATTACTCGTAGTTTTGTACTATTGTGGGGGGGTTATGCCAGGTGTGGTTTCTTGTTGACAGAAGTCAGTGAAAGAATTCCTTGATTTCAGTACATGCTGGGATTCTGCGGGGCCATAAGGTGCATAATGCCACTTGCAGGATTATGTAAAATACAAAATGAACACTAGAATATAATTTTTCATTTTTCAGCACATGCTGTATCGATGAAATGCTATTAAAAGAATCCCTACAGTAGCGATTTTTTTCCAACAGTTAATGAAGTACAAACAGAAGAAAAAACGGACACCTGCCAGTTTTGCCATGACTGTAGAATAAGTGAAATAATTCGCTTATATCACTAATATAATTTGTAAGTTTAATTCTTAGCTTATTGCAAAGATCAAGGAAGTTTATGAACCATAGAATGGTGGCCTCAGCTACATAACCGCCACAGCTCCGTTGGGTCCACCAGCAAAGACCGTGGCAGTGTAGCTGAATAGGTACCGCGTTACTCCTTCCCAAAGGCTTGACTTCCATTTCCTCTCTTGCGGCCATTCCCTCTCGGCATTACTTTTAAGTTCCATGGAACTCGTACAGGATGCAGTTGGAGTGTGAAGATAAACCTTACCTTCTCATACTGTATGTCATTGCTGCGCAAGGTCTACTGTGGGAAACGAGAGCCTACTCACCGAGGAAGGCTCTGGGTCATAACCTCACTTCCTGAAGGAAATTCCAAAAATGCCCTGAAGACAAAAGAGTGGAAACAGGCTGGAATTTCTCTCCATCTATCTGCCTGTACGGAAGGAATGATTTCATGTGTGCTCACTTCCTAGGCTTTTAATTAGTGACCTGAGCAGGGCTGGAAAAAATGTCAAATCTGTATTTGCGCACAAGATAAAGTCCCTCTTGGCTCGGGCCTTCATCTGGGCAGGGGTGGTTTGGGCAGGGATGGTTCACGCCGGGTGCTGACAGTCATGAGGGCAAGAGCTGCTTTGTCCCAGGGATAAAGTCACTTCTGTGCAGAGCACCAAAAGCATATAAACCATGGAAGTCCAAGTTAAGCCCTCAACGTGCTACCAGTGAGTTAAATAAAGGCCATGTATGGGGATGAGGCAGTGTGCGGGGACGTCTGACTTTGTAGGGGTGTTTTTATCCAAAGGATGAGGGTCCTTCCACTCTTGAAGCCTTACGGGCATTAAGGTTGTTTGTCCCACATGGATCTGAGATCCTGTGACAAGTGAGGAGCTATGTCACAGCATGGCTGTGTCACTGGCCCCTCGTGACTACCACCAGCCTTTCTGTATTCCAGCCTTTCTGTATTCGTAGCTGATAGCCCACAGGTGAGTCACTTCCCTTCGCTTTGCCTTTGTTTCTGTATCCCTCGCTTATCTATCTCGTCCAATTGCACTGCGGGCCTTTGCGGAAAATGACTGTTTCCCCTATGGAGGTGACTGTGTGATGGGAGCCCAGTTTTGGTAGGGAACTCAAAGCCCTACGTAATTCACGCAGTAAAAGAAATGCAAACATCAGAGTGTGGCACTGGGCCATGGGAAGCATTTCCTATGTCTTGGTCATGATGACTGAAATCTGTTTCCTCCGCAGACAGGCCACATCTATCCATGTAGACAAGATTCAGACAGGGAACAATAACTAATAAAATAATAACAATAATAAAAGTGAGGGTTCCTACTGCAGAAGAAAAAAAAAGATGGGCCATTTGTACTGCTCTTCCCATGGGGGAACGCTGCAGCTCCTGGGCCAGGGGGATGATGCATTACCGCACACCAGCAGGTTGGGCCAGGTGTGTGGTCCAGAGTTTGGAAGTGTGCAGCGCAGGAAGCCCCCGTTCCAGGCGCTGGGCTGCCTTCTGTACGCACCGAAAGGGTGTGCAGCTTTGTCCTGTTGTTGGCCATGTGACAAATGGGCAGAGAAAATGAACTGAAAACTGAAAAGGTACATTATACCAAATGTTTACGTGAAATAAAATAGCCTGAATTATCCGGAGCAACCTGGCCCTTTGGTTTATATTCTTGTTCCTAGCTGTTCTTCCATGGTAAGGAATAGAACAGGAATGGAAAATGATCATGAAATCGGTCTGTTGCTCCCGTGGCAACTGCCTGGCTCGGTATGCCTGTGTGAGAGCCGGTACAGCAGGTGTATACTGGGCAACAGAGGGGCTGCAGCCAGAGCGCCCTGCAGACAGCTCAGATGGAACAAACCTTGACCTTGCTGTACAATGCAGGCAGCCAGGACCAAAACTAGGGGACTAAAAACATAAAAATACTGTTATCCATCCTTTTCTTACTCTGTGAATTAAGAAATACAGGGATTGCACAACTGTAATATTTCCTAATTCCTATTTTGGCCTGGAAGATCTCAATGGTGATTGTGTTTTGTATGGGCTGAGGCATTATCAGATGTTGTAAAAAGGGTCAGATAGATTGACAAAGCATCCAAAAATGTGGATATGTAGACCAGAGCGATGTAACCTACTCAGCTCTGAATTGCTGGAAATTCCCCAAGGACAGGCTTTGTCATTTATGGGGTTCTGAAATTCCCCAGGAAAACATCTATCGTATTTCAATAATTCCCCATACTGTTTTTCTTGGAAAACGAAATTAATACAACTACAACTGAACCTTCAAGGAAACAAACAAAATCCATCTAAATTCAGTTCCTATAATCTGCTTTCACAAACTTTGCTAATTCCATCTTTGCATTGGAAAGAGTTTGCTTATTCGCTACAGTCTAATTTATTCTGATAGAACCTTAATTCTTTTTACATTGTCTGCAAGAATCACATAAGGTCAAGAAATCTCCCCTCAATTATTACTCTATGTGCAGGATTTTCTATGATAATTAACAGTAATCACTCTGCGCACAGGAGATAGATACAAGAACATGTGGTGTAGCTAACAGTTTTCTGCTAAAGTAAGAAGTGCCTAGAGAGATCTGAACTCAAGCACCTAATATAAATTAAAATATGAACCAAAAAAAAAGTGTGATTTTTTAAGTTTGGAACATAACTAGTGTAGATTTATGCGATCCACTGAAGAGAATTACAATGTTAAGGACCCTCTCCCTTGCAGGTACAGGGTGACACGTTCCTTGTGTCCTCCCTGCTCATCCGCAAACTCTGAGAGACTTATCAAAGCAGCAGTTTCCAAACAAAACCCCCCAAGCAACGCTCTGTGTGGTCAGATCTCCTACCCTAACGAAAAATCTCATACGGGAGTGAAACGGGAACCATTTCCTTGCACTCGGACCCTCTGTGCTACCTTCACGGGACAAAAAGGCAGGAAATCCCATCGGACACACCCAGGAATGCTCCGGCACAGAAAAGTCCTAATAAAGCAGGGCTGACAAAGCTCCGACAACCCTCTGTGAGCTTTCCACCAAGCCTGGTTTAGTAGTCGCATCATGGAAACCTGACACAAAGGCTAATATTTATTTTGATCTTATGTGAATTATCGCTTGGAGAAGATCCACTTTTAACTACACGGTACAATAACTATACATCAAAATGCCTCATCGGAAATGCATGTGACCAAAGCCACATTAAATATTAACATGGGTATGTAGCACTTGCAGTGTTTATTCGGAATCACTCTTCTTAGCTAAGAGTGGGCTCAAAATACAGACTACATAATTTTTCATAATTAACGAACATTTGGAAAACACAGGCTAGAGGGAAATCATTGAATAAATACCGGGTTAAAATTATCTGCTAGGCTTTGTGAAATCGTTGATGGAAGTAGTATCACTGCCTCAGAAAAATCTGTGGTTTGAATCATAGCTGACAGCTGACACTTTCTGCTGCTGACCTGAGCCGTCTGCTAAAGGTAGTTTTGCTCTCTTACGCATAGATACGCTTGGCATAAGGCAAGACTTCGTGACTTAGCAGGACACTAGTATAAATTGCTGGAATATCGTCTCAGGCAAATTCTTGTCCATATCGAGCACCTACAGTTGTATAATGCAAAGGTGGGGATGTGAATTGCTATAAGCAATAGAATTTATATGGTTACAGAGAAAGTGCAATCACAATTTTCACAATGTGAAACTTGGATTTGGCACACTATTGTAATTGAGAGTGTACGGGAGAAGAGGTTTCAGGGACAATTTGGGATTGCGGGATGGGGGTTGGACTACGGTCTGACATTTTCCGCTTGAAATGAAGGGAAGGAATCCTCCATGGTAATACAGACACAAAGCTGAAGATTTTCGCTTGTGAACTCTATCCTGCCGTTCTTTCCTGAGCAACTCTGGGCAAGGTCTCGTGAATTCTCACCATCCTACAAATATATAAATATAATATATTCACAAGGATGTTTACAAGTAAGTATTTTGAATTTTGTGGTACTATTTAAAAAGCTGGTATCTGTGGCATTTTGAATGTGGAGCACGGTCTGCCAGGTCATTTATCGCCCAGGTACTTGCAATATTTCCTTGTGCCTTGATGAGCTGGATGCTGCTGTACCACAGTTACTGTAAGGTGGGAGGAAAAAAAAGTCCAGTAATACGTGCAATTCTCTCCTTGTGGCTGGAAGAAGGATCGAGATCTTGGCTGAAAAACACATTCTGAAGAGGTGCTATTTTTGAGAAACAACTTGCCAAAGTCTGCATTATTATCTTTCTCGCTTTCAGGGAAGACACAACTATGGTCTAACGATTTCTTCTAATCTGGTGACCATTCAGATGCCTGTTGCACAAGGAATACATGTGAGCCGTTTCCCAAACACCAGGCACTTTTAGATGTTTTTTATTTCCACCACAACTCCCACTTCTCCCGCTGGTTTAAGCGCAAGATAAGAAATTGCTTGTAGCTGGTGTGTAGTTTCTTTCTCTGATCAGGGTTATTTGATCAATGCACCTTTTGAACAAATCATTTACATTGGCACAGAGACGTTACTTCAAAGCAGCCTACAACTGTGTTCCAAAAAGCATTAACAACTTTTTCCTTTTTTTTTCCCCTGGTCTTAGAAATTCAATGCATTTTGCATTTTATCAGCTCTCTTACTGTTTTTATACGTCATACTGCAAATGTTGCTTGAGGAAATCTTTAAGATTAACTTTCATCTCAGAGGCTGTCAGTTTCCCACGTGAAAGTAGTTGTATTTTGTTTTTCTAATAAATCATACAGGTGTGAGGGAGAAGAACTTGTCTGTACAATTTGAGGCGATGGCGAAGGAATACTGAACCTTTTAACTTGAAACGGTTTTTCCGTGGAAGCGGCTCTAGTCGGGAATCTTTAATGCTACAGGGTGAAGTTTTGCTTTTCACTAAACTTGCTGAAAAATGCAGAGGCATGACAGAGGGTTCAGAGGACAACAAAGCAAGGCGCTTTAATAGGATGAACGAACATAAAAGGCTCAGTGAGCAAAGCCTTTTCCCACCAGAGAGACCAGAATGGAGAAACACAATACTCAGCCCAGCAGCCAGGCTATGGAAGTGTGCTGGGCGGCAGGGAAAGAAAAGTTTTTAAAGCGCCGGACGGAAAAAGCTGACTCTGCCTACAGAGAGCACAACACGTTAAAACATGTAAGGTATTTCAGATTAGGATTCACCTGAATTTTGATGTCTGAAGACTCAAAGTACCTCAGAATATAATTAAGGTGTTTGGTTTTTTTTTAATTTCTTTTCAGAAGCACGACTCCTGCATTAGCACACGGGGTCTGTCCTGCGGCACCCCAGGCCCCCCCCCGCCTCCCCCCTCACAACATGGCGGCGGCGCCCCTCGCCCGCCTTCGGGGAGCGACGGCCCTCAGAGAGATCAGAAGTGTCTCCGAGTCGCTTATTCTGAGGCGAAAACCGCCGTCTCTTCCTCCCCAGACCCTTTTCGAGGCCACTGAATCCGCCCCCGCCCCCGCT
>VYZM01020068.1:35504-62277 GCA_013398915.1 Dromas ardeola
GGGGAAGGGAGCTCCCGAGCTGGCCGGGCGCGACAGCGGGGGAACAGCAACAAAAAACCCCCACACCAACAAAAAACAAAAGGCAAAAAGAAACCACCAAGACACTGAAAAACACTTTTATCTTGGTAATAAGTAAATGAATAAGAAGCGTGTGCTGTAAACGGGGAGAGAAGTTTAACGGGTCCCGCAGCAAGAAGCAGCCGCGGGGGCGGGGGCCGCCGCCGCCCCTCGCCTCAGGGCCCCCCTGCGGCGTTCGCAGCTCTTGAGAGGTTAAACCAGCGCCTCAGAAAGCTCAAAGTGCCGCCCAGCCTCCGTGAGCGCTCGTTTCATGGGTGTTAAGCTTGAACTTTAAAGGTGAGAATTTAAGCGCAGCAGCTGGTAAAGTAGGCCAGGCCTTCACAGAGGCAGAACTTTTGTGGGGAAGCACTTAAAACGCTTTTGTTTACCGCTGATTATTTCACCATTGCGCCAAATCGCCCACCACAAAGCAGACACGGCCTTTAGCGCGCGGTGAGGAAACCGGCGCGCTCGAGGGGAGCGGCGCGTCCTCGGGAGAAGCCGAGGCCCGGTCGCAGCCCCCCGCGGGCCCGACCGACCCCGCCGCTCCTCAGGTGGCAGCAAGGCCTGTGCGCCCTCCCGCCCCCGGGCACCTCCCGCTCCACCTGGCGGCTTCTCTCGGCCTCCGCCTGAGGCGCAGGGCACTCTGCAGGGACACCTGGCCCCTGAGGCGGGAAGGAGGGGGAGCAGGTAGGGCTGAGCCCCAGCATGGGGAAGCTGGGTGAGGCGGGGCAGCGTCCCTTGGGTGTTGTGTCCAAGAGGAAAGAGGACCTTGGGTCTAGCTTGGTTTCTCCCCTCACGGTATGGAAGGCTGTGGTGTTTGTGTGGGAACAGTGTAGACCTACAGTAGCTGTGGTGGCTTTGTGTGCTCCTGTTAGGTACGTGTGGCTGCAAGATACTTCCCCCGCTGAAGTGCGGTGAGAGTAGATGATGCTAGGTGAAATTAAAGCCCAAACTAACAAAGTCTTGGTAGCTGGAGTTTAATTACAAAATCCACTGAGCACAAGTGCAAAAGCTGTGGCACAGGTCATAGACAAAGTGCTTATTTCAGTCTTGCCTTTACTGTAGTCCTCCAAACGTACCTGAGTATTGTCTGTGATCCACCTGTGGGCTGCCTTTCGGGAACAGATTATTAAAGACACAAGGTACAGAACAGGTTGGTACCACCCCATCTTGACACCTTGGCAATTATAATACGAATTAATGCTTATTCAGGCAGAGGACCCTGCTTTCTCACATGGGTTATCAAGCAGCCTTCACACCAGCCTCTGTTGATCTTGAGTGCATTTATGCAGATACTTTGTTGATAAAATAACCAGAGTTTTGATCTTTCTTCCTGAAGAAGTTTCCTTAGGACTTGTACATTTCATCAAAGCATTTGTTTGCAGGGACAGAAGGGACTGCCAACAAACAAATCTGCTCAAGTACACTGGAGAAAGCATAAGTATTCCTAGAGGAATCCTTTTCGTCCTGTTTGCCTGTGTCCCTGCATGAAATGAAGTTAGGATGGCTCTGAACCACACTTGTCTTCAGAGCAAAGTGGAACAAATAGCAAAGCTTTTTTAGCTGTCTTTAAAGGCATTTTGATATGTGTCACTTGCAGCGTTAGCCTTGTGTGTGGCCTCTACTTTCTTTCTGCTATGGGAAATCAACCTAATAAAACTTCTCCTTCCCTTCTAAATGATTGTCATTGTTACAATACAATGAGTCAGAAAAGAAACAATATTAACCACAAAATAATGGCAGTCTAACCACCAGCATGAGTTCTCCCCCCCCCTCCATCAATCAACTGCAATGCCTTAACTGAGTTCCCTCATTGTGATCATAATCTGGCAATAATTTAACGAAAATGAAAGTGGAGGAGTTCCCACGAATCAGAAGTAGGATTTTCACTGTACAATTGCATGCATGAGACCTCCTATTCAGAGCCAGGGAGCTGAAAAAAGCATGTCACTTAAGAGCATTGCCTGGATACGTCAAGCGGGTCCGTATCTGCCTGGGTTTTGGAGGTAGTACAATGATGGCTTTGACATGTTCAGAGTTGTGATGAAATAATGAATGAAGCCTATGACATTTTATGTCTGATGCATACTTTGCATTGAATTTAAAAAGCTTGCAAAGCTTGCAGATTCAGGTAACACTGTAATTCCGACAATTTGTTGTGCTGTAGTAGTGGAAAGGATGTCAAAATACAAACTCCTTACATGAAGGCAGAAACAAACACATCTTAGGTTTCTGCTCGGTTCTATCCCAGGGAAGCTAGCTGCTGAGCTGGCTTTGGTCTGTGACTGTGATCCTTTTTGGCACATGGCATGCTGGCCTGAAAATACTCTGTTTAAATTGACAGGTTGGTAATGTTAGGTAATATTCTTAAAGGTTAAAGGTTGGTAATATTCTGCTGTTAGTCCTGCTGTTAGACTTGGAATTTTAGATGAAGGTGGAGGTAGTGGAGGACTCAGACAAGCCCTGTGATTTAAATAAATTCTTGGTCTAACAGAGGTGGGCACAAACATAATTCATACGGGGTTAATGAACAGATTTCACATGATGTCAGAATGATTCTCAGGGGTTCAGTCACACTCACACAGGTTGTATGTTACTGCCGTGTCCATTACAAAGAAATGTCTGTCCTGTTTGACTAGTTGTGGTTGAGCTACAGCAGTTTCTGCCGCTGATGATACATGAGAGGAGAATGTAAACACCGTCAGTCATTTGCCTTTGACTCCTAGTTCTGAATGGCTGTGTGTGCGTTTGCGTTTGAGTTAAATGAGCGTGACCTGGAGAGTGATTTAGAAAAAAGGCTTGGACTTGCGTCTGCCTTGATCCTAGCAATCTTTAAAATGCTGCCACAGTATCCTGTGAATTTATTAGAGTTCGCAAAGGTGAAGTTTGTAAGAATACGTGAGATGAAAAGCAAAAGGAGACCAGAAGAACAGGCTGCTCTTCTTGTTTCCATTTGTAGCTACATGTTTCTGGAGGTTTGTGTTTGATTTTAATTTACCTTTCACATGGAAGGTATGTCAAGTGCAGACACATCTCTGTGCTTTGACCTGGTCATCTGATCTTGAAAGCTGTATAGCTGGGTAACCACATGGCAGCCTAAGCTAATGTACCATACTTTGTGTGGCTTACTAGTTTCAGCAGTGCTAGCTGGTGTCTGGACTTGATCTGTCTTGCATCCTGCCAGCTCTAGATACTCAAATTTATCTGCCCCCAGGCACGCAGATGTACCCAGAACTGTTTTGATTGCAGAGACATTACTACAGTTCCGTTTGTGGTTGCTGTCTGTATTTCAAAAGAGAGCTTTTATATGTAAAGTGCTGGGGAAGCTGAAATTACACTATTTACTTGTCTTCTCTGGAAAAGGATGAAAATGCGTTCTTCTTGTCTTGCTTAAGTGTTTTGTTTTGTTTTGTTTTTAAGCAGGTCAGGCATCATTCCCCATTACTCCTTGTTCAATGGTCTGTCCCAGGATCCTGCTGGTTGCTTTCTAAAAGGCATGTTGGCTTAGTCTTTGCTATTATACAACAGTTAATTAGCAATGGGACTATGAATGGAAAACATCATAAAGCAGAGAGGAGACTGCAAGAGTTGTACAGGGATGATACTAATTTAATGCAGATTCTATGCTCAGATAAAATCTGTTCCTGGCAAAAGGTGTTGGAAATTTTATCAAAGTTGTTAAAACTTCAGCCCACTTATACCAGACCTGCATCTGACTCTCTCAGTGATCACAGCCTAATATATTGTGGCTGGCTCTGGGTCAGATCTTCAACTCTTGCTGTCAATGAAAGATTTATCACCAGTTTGCATGGGAGTGGTGTTAGAACTGTGGTGAAAAATGAATGATTGTAGCACTTCTTAATTTTTCCTGTGCTGCTCCTTGCACGCTGGCTCAGTTGTTGCTCCCAGCATGAAAGGGAAATCCTGCAAAGTTGCTCACACCTATAAGTTTCAGAATGACAATATGACATGTTTAAAAAAACCAAACTTCAGCCCCACCCTGCCAGGCACAGTTGAATGTTTATTTCAGCAAACCCAGAAAGTCTGCATCAGCAGAAAATAAACTGTTTCTTTCACTCATTCTTGAGAATCCAGACTAGTGCAAAACGAGTGAATGGCAGCTGTGCGAGTGTTTATTTCTCTCCATGAAATGGAATTCATGTCATAGTCATAAAGGTATTTTGTGAAATAACATTTGCCCCAATTTATGGTACAGAACGTGCACTGCAAATGGTGTGCTTCTTTGTCTGAAAGTACTAGTACTTAACAATTAAGTCCTGAGCTAACTCAGTCTCTGCTAACTCAGTTAACTTGCACAAAATCATAACCAGAAGAATGGTGGTGTCAGGGGACAGGGGGGCTGCTGGGGAGCTGAAAGTTACAGGAGATCAGAAGAGAGCTGCTCGGTCAGGACAGGCTCTGAGGTAAACTTCCCATGTTACCCACACAACTAGAGTGCACTTCTCTGCAGAATTACAGGGTTATTTTTAATAGACAAATTATTGTATTTTACATATGAAACCATGTTTTCCAGTAAGGTCTGGATGATCAGTGCTTTAATGTGCTGTTCCTTCCATGTACTTGAAAAAAAAATATAAAAAAGGTGAGTCCAGGGTGCTGGACTTGTAGGAGATTAAACGCTTAACCTAATAGCAGTTTAGGAGGTAAAGTTGAAGGATTTCTTGTGCGTCAGAGCATCTGCACCCTCTTTCTGTGCCAGATGGAATTTTTCTGTCTCAAGTATTCACACATCATGCAAATGATGGGAATATCCACTTAAATACATTTTAGTTGTCTTTAATCTCCAAGAATGTGCTAGAGTCTCTGTTTCAAACTCAGATTATGGAGAAGACGAACCACTTCTGAGTCTGTTGCGTTTTTGCTCATTCTTAAACATAGGTGATTCCTGGAACTTGGGTACTATTTTTCTTTCAATTTTTTGCAACCCGCCTCTACGTTTCTTGATTCTGCCAGGCATGGAGGAGGGGTGGGAAAAGTCCATAAGAAGTGGGTGTTCCCATGGGGTTATAGCCTGACTGGACATAGGGGAAACACTCCTGTGTGTTACATTAGGGATCAGTCAACAGGATCTATGAACTTGTATGTTATGAAACTTGCAATATCACAAAATCTTAGTGTTGCATAAAATCATGTAACAGAAAAGATGACAGAAAAGTCATCTAATGTATTGTTGTACCTTCAATCATAATGAGTATGCAGGGTCATCCTAGAAACATTTTCAACATGTTTGTAAAGATCTTTGTGGGTGAAGACTTGCAAGTTCTTCAGGCCATTCATCCTAGCACTTTGCTATCCTTACAACTAAAATTCCTAAAATTCTCTTTTTGCAATTTAAGTCCATCACTTCTTATTCCATCTACTCTGCCTATAGAGGTTAGTCTTCCATTTGCACTTGTGGAAAATTTTTATATATTTAAAATCTGGCAGGCTGCCACCTCATTCTCTTAGTCTTTAGACTAACTGATCCCAATTAATGTAATCATTCCTCAAAGATAATTTTTTCCTAGACCTCCAGTGACTTTTATTTTTTCCCGTTGGACTCTCATTAATTGGATAATATTTGTGTGTGAGCATGCCTATAAACATTTTAAGAATAAACTAAAAGGTCTTACAGCTTTGAACAGATAGCATTGTGCACACCAAATAACAATGTCTATGTGACGACAGTATGTTACTAGTTTTAGAACTGTCTTAAAAAAATTAATAAGTACGTTTTGTGGTTTCAGTTGGGATAGAGTTAACTTTTTTATTAGCAGCTGGTGTAGTGCTGTTTTGGATTTGGGATAAGAAATACTTTTGATAGCGCACAGGTGGTTTTAGTTGTTGCCAAGCTCTCAAGGCCTTTTCTGCTCCTCACACCACCCTGCCAGCGGGCAAGCGGGTGGGGGGGCACAAGAAGTTGGGAGGGGACACAGCCAGGACAGCTGACCTCCACTGGCCAAAGCGATATTCCACACCATGTGAGGTCACGCTCAGTACGTAAAGCTGGGGGAAGAAGAAGAAAGGGGGGACGTTCGGCATTATGGTATTTGTCTTCCCAAGTAACTGTTATGCGTGGTGGAGCCCTGGTTTCCCGGAGGTGTCTGAACACCAGCCTGCTGATGGGAAGCAAGGAATTAATTCCTTGTTTTGCTTTGCTTGTGTATGCAGCTCTTGCTCTACCTATTAAACTGTCTTTATCTCAACCCATGAGTTTTTCTTTGTCACTTTTACTCTTCCGATTCTCTCCCCCATCCAAACTGGGGGGCAGTGAGTGAGCAGCTACATGGTTCTAGCTGCCGGCTGGGGTTAAACCACGACAGTGTGACTCCTTTTAACAAGCAGTAGTGATGAGAGTATACAGGATTGTTCCAAATGTTGTGGACTTTCTCATAAGCTCATCAAAACCTGTGTCAGTTCAGATGAATGAGAAATAGTGGTTACTTAATGGGAACAGTTTTCTAATACAAGCAGAAGAAATGTTCCTGACTGCATTTGGATTCGAGTACAGATGCCCTCTTAAAGGCTTGCCTCGTTCTCCATCCTTGCTAGGGAAAATTTAGGAAATTCTGTGCTAGTATAAGTGAATTGTCTCTCTTGTTTGGTACTTTGCTTGCAGCCTGCCACCTGTGGAAAGATTGCAGAGAATTTGTTCAATCAGCTCGGCTTATGGCAATTTAGCAAACAGGAACTTTTCCTGTTTTCATTGTTTTATGCCCCAAAATCTAATTTAAAATCACATTCCTCTCTGACTGCTGAGGGCAATGGAATGTGTTTTCCTGTGTATGTGTGCTCTGTGCCTGCGCAATGCAATCATTTCAGCTACCCTCATCTTTGTTAAGGCGTCCCTGACATCTTAGTGTCCCTGCAGCAACCGGGTTAAGGACGAGGGCTCCTGCGGGATTCGGCAATAGTGACCGCCCTGGAAAACCCCCCTGCTTCAGGATCTTCCTGTTCCTCCCACCTTCACCACCTGCCGGCGCTCACCCCTCTACTTCTTCTAGTCTGTTCTGCTGCTCATTTTCCATTAAAAAGTGCTTGCTTTGTATGGCAAAAGAGAGTTGCCAGGAGGGGATGCTTACAGCATCGATTTGGGGGGAAAATAGACAGGAAGTGCATTGCCATCCTGGAGAGGCGAAAATGGTCCTACCCCAAAAGTTCATTTTCTCATGAGCCTGAAACAGTTTTAAGTGGTCCTTGTCCCATTTCTATTATATCCCTGGTTTATCCTCCCACACCTCCTGAGTTCTTCCTAGATGCAGTGTTTTGTTTGACCTTACTTAGATACCAACTGGCTAATCTATACACCCAGACAAAAAGAAGAGTTAATTGAGCCTGTCATTAGGTAGTGTGTAATCAAGTAACAAGTGATTACTGGATTAATTAGTTCACTTCCAGGTCAATATCACCTACGGATGTTAATCATAGTGTCTCAAACAAACTCTTGCCGTGACAGGGAGAAGAGAGAAAGCTTAACTTCCAGCCGCCCACCAGTGACCCTGCAGAGCCGGGACAGAGGGCCTGCGGCGCTGCTGGACCAGTCGGATGCTGGAGTCAAGGGAACCGCGAGGAAGCAGAAGCATTTCAGGATACTTCCCAGCACACCTTTCCAGCTATATATGAGAGAGACAGCGGCGATCCCTTTGTCTTTAAACAAGCCTCCAGACCTGTTAGGAAGCAGTGGATGTTCAGTTTGCGGAAGCTCTCGGTGCGGGGCTTCCCAGCCGGCGGGACGCGACGGCCATCTAGCGGCTGCCGGCCCGGCTGGGAGCGGGGAGCACAGCGACCGGCCTTCTGCGGGGCTGTCTCACTTCCATAGGTGGGTACTTGCTGAACTGATTGTTGGACGCGGGAGTTTTAAACTTTTCCTTCTCCTGATTCGTGTAATCGAGTACTATTAATGCTACGGGCAAGGAATTACGTAGCGCAATGACTTGGTCCCGTGTGATGTTTTGGTAAAGAAAGCAATGTGAAGCAAAATCAAATGTATACAGTGAAAGGATTTAAAATAGTTGCTAGGTCATAAAATGTCATTGTTTATAGGGGAGGCTTTCAGCCTTGTGTTCTTGGACTTACAGTATTTAACATGTCTGTTATTCTGACTATTCTGAGCTAGTCAGGAAAAGCGGCAGATGTGAACAGAAAAGAGGATGCTGTTACCAGATTTTTGTTTGTAAAGGCAATAGAAAAGTTGAGACAATAGTTTTCATAAATCAGCTGTGGGGCTGTGACTACAAATCTATTTCTAGATTAGCCAGAATGTGCCACTGTATCTTAAGGGATCTCATCAGAGACAATAATTGTCCCAGATTTCTAGGATTTTTATGGAGACTCCATATATAGTACCTAGATGTAGTAGTAAACTGTAAAAAAAATATATATATCAACTTTATGCCTTTGCTAATGATATGTCTCAGTATTGCTATGGGCCCCTGTCTTCCTTGAAAACAAGTGATGTTCCCATTGGAAATACTGAGAAACAGTGAAAGGGACAATTTGTAGTGAAATCGTCTGAAATTAACTTTGTCAGCTTCATCTGCTGGAAAAAAAGCCCCAACCCACAAAACCCCCAACCTTAAGCTATGTAGAAAAGTGATCAATTATTAACAAGTTGCTTTTAAATATTACTTAGATACACAAATTCAATGAGATTTAACTACATAGAAGGGTTCTTCTACTCTTATTAAAAACAGGACAAAAATAGACATTGACTTTTGTAATGGATTAACTTCGATTAACTTCAATTAACCCAATCTCCAAATCAGTAAGGGTGTAGGAGGCTGATTAAATGAAAAAAAACCAACCCTTGTTGTTAACCTAATTACAGAAAAAAGTCTTTTACGTTGGAGAACAACCTATGTGTAGAGAAAGATGCTAAAGGCAAACAATAAGGAAAGCATTGAAGATGTCAGATCTTAATCAGTTTTGGGGAGAGCAAAATGCAGTCAGTGCATATATACAGCAGTACAAAATCCTATACACAGTATGCTTCTACCAGCACTCCAAATTCAAGGAATATTGTCATGTAACAATTGAAAACAAAAAGGGTACGCTAAAATGTTAGCCTGAGAGTTTCACACAGACTAGCAATTATGCTAGGCTTGCTTTGCAATTCTGAACCTGCCTGAGCATCAGGTGGAAAGTGTGACACTGGGTCAATGTTAGTCTGTGCTAAGTTAAGGTTGGCTGATGACTGGGGAGACTGCATCCAGGTCTCCTCTGTCTCTGCAGCCTCTCCAGCTCCATCCTCCACAAACAGAGAAGAATTGGAGGTACGTTACCTACTGGGCTTCTACAGAGCTTCTGGCCTAGAAATAAGTTGCTGCTACTGCTTTTGTATGGGTGAAAGAAACAGTCGGTGTCCTGAAACTGTTGTCTGTCCCCTTCTACTAGAAATTTTGGGTAACACTGCAATAATTATAGCCCATACTTGAGAAACATAAGACTTCACTGTCCTGACATTCTCTAGGAGGAGACCAGATGCTATATTCTCTGAGACCCTCTGTATATGCACTCTTTACTCTTTTAAAACCTTTTTACGTAACAGTCCTTGATGTGTGCAACTTCTCTTCCCTATGTGCTGAAACATGGAAACTTGCACATGCACAGATAGAGGACAATGAAGATTGTGGGATGAAATTGAAAAGGGGAAGTTTAAGCTGAACACCAGGAAAAATATCTTGCCAGTGAAAAGTATTCTGTAGTGATTCCAACCTGCTCAGGGGAATAGTGGAAGCTCCACCTGACAGAGTACTTAAAACTAACATAAAAGTCAAATAAATATGCAATAGGAACAGTTTTGCCTTGGCAATGAAATAGAACAGATGGCTCAGCAGATATCATCCATCTCTAACATCTATGGTTTTGTCTGTAAGATGTTAAGTCTCTAGAATATCCTGCACAGGGCTTGTGTCAACTGGAGCTGTATAAGCCATTACGAAAATCCACATCCCTCTGGATTTTATTTAATTTTCCTTTTAGAGCAGCAATAATGGTTAAAGTACATGGCGTACACTGGTGAGAAGTAACTGGCTGGAATTAATGATGCTTGGTTGTATGCTGTGCCATCAGTTTTCATCAGCTGATCATGAATTGAAAAGGTGTGACTACTGCCTCAGTCACTATCACTTAAAAGAAAGTTCTCCTTCCTTCCCCTCCTGGACACAATCAGCCTGTAAACCTCATATGCTCACTTTGGTCCAAAATTGCCAAGTTATAGATTGGACGCCTGTTGCAATTTATTTATATCATTTGATTAACCCAGACATCCTTGGCAATAGCTTAGAAATGTAATCCTATAATAAACAGTCTTACCAAGTATTCACAGCATTGTCCTAATGGAATAAATCCCCATTAGACCCCAAATCTTCTGCCGAGCCTCACCCATCAGTCACGTCCTGCCTGGCTGCAGAGAAAAAGACGGGGTTTGCATTGCATCCTGATGGTTACTGCATTTACCCTGTTATAGACAAAAAAGGGAGAAAAAACTCCCCAAAGGCATGGAGCTCTGCTGCAGGATGTCACTTGTGTGCAGTGTTCCTTCTGTGCAAAATTTGTGAGTGTCTGTAGCATTAATGTCCACAGACAGACATACAGGTGCACTGCTGATTTGTGATTGTACAGCCTGCAGTATCAAAAGATTCAGTAGAGAGTTTTGCTGCTCTGAAACAGTTGTTAACATGAAATGTTTAATTTCGTTAGTGTTCACTTTATGGCAAGGTTTTAAAGCTTTACACTGGAAGTTGACCTAGTAGTGAAAGTAGTGATAGTATGGAATTGTTTTGCAAAATGCGTGTGTGTTTTCATGTGTCTTATACTGCTATCACGTATTGTGCAATTACGTAATAAAGGCTACCTGGATGTAATGATAAAGTTGTAAAGCCAAACACTCCAAGAAGTCAGAAAGCCCAGAGTACCCCTTATGCCGCAGGGAACCCTTGACTTCGACACGTGACTCCTGGGAAATCCCATCCCAGGTGTTGCAGCCTTGTCTGTAGACTGGTATGTTTATGTTTTCATTGCCTGGTATGAAGTGCTGGAATGTGCTCAGTGGGAGAGACTCCTCAGATAATTCAGCTCCCAAAGTCAATTAAATTTTTACTGAACTTTTTTTTACTTTTACTTTTGGTGAAGATTCTGGGAGAATTTAGTCAGATTTTGGTGGTGACAAAGTGTAACGAAAGTACATGTCTCAGCCAGACCCACTTCAAAGGTAGACATGTTAGAAACTTTCCAGTGAAAGTGATAAATTTGCAATGATGACAAACAGGTGGTTTTGAGTTTGGTTGGTTATTTTTTTTTCTTGTTGTCCCCCTTCCCCCTGGATGCGGACAGCCCTGTGGTAAATGAAGGCAGAATGCTTAAAGTTTGGCAAATGAGAAACAACAGGAGAGTTTACAATGAAAAGACAATTGCTAAGCAGCGTTGCCTGTATATTTTGTCATTTTTCATTTATGTATTATGAATCGTGGACCTCATCCTCTCCTTTTTTTTTTGTAACAGAAAGCTTCAGTCATACAGAACAGGACCAAACTTCACAGTAGCATAGCTAGCTGTTTTTTTTTTTTTAATACTTGTATGTTTTAAAACAAATAAAATGTTAGGAAGAAGTTCTTAAAATACATGTGGCAGATGGATTCCTAACTGCTCTTTGCAGCTTTGAAAGCCTCCTGTTTAATCCAGAATCCCTTTCAGCAAGCCTGTAAGGCAGAAATGAATTGTAAGCCAAAGCAGAGCTTGAATACACATCTAAAAGCTTGTAAAAAGGAAGAGCGTTGTGGTTGAAGCTGATACCAGAGATAAATGTGAATTAGAAGGCTTCTAAGGAGCAGCTTTGGCACCGCGTTTAAATTGCCCTTTTAGAAATGCTTTTAACAGTACGTGATAAGTGTATGTTTAAGGGAGGAATGTATCTGGGGTAGGAACTGATTAAAAATTAATTTACAATAACAGCATGAAAGGTAGAAGCGGACAGGCTAATGTTTTATTTAAATGGCTTTACCATCCTCTGTTTCTCTAGTGTAAGTTTTGTTATGAAAGCGAAGCCCATAGGATGCAATTCAGTCAGATCCTCCATGGGGGGTTGAAATGTTTCTTTGTGGAAAGCAATTAACACCCTACCTCATCCCCCCCCTTTTATAGGTATAAGACTAGCAGGATCAAAGCATCATGTAAAGCAATACAATTAGGAGACAGTTAATGTTAGTTTTGAATATGGTGTAATTTTCCATTGGTAAGAAAAAACTACAAAGGGTGAAGCCCTTCACAAGGTGAAGCCAAGCCAAGACCACAATAAGTGCTGCATGATGGAGCTAAATGCAGAGCAGGCAAAAGAAGCAGTGTGATTTTTAGAATACAATCTGCATACTAATTAGTGGGTTGATTCTGTCAGTTTTAACTAACTATGCCTTTTCCTGTATGTTGGCTAGAATTCTGGGTTAGGATGATGGTCTAGCAGATATCACAGCTGGATCTGGGTTAAAAAAAGAATTAGTACTGCAAGAAAATCTTCTGTCTGGTGACTGCCATCACTAATAAGTTATTGCAGAACTGCTGGAAAAATGTATGTTTCACTCAAATGCAAGTAACTGATGGAAGTCAAGAAAACAGAAGCAAATGTTTAAAGAAACATAACATCTGATAATGTTGATTATGGGGAAGAATTGCTTCAGAAGAATGGTAACTATGGTAATGGGGGCTGAACATGTATAGCATTTTGGCAGATCCTTTGCTTCCTCACTGTCCTGAGGTAGCTGGTATAGGCCTGTCTACCCCTGGTTTTAATTAGTAGCGTCAGGTCCTTTCTGAATGTGGTTTTGTTGAGCCCTCGCTCTTGCGATCTTCACTTCATCTCTAAATCACTTAGTCATTCCTAATGATGTGTAATGTGTACGTGGCAAGCTCTTATGAACAAGCAGGTTGGGCTCAGACACACAGTGTCTGTAGAAAGTTTTAAAAAATATTCTGATGAATAATAATCAGATTTCTGGCAAATTTTTTTTTTTTTTTTTTAATTTCTGGTGATTTAGGACTTCATTCAGCACATATCCAGTACTGTATTTCCACAAACATGGACATAGTATATGTAAAGTGCCTCTACCTGTGAATGTGGCAATCCGTATTTTACCAGGTGCATTTCTAACAGTATAATTCAGCTTTCATTTAGACAGATTTGTAATAGTATAATTCCCTTGATTTCCACAGAGAGACTTTTTATTTGCTCCAGTTTAAGTGGGTTAGATTGGACCCCAGCATTTATATAGTAGAGTGAAGTCAATATTGGACAAATAAGACAAAAGTTTATTTTGACTAGGTACATTAAACAAAATCCAACCCACGTGTAACTGTTGAGTCCCTGATGAAGTTGGTCTCCTGTATGTGGAGGGGGAACCATTTTCACATTGTGCAGGTAAGACAGGGCTGACAGTGCTGTATTTTTGCTGTGTGTTTCCAGCAGAGGGCAGATAAATACACCTTTTCCAACCTTTGTAATATTTGTAAAGGAAAGTTCCACTGTAAAAACATAAGCAGCAAGTTTTATATATTGCAGCAATAAATTATGAATCTGTAAAAAGAAATAAAATCAAAACAAGCTCTTCATATAAAAGCAAAGTCAAACAAGAGCCAAAATTTGCAATATCAGCTTTTCAGTTGATGCTTTAGCACCATCCTTTTTTAACCTTACTCTCTTGATATATTAAGCCATGACATCAGCTGTTTTCTTTCCAGTCTTTCCCTCTTTGGTTAGTACTGTAATTTTCTAGCATTATATAAATGATACATAAGGGAGGGGGGAAATTGTATCTACTGTTAGTGTTCTCTGTTGTGCAAGGTCTACTCTTTATTTTTCCTTAGCTGCATATTCTGGTTACCTGCAAGTTTCTTGCCAGATTTCTTCCAGCTGGTACTGCAGCACTCATCGCATGACCCAGGCACAGCATATGCTTCTCCCTTGGACACCCATTACTTCTTTCCTGAAGCAAAATCTGAGTAATGTCTGGATCTGAGAATTTCAGCTTGGTTAGTTATAAACAATTTGTCTAACCTGTCTTTTCAATATCTCACCAGACTGACCATATAACAGGTCTTGGTGTCTTCCAACACAGAATCTGTGGCTTTTGGGAGAGTGGGAGGACATCAGTCTTGCAATGAAATGAATTTGCTTCCTGGGGAAAACTGATTCCCCAGCCAGGGAAAGGCCCTCTTCGGGACATGACAGAAAAAGAATTTGTAGCTACAGGAATTTCAGAAGCTTGCAATTGTCACGCAGGGAAATTTCAGAGGCTCACTTCAGCCTAGTGATACCTGCTGCTTACGTCTCGGTCTGACTCCTTGTCTTTTGTATACAGACCACCTTCATTTTCCTGTCGTTTAATAAGAAGACCATGCAACCTTCAAGAATTTTAGCTTTGAGAAAATATTCTGAAGAAGTGATCACCTGAGTAAATTTGCTGGTTTCTCATATTCAGGTGTGGCACAAATGCATACAGTGTGAGCACTATGGTTTTTATTATGTCATTGTAGTTTGCTTCATGTGTCATGAAGTGGATGTGTCCTATCATTTCTGCTACCTAAGTGAATATAAGAATGCCCATGTGATTACTTTGTGTATTTGAAATAGACCTGAATTTTCTGTTAGATTTTAGCTAACAAAGATAACTATATCACAAAAAGAAGAAAGATACTTGACTTACAGCTCTTTAAATGTCTAGATGCAACACAGTTGTATTTTCACTGCATTCTACATCTCCAAGTGGTGTCCAGGGACTCCAGATCAAACTATATTTTATCACATTAAAGTAATTTTGTGACCTTCTGCAAAGTAGAAGTGTATCACATCAGCTAATAGCTGTTGTTATAATATTGGTCAATGAGGGATAATTCCAAAACCAACTGGACTTTGCCACATCTGTCTGCATGATGATGTCACTATTTATTTAGATCATAATGTCTACAAATTCCAGTGACAGACATCTCTGTCTAGGTGCAGTCCAGTGAAGAACTACAGTCTAAGTCAATGAATAACTACATATGCAGGAGAGCATCCAACTTGGATAATCAGAGGCTTTGACAACAAGTGAATTATTTTGCTAATTAAATATACAGCCCAAACTCATGGGTTTTGAAAGTCATGACTTCTCCTCTCTTGGAAAAAAATGGCATATCTAATCAATTTCCTCTTGTCTTTAAAAAGTACTTATTCAGCATATGGAGGGAAAGGAAAGGGGTTTGAGCTGTACGCTGGTGGTCACACAGGATTGCTACTGAAGGGGAGTGTTGGCTAAAAGTCACTGTGTGATTCTAGTCTATGCTTAGGTCAGAAATAGTACCACCGCGGGCTTCTCAGTTCCCCTCTTTTGTTGAGCCCTAACAAGTGGCATCAGTCTGAATAGTCAATGAAGTAAGGAGAATCTAGCTTTTTTTTAAATTTAGCCTACTGTTCTGTTTCATGTAATTATACACATAATACAAAAACAATTACAGTGTAAAGTACTAGCCCTTTACTGATAATTTTGTGTATCGTGCTATTTTTTCCCCAATGGCTTATGCCCTCCTGCATTGCATTAGTTTGCTCCTGGAGCTGGCAATTAGGTTGAATATGAAGGGCCTAAACCCACAGAAGGAAGCTGGAATAGAGGATGGATGCTGGATCTGGCGTAGGAGGAGGCTGTTTGGCTGGCTGCAGCCCTAGGCTGTTGTCCAAGGAGAAATTAGACATTAAATGTAAGAAAAGCACTCCCACCCGAACTGCTCCTCCAGCAGTTTTGCTTTACTTTCCTCATGGCTCAGTTTAGTGTCACGTCCATCCAGTTTCATGGCCTGAGAGAGCTGAAAGTTGAATAATTGCATGTTTACAATTCCTAAGGCATTCTCGCTGTTTCTGTGGAGACGGGGGAAGAGTAAGATGTATTCTGTAATAGATTCCTTCAGTAAGAAAAACGGAGAATACTTTTATGGGGCAATAGAACAGTTGGACATTAACTCATAGATGTCAGATAACGTCATGCCTGCATGACAGAAACAGGCTGTTTGCAAGCCACAGGGCTAATTTTTTTTTTTTCTTCACACAGGACATGTTAGGCTGTTTGGATCATTTTGTCTGGCTTCCAGCAATGGAGCGGTGATTTCTATGCTAAATGGGTCAGGGTTTTGAACTATTTGGAACAGATGGAGAGAAAATTGGACTGTTGTGATAAGAATGGGAAGTTTCAATGCAGATGGATTAAGAGGTCACCTTTATACTCTAAACTGCTTTTTTTCCCCCACCTGTGCCCAGCATACAGCTAAAATTTTGCATAATCTATCCTAGTCATAGTCACTCTTTTGCCAAATCAAATAGTTAAAAAAAACACCTTTTCTATGAACTAGTTACACCTTCAGAATTATCTTTCCACTCTGTCATAAAGAAATACTGCTCTGCAAGTGGAGGATAAAGGAATTTTAGAAAAATTACAAGGGAAAAAGGAAAGATGCTCCAGCAAAAGAAAACTTCTTTTGTCCAAAGTAAATGAGATGATCTAAACCATTTCCAATTGCCCTCTATTTCTGTGGCCTGTGTATTGTAACTTGGGTGTAAACCTGTCTTCCTCTGGAGCTGTTAGGGGAACACAGCTGTTTGCTTGGAGTGTTGGGAGGTTTGGTCACTACTACGCATTCTGTTTAATGACTTACTGACACTGGTATTCTCCAGCTACAAAAAACATAAAGTAAAAGAAAAGTTATAAACACCTTACCTTCCTCTCAGCTAGTGATGCTCTTTGGCAGCTGTTAAGCCCTTGGGATATCTGCTTTTGCGGTATTAATCTTAATTACCACCCTAACTATAGGCTTTTAAAATATTAGCCTCAGCTAAGTGGCAGGAACTGAAGACAATTGTCTGTTGTTTTAATTGCCTCTTCGTAACTGATTACGGACTTTTGGACATTTTCTGTAGCCTTACAAGCTGTCCATTGCTTGTTTGTTTTTTGGAGTCAAGAATATATTTTTTTTCAACAGTGTTTGACATACCTGGGGCTTTTCAAATTTATCCACAATTGGTAAATATTTGAATGTGTTTGTGGAAATTGTAGATTTGATTGTTTGGCAAAATTTCAGGGGCTTTTTTTTTTAAGCTTTTTTAACGTTTCTCAATCTGGATGCTTGGAAAAAGGCCAAACAATAATATCCTCACATATCAGCTTGCACAGTAGCACCAAGTCCTACTGTTTCTATGACAACAAATAGCTTTTTCATCTCCCCCAAATAAGGTCGATGAAGTACAGTAGCCTGTACAACAGATTAGTGGGAATATGGCAAGCCTTCTGGATTTGAAGGTGTACAGGTACCTGTAAAGGCTCATATTTCTCAGACTTTGGTTATCCTAATGCTGTAGTAACAAACTGACTGCAGTGCCGCATGGAGATGCCTGAATGAGCTTCAGGTTAGGTAGCTCAGGTACAGACAGCAATCTACCCAGTGCATAAGGAACCATGAGTTCATTTGCTCTGCTGAGGAGTGACTTACGTGTGTTGGTTTGTCTTGTTCAAATGCTTCCCACTGAGTTGCAAGGAAGATGTAGCACAGAAGGGAGTTTTTCTTAAAGAAAAAAACTGTTTGATTATCTCTTTCCCTTCAGCATTCAACAGGCACACATATCACACTAAAAGCAATTACTTCAGACTAGGAACAAATTTTCACATTTTTCTCATGTCTTCCTGTGCTTTTGCTTCCACGTTTCTGGGAATGCTTTATACAGCCCATTTCTCTTTTCTTCCTGAATCTCCACTGAACATTTGTTTTTCAGTCTCACTTCACCAAATTTGCACTTCACTGATTTTAACAATTGTTTTTTTAATGGTCAAGTTCCAGATTGTCTTATCCTTTCAACGCCTTCTCTGCGACCCATGATCCTCACTATTTCTTTCTCCCTCATCCTTTTAAAACTCAGCATTTTTGGTTATCCCTCGAGCCTGTTTCTCAGCATCTTCTCTGGCTCTGTCTGCTCTGAATACCAAAGCTGGGACAGCAGCTTGTGGGGAATTCCTGGCTGTCCTTTGCACAGGCTGGCATGGGTATTGGCGGCAGTGCTGCTGCGTGCTGATAGTGTGGGTTTTCTGCCCTTCAGGCACCTCCTCGAAATCGAGTTCACGGAGCTGCCGGAGTGGTAGCCCTTTGTGACTGTTTCTAGATGCCAGGCTCCTTGTAACTGTTTAGAAAAGACAGGCAGCTTGCAGCTTGCCTTCAGCAACGGCAGCAGTCAGTGAACGTGGGTACGTTTACCTTCATTTTTCACTCTGCATCCAGGAGAAACACACTTCTCACCTACCTGTTACAGCTTTGCTGCCTGGCTGGGCCAAAATACTGGTAGTTGGCAGCAGGAGACAATCTTTTCTTCTGCATTGTCTGTTGAGATTCTAAACTTCGAAGAGAACAAATTGTATCGAAAATGATGGTGAACAGACTGTTGTCCTTACCCCATACTGTGTGCTGTGGACACACATCTGTAAATGCCATTCTGTGTTTTATGGAAAGAAGGCCTCTTTTTAAATCTAGTTTGCTTCAGCACTTGGTGTACTGTATTTATTGAAGCCCTTCCAAATTGTAAATGAAAAAAAAAAACAACACCTTCCCTTTACTGTCTTTTAAACAAGCACTCTCTTTTATTAAAACATGATTACTTTACTGATGTAAGTCATGGAGGCACAAAAAGAACCAATAGCATAATGCTATTGAAGGTTTTTCATGGAGGAAAAGCCATTAAAATTCCAGCAGGGTGTGAGTTTGACTCTAATATATATGATATTTTCTTAAGTTTGAATGCCCTGTGAGCTATTTGAATGAGCTATTTGTGGCTCATTTTTAAGACACATTTTTTCCTATGTTTTTGTGGAAATAGATCCATGATGCACACTCCATGAAGCTCTGCTGTATCGATTTGAGCCTGTATTGATTTAAGTGGAGGAATGTGTTGTTTGTCAGTAACAATGCATTTGGTCAGCTCCTGCTAGCCTGATGGCTGTGAGATGAGAGCTGGGCTCAATCTGTGAACTTTTAAGGTTACAGTGAGATAAAATTACCCATTCTGTCAACATGATCTGTTGAAGATAAAGGCTGTTTATTCATGTTACTTGTTTCTCTCTGACCCAGGAATGAAGTCTAATTGCTTTTAGGTACAAGAGAAGAAACAAATGTTCTTTAGTAGAATTAATTTTAAAAAGTGTTAACAAGAAGATGTCCTTTGCTGCCATGTCATCAAATTTCAGGGAGATATTCCAGGACAGGAGGATTGATGGAAAACGAATCGTTAGGGAAAATGTAGCAGGAGTTTAAAAAACTGTGTGTGGCAGTAAGCATATTATATTTTTTTTATTTGCCTTCTGGTCAGAGACTTACAAAAAATCAAAGCAATTTTCCTGGCTGCAAGCTAAAACTGTAAACCTCATGAATACAAAATATGTAGATAATCCAAACACATTTGCGGTCATGGTTTGTACAAGCAGATAGGCCATTTCTGTGAGCCTCTTGAGGAAATTTGCAAGTGCTGTGGCAGGGTTTGACCTTGCCAATATTTTACACCAAAACAAGGAAAGCTGTAATTAGGAGATGCAGACTTGAGAGGGAAAGGTCAGATAATCCACTAAAAACACTATTTAATGTACAGTTCTCTGAGCACAAATGCTGTTGTATGAGAAGTACCGTTGATTAAATCTGGTGTATTAAATCCCTTCTAATACTGTAGCACTTAATGGATTACAATGGAAAATCATAAGCAAGAAAAACCACAGGAAGAACAGTGTGATTCTTTAATTATGCAAGCAGTAAAAGGGTCGCCTCTTTTTTCCTAATCAAAATTACTAGCGTCCAGAGAAAACGTGAGTTGTTGTTGTCTTATATGAAAGTAATTAAACTTTCCTTTAAGAAATATTTCCTGCTAGTGACCAGTGCATGGCACTTAAATACTCAGCAAGCCAGTGTCTGCGGGCATGGGGCAAGCGCTGCTACCCAGCAGTGCCTGCCTGAGACTCGGCCAGGGGATCTTGTTGCAGTTTCTCTCTGCCACAGGTGGCATTAAGTAGTAACAGCGTGATACGGATGCCTGCTTCAGCACCCACTAACACTTCTGATGTACTCTTTATTACTTAATAAATTAATAATGACTCAGTGAGATCTGAACTGACAGGCTAGGATTTGAGCCAGTCTGTTTAACTCACTGCCATATTCTGGGAATGCCTTTGGAGTTTGCAGCTCAACTCGTGATCAGAGAGATGAGGAAGGGCACAGAGAAGTCTGTAGCCCACTCCTTCAGTCTGTTGGCTTGAATGGTACATGGTCCCTTGGAGCCTGCTGTGATTTGACATGGATGAAAGCAAGATTTAGCTGCACTGTAAGTCTGAGGGAGAGTCATTGAGTTGTACGTCCTCAGTATATGCCCTATGGTATATTTAGTCCTGTGCTCATAAGTAAATTTGAGACAAAAGCTCTGCTTGAAATATAAGGCTGCCCCTCAAGGGCCTCTACCAGATCCCCAGTGCCGCAGGAGGTGATGTGACTTCCCTCATTGTGGAGTTTGTGGTGTTTGGCAAAACACGACCCAGATCAAAAGCACGTTTTTATAAGGAGCAGTAGCCATTACCTCCTCTACGTTAGCCCTATGTGGACGTCAGCCATCAGTCTGCGGCAGGTTAGAAACACCGTAAGCATCTGTTCCCTAAAACACCCAGGAAAAAGGCTGTGATTTCATTATGACAGGGGTCTCAGTCCCTGTATCATTCCTGACTCTGGGAATTTTACTCTTAGAATACTACTACCAAGCTCTGCAGCAAAATTCTTGCACGAATTCTGAAACTTCTCCCATCTTGCCTTACTAGTGCATGGGTATTATTTTGCAAGCAAAACATGTCAACTTCCCCTAGTTCTGTTGCAGTATGTGGCAAGTGGGTTTTGCAACCTGAGGACTTCCTGTACTCAGAGTTTATTATGGCTTAGCTGATCCTGACATTAGGTATAAAGCTCTCCAGCTGCATCATACAGATGGTAAGGTTTTCCTGTTTGCATGAGTCTTTTGAGATAGAATTTCATCAACAGCAAGAATAGGTGATGGGGGTCTTGTGTCCAGGGGTGAAGGCCTATAAAGTGTGTGGTGATACAGATAAACTGAGCACTGATTCTTTAGAAATATGGATGAAGAATATTCAACAAAGTGAAAATTTCAGTGGTTGTGTGAACCACTGCTCTCTCTCTTCATTGATAGGTTGGTCTCTTTTTGACCACATCACAGTATCAATCTGGGTTATTCTTAGGAAACAGAATCATTTTGGATTTGGACTGGCTACATAAAGAACAAAATATTTCTATATAGTTTTAGGTGCTCTTTTACTGTCTGGAGCTTTGGAGCAAAGTCTTCTTTCTTCCTGCCTTGGCTTTAAGTTTTGATGAGAATAGAAAGACACATGGCACAGTTTCTCCATCAAGTGCTTTTAGAGGTATTGTTTAGGACTGATGTAAACTTCAGGGGTTCTGAAAGCAAGTTAAACTTTATAATTGAATTTTAAGCTTCTCTCTCCATGAGATTGCATCTCAACGAATGCCCAGTTTGGAAGGGCATCTTTTTAAAAGGTGAAGAGCTATACATAGCTCGTTTGTTCCACAGGACTGAAGTAACAGTCCATTGGAATGGATCCTCCAGTCTCTTGTAAAGTTTGTGAACCCTACATAATATCCTAGGGAAATCCTCTGCAGTTGGGATTTGTAGGGAAACTTGAAACCAGGTAAATTACATGTGCGATTTCATTGTTCATAATTCTTGTAGGGCTATGCCTATTAGCACATCTTTTCCTTATAAATTTGTCATGGTTTGGGCTGTTACGTTAGTCTGGAGACACAAGCCTAAGGCGCAAAGGCTCCCATTTTTACCTATGGCCCTCAAATGCTTTTTTTTAAATTTTATTTTAACTTACATTGCATCATTTAACAGTTGATTTTCAGCCTTTTCCTATTTTCTTTACATCTATTCTTTTGTTCTACTTGGCATGCTAGAAGGTCACACAAAGAGCTCTGACAATCTTGGCTACCTCCCAAGCACTGCCATTCCATTTTTCAACATCTCAGAGGCTTTCTCTTGATGTTACTCAGCATTTCACAGCCAAACATTGTGTAACTGCTGCTACAGGGTGATTTTAATCCCTGCAACAGATGTGGTTGTTTAAGCCATATCACAGGTTTGCATTGTTGAGGAGCCCATTTGTAGCAGAGGCTCAATATCTCATAATGCTTGTGTGTTAAATGAGATCACCCCTTTGCAGGGAATGCTCTAAAAGATACAGACGTGGTCTTTGTGGGCCCTTTGTCCATGTAAACAAGCACCGTTCACTGCCACTAGGAGATATTTGTAAACTCCAGAAGTGAGAATCTGAGTATACAGTTGTTTTGAACATAAACTGACAAGAAAAAATAGTCCTAGCATGGTTTTGGAGAAATGCCTACTATTGTCTTAACACTTTTACTTCTAACATTGACAAAAGAGTCATATAGTAATTATCCAATTTTAATTTTTAAATCAAATTATAGGGGACAGGGAAGTAATGGATTTGTTCATGCGCTAGCAGTTATCTTCTGTTTACCACTACTCAGAATATCCTTGAGTCATTTGTTATATCTGTCCTCGAACTGTATTAAAACTGGGACGACACTGCACTGAATTCTGCATGCAGACGATACGGTTGCTTTGTGCTAACTCAAGATACAAATATCGTCAGGCAAAAATACAACTGGCCAATAATATGTGTGAAATTAAAAAGGAAATAAATGCTATTTTCAATCAGAAGTGTGCTGGTAATAAATACTCTCTATTAAAAAGGGCTATGCAGAATTTAAAAATATGTTCACCAAATACTATAAAATTGCAGAAAACAAATTGATTTAAACATACAACCAAAATGAACTTTCTTCCACTTGTGATGCATAGCTTTCAGACACAACATTATTTTGCAGATAAATAAAAATCTACCTTCAGTAATAAGCCAAAAGCCCTAAAGAAAGAACTGTTGGAAATGTGTTAGAGTTTTCAGATTTACTATTGGTTTCCTAAGTGGGAATTAAAAATATCTTTTAAATGATTATTTCATCATTTGACTTCATTAGAAAATCATACATGAGTTAGATCGTAATTGATCTTAAATTAAAAGCACTTGTTTATAAAATCTTCTAAAACTGATGAGCTGTGAAAAAGTCTGCACACTGTTCCATTTCCAAAACACTGTGAAATAAACTGTTACTCTCAGTTAATTGCTCCAGACTCCACAGATTTAAAATGCTGAGTGGTGCTAATGCTTGTATAGCTTAGACTGCGCCTTCCTAACGTCCGAAAAGTTTGTCTGCTGTGGAGATGAAAACATAGGAAACAGGAAGAAAATTAATTTTAAAAGGTATTTGAAAGGCCAGACTATATTATGCTCAAATCGAATCAAATTATGCGAGGGATTAAGGATAGGCTTTTTGTGCTAAGAGAGTTTTGGACTAGATTTTGAAATTATTCCTCCTTTTTTCTTTGCTGTGGTAGATCACCATTTGCGGTCTCTCCAAATGGCTCCAACAGCAGGGTTCAGAAAACACGAGAGACTCTTAATAAGAAGGTGACCTTTATTCTCTGGCCCTAGTGAGATAGCTTGGGTCACTGTTACAAACGTGTGCTTTGCTAAAAACAGGGCAGGAATCACTATGCGTTGAATAGTGTCTATGTTACACTTGTCTTTTAAAAAAAAATTATTTTTAAATTTAAACTAGTTGAAAATAAACTCCACTGACAGCCAAGCCCCAAAAGTACAAGGAAAAACACAGTAATGGAGAAATTGCTTGGATGGAAGATAGTATGAACAACCTGAGCTATCTAAACATACATGAGAGGTGTGTTTATTAGAGATATCTGACAGTAGGAACTTTCTCTGAATTTTATGGGTTTTCTGGTTGCTGTAAAGCAATTGCCTTTGCAGAGACCTAATTGATTCTGGAAGAGATTGATTCTCCTCTGTTTGAGGCGACTTGCATTATTTTTTTTCTTCTCTTTTTTCCATTTATACGTGAGCACAATCTTAGCTGCATGCTGAATGTCTTGTAGATAAGAATATCACCTGTCTAATTTGTACAACACATTGAGTAGCTGTGTAGAATGAGTTCAATGGAAACCTGTCCTGTTAGAAAGAGCCAATTCATTTTACTTTTACTTTTTACTGAGAGCTGTGCTGTCCTTTGAGCAAAATTCTTTCTACACAAATACTGGGGAGAAAAAAAATCCTAAACATTAACAGAGCTACTAAATTTTTATGGAGAAAGGATTTAGGTAGACTGAGAGATACAAGCAACTTCATTTGCCCCATTTTCACCAAAGATGAATTTTCGGATTTCCTGTAACGATACCGTGATGAATGGAAGCACTGGTAACAGATTAAGATTTATTCCTCACTGGCCGTAGTTCTTCAGGGTGAATGATGTGCTTCTTCAGACAGTGAGCTTCAACAAGGCAGCATCCCAGTAATTCCAAGGAACCTCCTGTCAGGTGTCTTGAAGGACTGATTGGTGTTAATGGCCTTGGTGAGCCTCACCTGTGGCCTTTTCAGCCCTGCCCATGGGCTCAGGAGGACTATTTAAACTCAGCCCTGGGCTACTCCTCTCTTTTTGAGCAATGCTGTAGGGGTGCTGGTCTCCAGCTTGGCCACAGCTATGCTTGTCCCTGTCTATGGACCCTGGTGACATGGGCCCTGGCGACATGGACCCTGGCCCATGTGTGGGCTTCCTGGCTTGGTGGTAGACCCATCCTGTTGCTATGGGTCTGTCTGCCAGTCTGTAGACTGTGTCTGATCCTGACCTGTGGACTGACCACCACGCTTGGACGCAGATCACCATGAAGGTACTTGATGTTGTGGTTAAAGCTGGCTGCTATCCCTGGAGCTGCCCTGCTCTCGTTGTCAGGTACTGTGGGACGGTCCCTGCTGTAATCCCCAATTCCCCACTCCAGCTAGTTTGGGCTCACACCTTTATGTCTATAGAACTTGTGTCTCCCAATACTTAGCTAGTTCATATGCATATATAAACACATTTATTAGAAATCAAGACCTCAGGAAAATAGTTCTTAATTTCTTTTTAATTCAGGAGCACAAAGAAGCATTTAGTATGCGTAAGGTGCAAAAGACAGCTACAAGATAACAGTGAGAAAGAAAATTTTCTGTTATGTCTGCATTTTAAAACTGCAAAAATTTTAGCAGTAAAAAGGCCTATAAATCCAATTGTTTTAAAGCTTATGCCAGTTTGGTAGCTGCATTGGATTTAGGGTATTTTATTTCACATATTGGAGCAAAAAGTTTCTTCCAGTTTTTCCTAAAAAAATCTGTTTCTAATTTGATTTTCAGAATACTTATGACTCTGTATAGCTAAAAATAATAATGTATCCAAATATAAATAAAATCGCTAGAGGCTGAAATATGCATTTATCCATCTAGTCTCCTTGGTTTAATACCTAGTGAAGCATAAGAAAAAAATACCACTGCCTGACTTCGTAACTGTAGTACCAACTAAATTTAAGACAACCTTACCTAAGCGAAGCATCCACAACAGAAATATGATTTAGCTATAAAATCAGAAGGTATTTGGGTGCAGGGCTTTAATTTGGTTTATTATAAAGATGTTGAAAGATGCGTTCATTTAGTCAGGAAAGATATTATTTGTGACTAACAAATAAGCGTTGTGTGCGTAAATAATTTTTTTTTAACAAATGTACTTGTGTTTACCCATGTGACTTCCTGCCAGAATTCATGCTTATCCTGAACATGGCTTGAACTAAAAACTAACTAGAGCTGAAAGAGTGGCTATGAGAAGATACATTCCAGAAAATGCCAAGGGTCCTTGAGGACAATGAAGCAATGAAAAAACCTGAGATTTATTTTTATAGCTTCTGCTAGTCTGGTGAGGTTTAGTCGTCCTAGGCTTGCAGCTAAGATCAAAGGGAACCTTTAAAATGCTGGCACAGGGAAGAGGAAAAATTGAGCAATTTGCCAGGGGCTGCCCCAGGAGCCTCTCTGAGGGCTGATGGGAATGGAACGATAAACGCGAATGACTTCAAGTGAAGCACGCAAGCTGTCTTTGCCCATGGCTGAGGTGGAGATAACTGGGTTGAATAAGACTTACTAGTACTTTCAAGGAAAGATTAAAGTTTAAGGAAGGGTCAGCGTGCAGAATATTAATAAATACCACAGGAACAAGTGCAAGTATAATTTGGGTTCAAGGCTTAGTTGAACTGACTAGTAAAGCATCTTTGTGTCAGGATAATTTCTCCTGTGTGAGGGCTTTGCAGTGATAACTCTATTATAATTGCTTTTCTTTATTTGTACAGTAAGTATGTACATGTGTTCACTGTCTGTCTTGTTTTATAATTTTTTAATTGGCTCTGACTTCTGTCCAGAGAACCATTTCTCTCCAAGCAGAGAGGAAACTTATCACCCATGAAAAGGTGGTGGAGCTTCTCTCCTGTAGGTTTTTTTAGACTGGATTAGACAGGTATTTGTCAGGAATGATTTCTGTATAGGTGATTATTTCTGGAGGTCCACTTCCAACACCATGATTCTAGATATGTTTGAAGTTAGAGCTACAGATATATATATATATTTTTTTTAAATTCGATTTTTAATTTTTTAAGAATCCTTGTTTTGTTTGCTTAAATAACAATCTAATTTTATAAGTCATTTCA
>VYZM01020068.1:70270-85517 GCA_013398915.1 Dromas ardeola
TTTGTTACGGCAGTTGTAGAAGAGCTGACTGGCTTAATGGCTTACTCCTTGCCTAGGGCTCGAGTGGGTAGTTGTTATCTACAACAGCTGGATGCGTGAAGTAATTTGAGGGTGGCTGATACCTACAGTGTGTTGGCTTTTAAAAGAAAACCATTACATGCTCTGGGTATCACAGAGAGGAGCACCAGGAAAGAAATGCTTGACTGTCGTTTAAAAACAGCAATCACTTGTTCGAGTGCTGTATATTTAAGTCTTAATGAGAAAATGACTGCATGTTAAATCACATAAATCCAGTAAGTGAGAAAATTATAATTTGAGGATTATCTTTGAAATGGATGTCTATTTTTTCAATTACAGAGATGCTACCTGAAGTTAAATATGCTTTAGCAGACAATCATTGTTTTAGTGTGGTATTTTCACTAGTTAAGTTACTGTTTCCTTGATTATGGCAGCTGGCAGATATTTTGTCATCATTAACAGTTGCAGGATAAGGAGACACATCTATTTCTCACTCAGTAAGAATTTAACCTATGGAATCCTTAAAGTTCTTGTACCTGTGCTTCAGTTTTTCCTGTAGTTCAGTTTTCAGCACCACTTAGATCAAAGTCTCAGATAAGGCAGGTTAGATCTGACAGTGGGGTAGATCTTTACTGTGAAATCTGCAGTGGATTGTAAAAGTGATTAAAACACATTTGGTAACAGCAGCTTTCTGCACGGTCTAGAGTCCTTTCATTTATTTACAGCTTTGTACCAAAAAGCAGAAAAACAGTGATAAATTATTTTATCATAGGCTCTGCCTTGAGTTCCCAGACATGTTGTATTGAGTGGGTAGTATAACACACTATGCAAAATTAACTGTATGTGTCCGAGATTACTTTGGTTGTCTAAAGTGATGCTACATGCCTGTATTTAGACAACTGAATCCTGTTTTCAATGTCTGAAGTCAGGAAAGCTTCTTAGTAGCTGGTAGGATTGCTAATTTGAGTGTTGTAGAAGGGGGTCCTATAAATAAGTAGGGAGCAATAGTTGGTAGACACTAGGATGATAAGCTAGATAGGCTTAAATATATTCCCTGTGGTAATAGTCTTTAAAACTGTGACAAGTATTGTTAGAAAAATATTCCCCCATTGCTTAATGAAAATTGTGATTTCTGCACTGTGAAAACTTTTATCCTGTTTTCTTCTGCGTTCCTAAGACCTCTTGAAAACTTTACTTGTCATCGAGCATCTGTCAGTAACAGGTATTCTAATAAATAGTTGACACAAGCAGGCCCTAAATGACCATTTATGATATTTCAGGAATTTTTTTAGAAACCTGTTGATGTAGTCTGATGCAGTTCTGTTTGGGTAAAGTATGTATTTTCGTTACTTTCCACTGGTGTGAAAGTGAGCAGTTTAACAGAACTGTTAAGCCTTTCTGCAATAATAATGGGGTAAAGCTGAGTTATACGACTGCTAGTTGTACAATTGTTAGTATTATGATGCTGTAGCAGTTGACTAACACTTTAGTCAGCGTTTTGGAAATAGGAAGGGGATAGGATCCATCATCACAAAATCATAATTTTTCATTGTTTGCTAAATATTAAATGGATCTAAACAGCAACTACATACTTATGTGAGAAGTTTGCATTTACTCACCTAGCTGCATTTTGAGTTCTCATTTTTCTTGTGTAAGTAGCAAAGTAGAGTTTGTGGATCCAGCCCTATGGAATATAGGTTATTTTTACTTGCCTCATGGGGTTGCTAAAACCTTTTTATGAAGCAGGCCTGACTCTGTAGCTTTTATTTTTTTTTTTTTTTTTTTTGTGTGTGTGTCTGTTGTGACATAACAGTAGGGCATTTGAGAAAACTGTTTCTGCCTGAGGATAAATCAAAAATCCTATGTAGAGATTCTTAGTCATTTTCCATCTCTAGGGGTTGGTAGATGAATTTCTGTAGAAGTGTATGACTAATTCCTATGAAATTTCACAGAACTTGCCTGCTTGTGTCCAAGTTGCGTTTAGATCTTCAGCCAGAGAAAAATCAGTGTACTTGTGTTGAGTTCAGGGAAGCTATATAGATTTCTACCAAGTAAAGATTAAAGTTAAGCAGCCTAATCTTTTCAATAGCTTTAGTATTTTTTTAAGAAAATCCCTGTTGGATATTAGTTCTCGTAATCACTCAGCAGTCTGAATGTTTTTCCTTTGGCTGGAACTTGCTCTCACATGCTTATCCGAAGCTTGAGAATTGTTTTTACTCAAGCAGCCGCCTTCCTGTATTTGTGTCAGATGCAATCCTTCTGAAAGACAGAAAGGAGCAAGATTCACTTCTGAGCCTTCTCTGCTGCACCTTAAGCAGCTCCTGGGTTGGTGACACCACTTTGTCCCTGAGGGTGTGGACAGCAGTGCCCAGCAGTGCAAATCAGAGAGTAGTGCCTGTGCTGAACGTTGTGCGACTGCAAGTTGTGTGCTCCCACGTTGTTTTAATGCCATGAGATTTAAGCTTAACAGATCCCAGGAAACATCCCTTTGGCAACTGCTAATATGGAAATACAATCTACTGCATGCATTTTCATTAATTAACTTAGGGCTGCCATACACCTGGGTGTTCCTGGATATAACTGCTTTTTCTACGTTGGTAGATTTTAAAGCTGGCATAGCTTTGCTTAGAGTTTCTAGACGTCTGGGGCCCTAACAGTTTGGATGCTTCCAGCATATACACAGTGGTAACATTGGGATTTTCAAACCAGTAGTAGTCCTCAAGTGCTGCTGCACTTGATGTGGTGTGCTGTGCTTGATAGCCACGTGCAGGAGGCCAGATGCAGGTTTCTTAAGATCTGTCAAGGCAGAATGCCTGTCAGATATTTGGGAGCGGGATTTTATTGCAGGTAGGAAAAGCAGAGGAATTGACACCATGAGTCTGAGCAGCTCTCCACAGAGCACTGCCAGTTTGGAAACCTGTGATGTTTCCTTGCAGTTTCGGCTCTGTGAGTTTCTAGCCCAAACAGTTACCTTTTCTTAGTCTCTAGCCTTTCCTAATTAATTTTATTAGAAACGTGTCCTTTAAATGCTGCTTATTTTTTTCAGCATTTCTTGTGATCACCTTCTTTGTGATTTCCTAATTCTATGCAATGTAATCATATATTAAAAACACAAGTGATGTTTTTAAGTTGGCGACCTAGAAGAGGGTCTGAAAGGATGGAAGAGTTGACTTTTTTTAGAGTCTCTTCTTGAATGAGTTTTGGTGTCTGATCAAATGTAGTTTTGTGTGTGTGACTGTAAGCTTCTTAATATGGCCCAATGTCCCAGAGCTAGGTCTTAAAGCTTGACATCCTTGGTGTTTTTAATATGGCTGAAGCATCTGTTAAAGAGTCATAAAAACCTTTTGCTACAGCTTTTTATTACGGAAATAGATCTGTCTTTCAGGAAGAAATTAATGGTACTATCTCTGGAATCAAAGTATGTATTTTCTTGATTTAGATCCTCTTTTTTTATATAAAGTCTGGTCTCTACTTTTCCGTCACCTGTGTCTTTAAACTGTTAATTGCATCGACCTTTTGCTGGGCAGATGGCTAAATGGATTGCAGCAATTGTAAACCCTTCTGTACTGCTATGTGGTGTTTTCATTATGTTTATAAAGCCCTCAGATTATATGGTGCTGTTTTGAAAGCAGTCCACATCCAGAGAACACTGTTACCATTCCTATTAAAATATTATTAAATCTTGAAGTGCTGCTGATCTAGTCAGAAATGCCTGTGTCAGTTACTCCTCCTCATTTATAGCATCCTCACGGGTGCTTTTGCTGCTGAGCTGTTAGTTGCTTTCATGTGACAGGGAAAATAGCTGCCCTTATAACTAAGGATAGTGACTGTCAGTCCTTGTGCATAAGCTAAAGTTCATTAGTAAGTACCTCATGTTTCTATTTCATATCCTCCTAAATTAATATTGCCGTTGATAGCTCTCATTATTTCAAAGGATTGTCTGCCTTACACCTGCTTTAGAATTTATTTACTGTGTGCTAGACCACTGATTACTTTTCTTCCTCCTGATCTTATTTTGTACAGGGTATGGGTTTAAAGTATTTCAGAGTCTTAGGGCACTTAAATGGTTTATTTGTTTGCTACAAATCCTGGTGAGAGGTGCGTCTGATAGACTTTTTTGTATGGAAGGGTTTTGAAGTCTAGGCTCTCAACTGCTGTGAGGGCACAGAATACAGTGCAACAGCTCAAACCTTTCCTTTTCGCCATGAAGTTATTTCTTTTGTAATGGATTTCTTAAAATCATTTGTGAGACGAAATTTCATTGCTGTAAAAGACACTTCAAATTTAATTTTGGAATCTGAACAAAGTGGAAACCTCAGAAAGAATGGAATTTCTGGAATTGCTTGTTTTGGAATAATACAGATGTATGATCGGGTTATAGTTGCCAGGCACTAAGTTCAGTTTGCACTCCGTTGTCACAGACTGAGGCTTTGACTTTAGATGTGTTTAACCTCGAGCATCATTGCTATCCCAGGTAGGGAAGCTTTCTGGAATTGTGGCATAATGTCAACAGGACTCAGACACACAGGAGGTGTAAAATTCTGCAGGCTGCGTTCAAGTGACTGCTAGAACTCATCTGGGATGCCCTGGGGCTAAGAAGGTGGAAGAGGAACCTGGCCTCAGCTGTAGCACACAGAACAGAGAGCACAGCAGAACTGTATCAAGTGTTCAGCAGCAGTGAAGGACCACCGCCTTTATCTCCCTACTTGTAGACCAGGGCTGCTGTGTAACTGTGCTAGCAGTGGTCACGTACTCCTTGTGCCTGCTAGAATACAGCTTTAGAGTGATGGCCTTGACCAAGCTCACAATCTGCTGGATCAGATGTCTTGGAGGCTGCAGGCCCCTGCATAAGAAGAGATTTCCATACACCACCCTGGTCTTTCCACCTACACAATGCCTGAACTCATGTGTTGTATCCGGGCATCCTGAGGTCCACTTTTAAGTCAGGCAGACTGAGGAAGGCCAGCACTTAATTTGCTAAAAATCAGTGTGTTGCACCGGTGGTCATGTAGGGGTTGTGGTATGTTTTGAACTTTACACTTCAACGAGTGTTCAAAGAGTATCAGTGGTGTATCGCCCTGTGAGAACATGGTGTGAAGTGAAGAACTTGGTGTCCATCTCCTTGTCACAATCTAGGTTCCAGAGTCAATACCTCAGGTACCTGGAGGAGCCTGGTTGTCCGTGGACCCTGTGATTCCCATTTTACTCAGTTCCTCCTTAGTATTATTTTTGTCATTTTGGCTAGTATCGTGTTTAATTCCTTCAGAGTTCATATAGATGCACAGGTAAACTGTCTCTTCCACATCCAATTTCTTGAGTAAATAGTTTTAATTACACTCAATTTCTGTAGCTAGGACAGTTTCCAGGATGTGACACAGTTTTTGCAGTGGTCTCGTGGTGCTCTGATAACATAGTGCATAAAACCAGCTTAACCTTGCAATTTCAACAATACCGATGCTTGGGAAGCTGTAGAAAATAAAATCTAGTCTTCTCAAGGCATTTCAAAGATCATTTAATGTCATTTTATATTTTCCTTTGTCTTCCATATTTGAAGTATATACATAACCTGTACTGGGTTTGTATTCCACTATGCTATTCTATATTACAATATATCTGTATAGGTTTACAACAATATTTTCTACAAGCAGCAGTCTCTTACGTTAAAAAAGATATTTGAGTTTGATGGTACAGTTTATGTTAAAGTTAACTGGATGCAATTATAGAATCAGATTATACCAACTTTGCCTAAAACTGGCTAAAGATGATGGGACATAAGCAGTGATGGGTTTTGTAAGCTCTCTTCACAATGATGAACAAAAAAATCTGCTTTTTACAATAAACTGGTGCCTTTTTCCAGAAAATGTCGTCCTTGTCGGCTATCAAGTTAAACTGGAGTTGAAAGGAAGCTGTTAGGTTTGTGTCCCCAACTTCCCATCTTGTTTATTTTAATAAAAAGGAAATCAACAGCTCAGGTGATAACAATCTTTGTAGGAATTATTTGCTATGAACACATATGTAATTCATTGGGAATTGAAGAAAAAGAAAAATCTAAGTCCCAATAGCTGTGACTGTCGTCTTAGAGCAAAAAAAGAAAAGGGAGAAAAAATGAAGCTCCTGTGGAGATAATTGAAGCTGAAACATTTCTTGTGCTCTTGAGAAGAGCTGCAGAAAGCAAATTGTATGAAAAGAACAAAGGGGGAAATGTCATGTGTCAGCCCTCCCCATTTTGTTCTTGGCTGCATGCCCAGACTCTACACTCTTATTAAGCTTTGCCATAGCAACGGTATCAGTGAGGTGTTTTCCAGTCCAGAGTGTACCTCTCGCTGCAGGTTTAGGGAGCAGAGATCTTGAAACTGTTTGTCTGTAATCTTATACTTCACTAAACATGAGCCTTTGGAATAAGTGGGTGACCAGAAAGGTTAAAAAAAAAAAAAATCTGTTTTCAAAAAAGGAAATAGACCCAACTCTGCAATAAAATTGCTATATGCTTTTTTTTTCCTTTGGAAAAACTAAGGCGATGCCGTGTTTGGAAGGGCATGGGAACAAGACTAAGCTGGGAGCTCTCTGATATTCCCTACTGAAGAGAACAACAGCAAAGCATCCTTCAGAGCAAGAGACTGAGTATCACAAGAGTGATACTGATTCAGTAAGAATACAGCTGGTACCAAAGAACTTAAAGCTAATTAGGCACGTGAATTTCCCATGGACAGAGCATTGTATAATCTCAAACCTGGATTCTTGCTTTGAATCGCTCTGTAAAACCCGTGAAGTCAAACTTTGAAGAGGCATGGATACAGCTCGCTACCTGCAAATGAATTCATTCTGAGGCCATGATCCTGTAGAATGACTCCTTTTTGCTGGCACATCAATTAATTGAGAAAAAGCATTAGAAATCAATGATTCCAGCATCAGATGTTCTGGAATTTTGTAGAAACAAGTACAAGATTCCTGAAACTTTTCAATTTGTACAACACGGTTTTGGTCACAAATCCAAAACATAGCACCATACCAGTTACTCTGCAGAAAATTAACTGTATCCCAGTGAAAACCAGTACAGTCCTCTTTTCTCATTCCCTCCCCCCTCCCCAGTTGTTTCATTGTAATTATTTAAGGAAATATTTAGTGAATTGAGTTAGGCAACTAAGTGATTTAAGAAAAAAAAGTAGCCTTTTTATCTCAGGAGACATCTCCTTGTATGGTTTGCCATATACTCTCACAAACAGCTGTACCTCCATAAATGAGGCAGAACTAGGATGGAAATAAGTGATAAGATGTAAGGGATTGCTTATGTTGATGCTGCCACTGGAAAAACAATACTCAAACTATTCCGTATAATTTTAGATCTAATATGAATGAATCCTGTCTTGAAGGGGAGTGCAGGAGGACAAGCTGTGAATGAAAAGGATAGGATTTTTTTTTTTTTGAGGAGAAAATGTATTCAGTGTTTGCAGTGGAAGATGAGTGCATATTTTATTGAGCAAGTACATATTGACCTAAAATAGCAATTTTATATTAATTTTGAAGTACATGTCCTTGGTAAGAGAAAATTGATTTTCAACCTTTCTATGCACATTTAGAAATCCTCTTATGATAATCGTAGTTTAGAAATTGCCATCCTACACATTTATAACGTATAAAGTAGGATACAGCTGAGTACAGGTACATTGTTTTTACATCTCTGTAGCATTATTTAATTGAGTATTGAGTGATCTTAATTGTTTGCAATCAAGATTTCATGCTGAGAAATGCATCAGTTCTAGCTTGCTAGTCAAGAGCAAGCTGCTCTATTAGGACTAACTGTATTTTAAGGGGTGGAGGGACCGAGTGCGCCTCTCCCACAGATCTTTTGTGTCTAATTTGGTTGCCAAAGAGAATAGCTGGCTGCTTGAATAATATTTGTCCAGATGCCCAGGACGTGAGAAAAGGGTCACAGGATGGCTGTGGGTGCCTCTTCCCTATCATCCCATCAGCTGTGCTGTATGGGCACTTGTACAACTTGGTAGTGAACTAGAACAGAGGATTTACTTTGAGTGATCCCAGCATTATTGTATGCCTGAGGCAGTACATAGGCACTGCAGTCTGGATCAGGCAGTGATGACAGTTGCTTCTATTTGGATTAAGGAAGGTCTTGTCATCGCATGAGTTGAAGCCCTCGTATGGCTGCTTAGCAGCAGCAGTAAAGTCTGAATAGGAAGTACATGATATGTCATACACTAAGCGTCTCATTGTATCAACCCGAAATCTTCTGGCATTATCCATACCTTTGGTTTCCAGCAGTAAACCATATTGTGTGGAGGCTATGTGCAGTGCGTTACCTGTCCTGTAACCACATCCCTTTCCTCTCAACTGCATCAGGCTGTGTATTCCAGGGACAAGGTCTACCTGGCATAAGTGGTACTTTGTTTCGTGTGGCTTGTCTCATGGATGACCTCAGTCCATTTTTGGTTAATGTTACTTCGGGGAAAATACTGTTCACGTTTTATAGTTTGACAGAAGTTCCAAAACTAAGCAAATTCATAAATTGTTGTTCCACTTTTATAGGGGATTTGCTTTTAAAACATACAAATACAAGTTATTCCTCAGTCCTTACTGTGTATGGCTAAGACAGACTGAGGAGTTCTAGAAGACTGGTAGACTGCTCTTTGGAGGAATCCCACCCCTCATTAGCTCTTTAAAAGTCCATCTTCTCTGTAAATTAAGCCTCCAAGTGTTTTTAAATTACTCTCCTTGCATTTGCAAGCTATGCTTTTTTGTGTTTGTGGGGTTTTTTTTCTTTATGGTTAGGATTAACAGTAACACTTGTTTTCTTGTATCTGAACTTGGAATGCTGTGCTTCTGTGTTGCTGAGTATTTCCATTTCTGACATGAAACTAAAGCTTTTTAATATTTAACATCTAGAAGGGAATATTCCTATTAATGATATTTATTTACCTAGAGAGCAGGTCTATTGTAAGAGCTCTGGATATGGACATGGGAAATCTGCGTCTCATTCTAAGCTCTGTTATGTGCTTGCAATCTGTCCAAAGGTAATAATGCATGATGCCCATTTCCAAAGGTAATAATGCATTATGCCTGTTTGAGACTCAGTGTTCACAAGTGTAAAACAAACAATACAATTTTTCCACTTGTTAATCACTTTGTGATCTACTAGTAAATAATGCTATATAAAAGCTAGCTATACTGGCGTGACTCATTAAATTAAAAATTTATTCAAGCATAAAGCTATTTCATTCTATAATATGCTTTCTTTTTAAGAACCCATGAGTGACTAAAGTTATTTCAAGTTAAAACGAACACCTATTGACATTATCAAAACTTCTTTAAAATACTCTTCTGCATCCTTATCTTGATCCACATCAGTACTGATCTCATCTCTTTACTGAAATCTGCCAGCTGGGGGAGATTTTGAATTAAACGTGTCCAAGTAATAGAATGGCTGTATCTGTGTTGGAGGGCAGACATACTCTTCTGTGTCTTGTTTCTGGTGTCACATCCTAACTCCTGCCAGACAGTGTCACATCTCCCAGCCAACACTCCTTTCCTTTGGAAAGGAAGCCAAGCATGTGAGCTGGAAGATGATGGGAAACGAGGGATGTACCTCAGAGCTTGCTGGTTTTTAGCCCAGAGACAGTTTATCATATGAGACCACCTAAATGCATTTTATTAAGCTCATAGATTCACAAACATCTTTGTCACCCTATGAACTGTTTCTGTGGAGGAGCTCGTAGAGGTGTTGGTGGGGATTAAGGTTTCATACATTTAATAAATAGAATTAAAAATGTGCTGTATATAATCAATAGTTCAGGCTCTGACCTTTCCAGGTAGCAGCACCCACCAGAGCTCAAGCTTCTTCAAAATTGTAGTAGCATTTAAAATAAACAAAAAACCCCACCCAAAACCAAACAAAGCCCCACGCTTTTTACCCATGTGTGGTTACGTGCACATAAAAGGTATAGTACTACACAAAAGCATTAAGAACAATGCTTCACTGTATGTTTAAAACTGTTCTTTTATGAGATTTAAAGTTTCGTTCTTACTTTCCTAGTTTCTTTGTAAGTCTGAGCTAACTCCCTCCAGGAGAATCAGACATGTATTCACTGTGACAAAGCATAATACAACTGGGGTGGCCATAACAGAATGAGACAGTACCAAAGCCAGTAAACCAGGATTGATGGCAGAGCTTAGCCTGGTTGCAGTAGAGTAGTATAAGGCTTTATGATGCTTCACTACACAAAATATATGTCCCAACTAGCGCTTCTGCTAGTTTAGATATCTCTGCATTGCCCTTCATTTTGAGATAGGGACATGCCTGGCAAAATAGCATAGTCTCAGGTGTTATTTTTAGTTGCATATATTTCAGTCCACGACGCAGGTAGTTCTAGCAAGGAGCACTGTAAAATTTCGTATTTTGGTGCTGCTTCCTGCCTGGAGGAAAAAAACCTTCTATTTGTCATTTTAACATGTAAACTTTTATTGATGTTTTAGAATTAGGGAAAAAAATTGAACAATTGAGATTTTATAGTTATTCGAGGGCTGAATGAAGGGCATGGAGAAGGTCAGGTTGTGAGTGGAAGCAATATTTTCTTTAGATAAGATTATTCCACTCTAGATATTATTTTTCTTTTTAAACTTCTAGTGTCAAAAGTTAGCCAACCAGGTCGATGCCAAAGCATCTAATTAAACAGTTTATTTTTCAAAAACTACTGAGGCCAATAAGAGCAGATGGTTCTCAGCACTTCAGAAATTTAGGCTGTTTATTTCAAGTCCTCAGTGCAAACAGAGATGCCTAGCTTTACAGCCTACACTTGAAAATATTGATCTCGCCTATTAAATATAAATACTTTTTTACTCTTCTACTGGGTATTTAGAGATAAGGCTGTAGTTTCAGGGTACGGCCTGCAACTTCTAATGCGCCTTTCTGCATGAAGAGACTCAGTGGCAGTGAAGAATCTTCTAAGAGCTCCACGCTGTTTCTTTGTGGCACTGGTTCCTGAGAAAGTGTGTATGTGGCTGAGGCAGCACTTGACAATGACAGTCCTTGGCTGCTCTGACAGCCCTGCGGAGCTGGTTTCCACAAGAGCCCAAAGCAAGCTATAGTGTGTCTTAAGCTGCTCTGGGACTCTGTGTGTGTGGAGCCAGTTCTAGGCTTGTGAACAGCAAAGGTGATGTAAAGATATGCAAGTCAGATAAAAGCAACAGAAAGAAGTCCTTACCTCTAGGATCTGTGCTTCTTTCCCCGCCTCACCTAATCAGTAAATTAATTTACTCTTTTTGACAGCCCTACTTCTGTTAGATCCAGCCTTCCTGTGCAAGCAGAACACTGAGTTGAAGTTATCAGAGTAAATGCTGCTGTAGCAGCTGTATCAAATTTAACTCTAAAGCCAAGGATGTGGTAATTTATTTCTAGCTTCACATGTCCTGATTGTTGAATGAGTACTTAACAGTGAGTACTCCCTTGTGTGCTCTGGTGGGGTCACTTGTATGACAAATCATCAGTTAGTGTGATTGAGTAAGAGCAGAGTGTTCAGTGAGACTGTCTGAAGCTGGCATCTCTGAGAGAACAGCAAGAGGCAGACAAAAATTGAGCAACGCAGATTTCAAGGTGCTGTAATGAGTGGTGAAGGAAACAGAGTTGAGGCCTGTGAAGAGAAGGCTTATGAACCTGCTGACAGAAAATGATTAAAATTTGAGGGCTGAGCAAGTGACTTGTTCACAAGAATATAAAAAGAAGTAGTAGTTGCAATCAATTTCAAGGCAATTTGGAAAGAAATAAGGCTGTAAATTGGCTCCTAACTTGGTGGCATTGCTGTGTATAACCAGCTCCTGCTGTTGAATCCTTTTCAGTTCCACATCTACAAATTGTACTGATGTCGTTTGTGTGCTGTATGCACTCTGAATATCTGGTGATACGAAATCTGTGCGCCATTAACAGGTCACAACAAATGGAAGTGTTTAAAGACCATCCTTAAGGCTGCTTGGAAGTAATTACAGTGCTTTTGTAGATCTTCATAGATGTAGATCTCCATGTTACAATTGGTCTCTCAGCTGTGTTTTCAGATATTGACACATTGGCCACAAAGGTGCCGAATTAAAAATAAAGTTGCTAGTATGAATTTTTTAGAAGACCTAATGTGATCCTGAACATCTATATTAACATGTTGACTCATCCCATAATACACTCTTTTACACAGAACATTTTAAAATGTTCCTCTAGTGAAGAAAAATATAACAGATAATTTTAGTTTAAAATATCAATAATAATGCCTATCATTTGTCACCAGTATTCATCTGTATAATTTCTGGCAACAATGCAGTAGAACTTTCTTTTACTGGAGCTTTTAGAGATGCAGCTAGTGATTGCAAATTGTAGTTATTTCACTCTGGTGTGTTGCTCAGTTATAAATGGTGTCTTTTCTCCAAATTCACTGATAAAGCATTGAGAGTCACGGTGCATCAGATCTATTATTTAGATAATTTTGTCTGCCAGAGGAGAAGAAAAAGATTCATCAGATACTGCAGATAATATTCTGTGATTCTACCCTTGCTGCTGATGCATTTCCTGATTACAGTTAACATCACTTCTGTGTTGACCCCTGTTTTGGCTTGGAAGATTGCTCCCTATCTCTGTGCTGCTGCAGTCTTTTTATTTGTATATACGCTGAGCCCAGTAATTCAGGTGTGCTCATGCAGGGAGGAGCACGGTACAAAAATTATCATCTTGTATTGCTACTGACAACAAAAGTTCTGTATCACATCAGAATTTGAAAAAATATTTTTAAATTAAGCAAGAGGAAAATTAATTTGTATGGATACCTTTGAATGTTGGGTATCCTGAGGACAGAAGATCATGTTTTTTAGTATTTCCTTGATATGTTGGTAATACCTTGATAGTCAAAGATGTTGTCTACCATTTAGGTTGCACGTAAGGAATCACAAACTTGGCATTCCTTGATCCAGTATATATCAAGTGAGACAGAACTTTAAGTTTTGTTGATGTTTTGTTTTCATGGTGGTTTTTTTTTCTGTGTGTGTGGAACTTGTGCAGCTATTTGAGAACTTTTCTTTTTTTTTTCTTGCAACAAACCAGAGGGAATTGTGACAAAAACCTCCCAGCATCTAACATTTATAATCTTCTCTGCAGTTTGTGTAACAGGATTAATAGAAATCTGTAGCAAAGTGCCAGGCAGACGTAGGAAGTCCCACAACTATCTATAGAGGCGGATCACCTCGTAAATGCTTATCATTGTATACAATGCATTTTAATAAGCTCTCTGGTTTGCACAAAGTAGCCTAACATAGTAAATTGCAGTTATTCATTCCTTGTTGGTAAAGGAGGCCCCTTGCTTCTAGTCATTCTCTATTATATCCCTAAATAGGCTGCATTCCTTTCACTTTCTTAATAACTGTTTTATGCCTTTTGAATAATAAAAGGCTTGCTACTTGGCTGGTGATGTAAGGATGAGTACTTCAGTCTGTTTGGGAAAAGGACGAGAAAGCCTAGGGAGTGGGGTGCGGAGCAAATCACCAGTATGGTTACTAATTTAGTGTGAAAAATAGTCTCAGAGAAGTTCATCTTTATATTATGTGTCTATTATGCTTTGTAGCTTGCAGGAAAATGTATTCTGTTTCCAGTTCCATTTCCTCTTTTCACCCCAAGAAAGACAACAAAATTGGGCTTTGAGCCTGGATGGCTTCCTAACTGTCATCTTTCAAGCATTTACTGTTCACTAACATGCACTGGTTAGAATGGATCTCTAGTATTATTGTGAACGGCATACCTTATCTGGGCCATGATGGTGTATTTTGCATCAGCTTTGGCTTTTACTCTGTTGCTGCATTCTGTCATTTCATACATGCTGCATATTCCATCAAGCTAATAAAGCAGCTCTTTGCTATGCATGACCTGCTCGGTAGTGTGACTGACTGATAACTGCAGCATTTTAAACCTAGCACTGTATTATAAGACCTGCTGCCAGGCCCTTGGTTATATGTCAGAAATATTTCTTGCCACTGAAACTTTAGATGGATGGAAAGTAGTTTTATAGGGTCATTGCAAACTTGTATGATGTAAAGTGCCGGGATCCATCACGGCTAAGGCATTAACTGCCAGACTTATAGGTGTGGAGATGTGTGTTGATACTAAAACCCCCAGGAAAATGTATCCCCCATGGTACTGTGTCATTCTGTCTGTACTGGGTATGAAATCACTTCAGCTTTTCCCTTTGCTATAAAGAATGCATCTAGCTGCAGAGTGACTTACTTTTAGTTTTTTAAATATAGATACACCTTAATGCGAGGCAGGTAAGATGCAGTTGGGGAATATAGGATGGCTATATTCCCAGTCTGTGACAAAAGCATACGATTGTGTAGGATCTGTCAATGGGAACTCAGTCCATTTGGTACCTTCTGAAGGAATAAGCCTCTTCAAAGGCATCCTTATGAGTCTTTATGATAAAGACTGGAGTTGGTAGATCTGATTTAGTAGTGCCTGTTAGAAGATCCAAACAGGCACCAAATAGGTATGGTCTCTTCCTACTGAAGAAACCATCTCTTTCCTCCGAGATATTACCTCAGATGAGATCCTCGGAGACTGGGTTCCCCGTAATATAAAAGAAAGGGAATGTCTGTTAATATATTCCATATATGGAAATATGTCTGTCTTTTTCAGTCTGAAGTAGCCAGTCTGATTCTCAGGGCACGCTTGTTTAGAAGGGCTTGTGAAGTTAGATGTTGTAGTTACTGGTGCACCAAGGAAGACAAAAGCGAAGGAAAAAACTGTTTCATTACAGGAAGTATACAAAATACGCGTTTATCTCTTGCCAAACTGTTTCTCTTCTGGTATGTGCAAGTATTTTAAGAAATATTTATGATAGTTGCTGTGGAAAAATGGAACTACTAACTCAGACTTCACCAAGGATGATGTTTTGGAGCATGATGACCTTTTTGGGTATGATTGCCAAGGCAGGCATGTTGATGACAACATAATGTTTGTTTAGTAACTTCTTTCACTTTCTTCATTGTCCCAGCTTATGCAGATAACCAATAAAACAAGAAAAGATAGACCAAATACAATGTGAAAAGGTTACGTTGATGCTCTGTGGTTAGTGGTGAGAGGTTCTAAGTAAAATTTTTTGGTTTTATATAACTGAAGAAAAGGACCTGAGTATGTGTCACATGAAAACATGCAACACTAATCAAAGCAATAAAAGTTACCCTGATTCACCTTTTT
>VYZM01020069.1:6211-42662 GCA_013398915.1 Dromas ardeola
GGGGGGCAGGATCAGGCCAGGCAGAGTTGCGCTGGGGCTGCGGCCGGGGGTTCGGGGCAAGCAGAGCAGCAGATCCCCGAGGTCCCAGCTCAGGACAGGCACAGGTGGGTTCTCCACGTGCAGCCACCAAATGCCACCACGGGGTCCCCAGCGCCAGGAGGGAAAGCAGAGGGTGGCGGGCAGCACGTACCGTCTGCAGGCAGCGCAGAGGGCGCCCAGGTAGACCAGGATGCCGAGCAGGGCCAGCGCAGCGCCCGCCGGCAGGAGCGGGGTCCGCGTCAGCCCCTCGCCGCCGGCTGCAGCCATGGGAGGGCCACTTCTGACAGCGCCGCGGGGCCGAGCTCTGGGGAAAGAAAACACGAGTTGGGGCGCAGCCGGGCGTTGCTGGGCTCACCACGGCACGAGATGGTGCTCCCCGGCATCCAGGGCTTGGCCACGGCACCGGCAGCGCAGCCCCCCGGGCAGGGGGTCTCTCCGGATGCTCCGGAGGGGGACGTGCACCGAGGGTCCCGTTTTGTGACCAGCTGCTGCCCTCCCCGGGGTCACCGGGATGCGTCCACCGCTCCGCTCATCTCGACGCACACACCCTGAAGCGGGTGCTCTGCCACCCCCTGGAAAAACTTCAGATTTTGGTTCCTTTTAAAAAAATCCAAACAACAAACAACCCAACAAACCCAACAGGATTCAAGCTCCCAAGTTGCCACCAAGATGTTGAAAAGGAGATGCCCGGGGCCCTGAAAGCCCTGTGGAGGCATCCCAAAAGTGGCAGTGTGCTTTCTGGGGACACCGGGACACCATCCCGGGCTGTGGGACGGGGGTGACACCGCTCCCCAGCGCAGGTCGCGGGGTGACCCAGATGGGACGGGCAAACAGTTGACTCAGCTTCCCAGAAACTGGGTGAGCTTCAGCCTCACAGCCACCTCTCCTTCCTCGCACCCCGGGCTTGGTGGCATGCACCAGGACACCCTCCTTCCACAGCGGATCTCACCCTCTCCCCCCCCGAGCCCTGCAGGATTTGGCCCCATCCACCCGTGCCATGAGACCTGCGGGGTCACCGGGTGGAAAATCCCAGGTGGGAGCGACAGTGCTGCCAGTGTCACCCGTGTCCCCCCCATCTGCAGCGCGGTGCACAGCGAGCTCCCAGGGGAATGAGCCCAGCCCAGCCCTGCAAACCCCACCGTGATGTTTCTGCTCTCGCAGGAACCCTAATTGCTCCCCGCAGCATCCCAGCACGATCCACACTTGGGCCAGGAGCTGCGGGATCGTGACCAAGCACCAGCCCGGCCGGGCCGGCTCTTCGGCACAGGCAGAGCGGCACAAGAGCAGAAAATGCCGGACATTTCCACCACTTTCCTCTGCCTAAAGGAAAAGCCATGCCTTGCCCAAACCCAGCCCTCCTCCCAGCACTTTATTAAAGGAAAAAGGTCCTGCCCTGCAAACCACGACAGCAGCAAGGCCAGAGTAAGCGGTGCAGAGGTGTGAAGGTGCCGGGGATCCCGACACAAAGCGCAGACGCTCCCCAGCCCGTCAGGATCCCACGCCCTTCCCAGGGTGGCTCTTGGTGACACCCCGTCCCGTCGTCCCCGTCCCTGCTCAGCCGTCAGCGCGTTGCAAAGCCCAAAGCAGGAGCTGACACCGCTTCGCCCGCACCGACGCCGAGACGGCGGCTGCCGCCCCCCGCTCTGCACAAGCCCCGCTNAGCATTCCCCCCCCCCCCCCCCCCCCCCCCCCCCAAAACCCTCCCCCGCCGCTAGAGATGTGCGCGCCAGCGCCTGGGGAACGCCTGCTCCGAAGGGAGATGAGGCAGTTTCCCATCGCCGGAGTGAAGCACGGCTCGAAGAAGCCGCGTAACTGATGGAGACAGGGCTGGCGACAGAGTCCCCAGGCGGGACAGGGCTGGCGCGGCCGAGCAGGACGGCTTCCACCAGCCCGGCTGGGGACGCAGCGCCCGTGGGCCACGCGGTGCGCCTCCTACTCACCCGCTTACGTATCTCAATCCAGACGAGGAAGATCAGACGAGCCCCGGTGAGAAGCCGCCCCACCGACGGCGCTCCCCTCTCCCCTGCCCCCCGCGTCACACGGCAGCGTCTTTGGCGCATCTTTACCCCAGTATCAGCGAGTCTCTGCCCACTCGCAGCACCCTTTTATCTGAGAACTTCCCACGCCTTTGGAAACTTCCCTGACTGAAGCCTTCACCCCCGGAGAGCAATTACTTCAACGTCGAAGCTGAGACAGAGAGCTTTTAGGGACTAACCCGGCTGGACAGACTGGCTTAGATCAGAGCTGGGAAGGGAAAGCTGTTCCGTCTCCAGCGATGTTTTAATTAGACAACACCGCTTTTCTGTCTGAGCATATATTAATTAGAGGGATTACCTGCAACACGGGCAGTGGCTTTAGACAGTCCTCGCTGAACTTGTTTTAGCTCATTAGAGCGACAGGATCGCAGGCTGCAGAGGTGACTGCGTTCGGGACCGAACCGAGCAGGCTCTGAGGTTTAGCAGCCAAAATTACAACGAGGGGCGAGGGCCGGGAGCTGGCATTCCGTCCGCATCCGAGTGCGAGCTTGTAGCGTGCGGAGGCAGGCACACACGGGGCAGCTTATCCCACAGCGGGTGGATTTTCCATCCCCTGAATTTTTAAGCTTGAAGAATGAAGGGAGAGGCTTCCTAAGTCGAAATTAACATAGCGAAATTCTTCTGACCTACTTTCTCTTGTGCAGGGGTGAAGGTAGGGGGGGTCGGTGGTTGCTCCTGGATTTCTGACCTATGGCAATGCCCAGCGCACGCTCTTCCAGGCTCTGCAGTCCCTGGGAGAAGCCACTTCTGGGACGAGACGTTGGTTCTCCCAGAATTACCGATTTGAGAGGAAAACCGCGGTGTCTGACTGAAGTCGCTCAGGTAGGACCGAGCAGGTTCGCAAGGCCAAGTCTCAAACAGACCTTCTGAAACGCAGCCCTGAATTTCCTGCCAATAAAGTTATCGATCTCCCAGCCCCGGGGCTATTCTCCGGGGGCGGGAGACTCAGCAGGCGGCATTTTGTCACGCGCCAGCTCCGCAAGCCAAGATGGCTTTGAAGATGAGAGCAGTCACAGCCGCTGCCTACGTGCGACGCGCACCCACAGCCTGCCGAGGAGGGAATAACCCCCTCCCGCGGTACCCGAGCCCAGGCACCATCAATGCCCTCGGTTCCTTACTCCAGGATGCGGGAGCTTGTTTTTTGTGACTCCTACAAAAGGTGCGAGTTTCTTGGCTGGGCTTCATGAAAACCAGATTAAATTTACTGTAAAATTAAGCTCTTGCTGCTGACGATTGTGCCTGGCCTTTGATTCATCTACCCAGATAAAACCGCACGCAGCGTTCAGCGCAGGGTGACGAGAAGAAAGTCTATGAAACTACTAAAAGCAAGAAACCAGGACAAACATCGCGAGCTGATTTCCATCAGTGACTGCGAACACGGCTGCAGCAAACACAGCTCGGGGACCCTGGGGACTTGTACCGGAAAAAAAAAAGGCCCCAAAAAGCAGATCTTTTTTTTTTTTCTTTTCTATTATGAAAAGTGAAAGCCCCATAATAGTCAACACCACTGAATCTGCCCTCGACCGTGGGATGCAATTAGTAAATTTTAAGACTATTTCAAACATGGAGCAGGAAAAGACCTCACCCACTTCACTCGTGTTTCTGCAGCAGGAGGGAGAGATTTCATAGTCCTCTGGAGGCATTTCATTTAGAAAGGGCCAACTATATTTCTAAATGCCAGACCCAAATGCCACAGAACTTGGGATGCACGCTCCTAATTACAGTCCCGATCGCTACTCACACGCTGGAGTGGCTTTTGTGAAAATACAGTCTTAAAGGCTTAAGGTAAGTGACCCGCCTGCTCACACCCTGTGGCTTCGGTCGAGGCTGACATCGTTTCAGCATTTTTCTTTCTTCCTGCCCTTCCGCGATTGCTGGAAACGCACTCGCTTGGGCAGAGAAACGCGTTTCTGAGCAGAGGTCGAGAACCTGCCAGCGAGATTTTCTGGGGAGCCGAGCGGCAGCAGGACACCAGCGGAGACCTCGGCGCTGCAGTTATGGGAAGCCACATTCCAAAATACGGGGCCGGGGGTATTAAGGAGATGCACGTTGCCCTCCCCACAACTGGAAATTTTTCTGTTGAAAAAATCCCAATGCCCCACACCTCTGAACTCAACAATTAATTCACCACGGAAGTAACGGGTTCTTGCTCGACCTCCAGATTCAAGCCATGGGACCCCAGCACATCTCACCAAGCTCCAGCACCTTTTCTTCCTTTTTAAGCCCAGATGCCGCCAGAGCGACAAAGCACGAAGTGACACAAAGCTCACAGCCCCCCTTGCAGCTGACTCAAAGCCTAACCCAGCCGATGCTTCCCCACTGCAGAGGAGGAATCCCGCCCGGCCAGTCTAGCTACCTGCAGCAGCATCTCCGACAGCGCTTCTATATAGATCAGGGGTTTTTTAAAGTACTTTTCAATCCCTGGTTTAGTTGCAGATACCCAATTTTGCCAGGCAATAAAGCAAACCCCACTTACTTTGCAGAAACTCAAAAGCCGATGAGTGTGAAGAGCAGGAATCCGACCATGCTCCCTTCCTTGCCAGCCAGCCTGGAGAATTTCATTTCTTTAATCTCGCAGCGTTACTCCTAATTAGGCGTTCCCAAACATTTCAAGCATCTCGATCTGAGCTCTCCCACTCCTCTTGAGCTCCTTCCAGTGCAGACACCATGCAGCGCGCACCACAGCTCGCTTCCTGGCCTGCAGAGGTGGTTGCTTCACCCCGTGGTAGGCTGGGTTTCTCCCCGCCTCGGCCGCGAGCAGTGCTGCAGACGGGCGCTGCAGGCACCCGGCACACACGAGCACCCTCTGCCGCGCTCCGCTTCCCACCCGGCTGGTTTTAGTGCCAGCTCTCTCCCCGCAGGGGAATATAAGGAAAGAACGGGTCGCCACAGAGCAGCATTACCTTGCAAATGAACAACGCCTTACAAGGACCGAGGGAAAAAATAAAAACCAGCTTTATTCACCAGGGACGTGAACTGTCTTGGGTGGGAAGCAGCAGTCATTTGAATACGAGTCTGACAAGTAAGGCTGTGGAAATCCCAAGGAAGGGTCAAAATACGATTTAGCTGAGACACCGGGCTAATGCACCCGATTCTTAAAGAGAAGATGATGTTAAATAGAGTCAGAGTACAAAACAGACCCCAGAAATTTCTCTGCCCAGCATGGCTTACCAGCCATGGGCCAATTCAGCGAGCACCCATGCTAAGCTGGGCATGTTAATCCTGGTCACCACTCAACACTCGAGTGTGGGAAACAAATAGTCATTTGTGAGGGAAGGGCACTGAGCAACCATTGTCAAACCCTTGAGCTAAGCCCAGCGCACGGAGAACAAAATTCAGACAATGAAGATAGTACGGCCAATTTAGTTAGAAGCTGATGGATGCTGAAGTGCTCACGGCAGCCCATGCCACCTTCCACATCTACATGGTGCTCACCACAGCAGGACCCAAGCGCTTTCCAGGACAGTCACTCTAAAAGGGTTTCCTGAAGATGTTCATCTTGTTTACTTTTGCTGTTGCTCTGTGTTTTCTGAGGTGTGTCTGCAGCAATGCTAAATCCCACATGACTTGAACAACTCTGATCGTATCTCCTTCAGCCTTAGGTTTTCTGGTTAGTTTGGCAGCCTGACCCTACAAGTAGGTGCAGCCCTGCCCAGGCTGACAGCTTTATAAGTTTTCTTAAGAACAGATAAAAAAGGTGGTACTAAAGGAGCAAAACTTTTCATTAGAAAAGTGACTCTCAGAATAAAAGGAAATCGATTTCTTAAATTAAGAAAAAAATGTGTCCTTAAGATAGTGGCATGGAATTGGAAACAAATTTTGTTTTTTTAAAAAAAGCAATTATAATGCACAAGTCCCACCAGAAACAAGGACTGGCTGCCACCAACACAGAATCTAATCTAGGGGAGAAAACATCCTTCCTGACCGAAGGCTGTCCACACTGCAGGGAAGGGCACTTCGCTTGCCTGGCCTGCTTCCAGCACAGCCTGAAGCTCTCGCACAGACAGGGCTGCACGCCGGGCACATCCAGACCTCCTTATCTTTGTGCTCATCCGGGGCCCAGTCTGACCTGGATCTGGGTGCTGAGGTTTTTTAACAAAAGGATCTGTGTTCAGCGAGCCACCTAGGACAGAAAAACTCAAGTAATGATGGCAAAACCCCACAAGGTTCCCTGTGGAGTTGCTCCTAGCTAGGAGGTTTGAGCATTTGTTGCTCTGCTATCTCATTCCCCCAACTTTGGCACTCTACTTGTGGAACCACGCAGCTTCCCATGCCAAGTCAATGAGTTAGGCTACAGCATGTCCTAGGGATACTCTTACAGTCAAACTGATGAAATCTGATCCTGGAGGCCACTAGTACCCACCTCCAAGCCGCCAGTTTTCTGTTTATTCATTTTACTAGGGCTACAGGGAACTGTTCCCCCAAAAAATGAATTCTCAAATAAAACCCATAGCAAAAAAGAAAAGGTAGAGAGCAGCTGAAGCGATTTGCCTTTGTTGTTTTCACCCAGCACAAGCCTCTTCTGCTTTGCCGGAATGTGCTCGGGACCCTGCCTCCACTTGCGTTCGTCAGTTGGCTGCAAACACAAGCCACAGTTGATGGCAGGATGTGGGGCTTTCAGAGCCCCTCCTCAGCTGGTTCGTAGCCAGCAACGTTATCACCGAGTAGCTACAGACTCTGGATGGAGGTGCTACCGCAGTGATAACAGAGGAAAGAAGTGTGCAAGAGAGCAGAGAATCGTATTTCTTGTAGTTTAGTCCTCACAGAAGGCTCGGGCTTACTGAATGCTTTCAGGGCTGGATGGATGTGTACTCCTCCCCCTCCCAGCAGAGCTCAGAAGCATCTGGTTTTAGAAACTGCTGCTTTTCAGCCCAGTTTCCAGGCTGGGCAGCCTGAGGCCCAGAGGAGCAGGATGGCTCACCCAGGCTCAGAGGCCACAAGCACTGGGGCTGGCTAGACGGACAATCACTGCAGTCAAACGCCTTCCGCAGAGACTAGAACTCAGTCATCTTCTTATGCGTGTCTGCTTTCTTCTGCTCCCGCTGCAGACTGGCTTCCTGAGCCTGCAGCTGCCCCAGCTGTTTGTGCGCGTTAGCCAGCTTCTCCTCCAGCTGAGCTGTAGCAACGCTGTGCCTGAAAGCAAAAAGCATTACAGCAATGTCATCCTGCACGATAAGATCAAAGGCTTGTCACCATCCCAGGAGGGTTTACCCTCTCCTGGGGGATTAGCACAAGTGACCTGCTAAAAACCAGAAAGAACCTGATGCTCAGCACAATCTGGGTTAGAAAATGTCTTCCTGTGATGCTCAACAGCAAAGCTGCAGAGATGGGCAGGAGAAAGAAAGGGCGCCAGTACCTTTCCTCAGAGAGCTCCTCAAAGGGCCACAGCCCGAATTCCAGCCAAAGGACCCCAGACACATCTGCCAGTGTCCAAGCTGGTCTGAAGCACACGCTAAAGTCTCTCTCCTCCACTTCCCTTTGGGTCTCATCCAGATATATTTCACTTGTTTCTCCTATACCTCATTTCAAGTTCCCCCCTTCCCAGAAGTACCAAGAATTCTCAGTTCATCCTGCACTCCCGAAGAGAATGTTTTCCTACCGTCCAATGTTGCGTGCCAGGGCCTGCTGGATTCCTATGATATCCTTCTGCGTTTGTTCAATTTTCTCCATCGTCTGGAAGAGGCGAACACTCAGGGCTTTCTTGGTGCTTTTGCTAGCATGGTAGATCTCTTTGCTGTTCCTCTCCGGCACAGCCATCCCTCCAGCCTTCTCCCCAGTGCTCTTCCCTCGCAGTTTCTCGTTCAAAAAGTCGAACACATTGCGGGGAGGCTTGCGGCCGCCCGCAGGAAACCGTCCAGAGCTGTTTCCCTTTGCTCGGCATTTCCTCAATTTGCTTGGGTCCAGCTTCCCCTGTTTCTTCTTCTGAAGCACCTCAGCACACTGGTCGAGGGACTTCCCTTTAGGAAGTACCACAGCCTGCACCGGCTCCACTCGGCCCTCAGAATTCTTCCCTAACCCTGAGGAGAGACACCAAGTGATTACTGCAAGCAAGGACATCCCCTTTCCGAGTCATGTCCCACCACAAGCTCACAATGACAGTCACAAGCTTAGAACAAGCAAACAGGCTTTTGGAGGTACAAAAAGCTGTAACTACCACCCAAGTCAAGGGGAGCAGCAAAGGCCACAGCACGGTGGATGCAGATGCTACGACAGGAGCCCTTCGACAGCAGGAGATAATGTGATAAAAAGCCCCAGGCCATCCGTCAGGCCGGTTTCTGTGAAACTAGGTTCAGCCTCACGTTCTCAGCTTCTCAAGCCAGGTTCTTCTTAAAACTGGTTTGGTTCCTCTGGGAGAACCAGAGACAAATGCAGGCAGCAGACTGGCCTCCTGAAGCCCCCAAGGCTCAATACAATTTGTGTAGTGAGAAGCTAGTTCAGCAGGCTTTGAAGTCTGCGTCTAGAGCCAGGAGATGCTTTAACACAGACATCAGAAGCTTCATAGATCAGTTCCCTTCCACCTAAAGCCTTTGAACATCTCACACGATAGTTCTCACAGCTTTAATCATGAACTTGACCATGGTTCCAAATGCCTACAGTTTTTGCTATTACCATACAGGGGCTGGTGCACACATATGCCTGTACTTCGATTCAATAGCTATTCCTTCTTTCCTTCTAACACTTCCACACAGGTGTGATTCATCACATAGCTTGAGCCTTATCTAACAGGCCCTTCAGCAAAGAAAAGTTTTAACTTCATCCAAAAATCTTGTTTTTCTTAACTAGCTTTAGGATCCATCACGAGACTGAGATGATGAGGCAGTCAGGCCCTCACGCCACCAGGACCACCTTCTTCTCTTACCTTTTCCAAACTCATATCCCATCTGAACAAGCAGTTTGGAGCCGATACCACGAGTATGGGCTTCCCAGCCACCAAAAGAGGAACTGCACGCAGGAGTCCATTCCCCATTCTCTGGAACTCCTGAATCTATCACTGTGACACAGAAGAGAAAAATTGGTGAAACACAGAAACAAAGCTGCTAGGCAAAACCTTCCTCTGGGGCACCCACACAGCATGAAAACCCCTCAGGAAGCAGAGCGATATACTTCTGCCACTCTAGAATCATTTCGCTGCTCCTCCAGCCTTACTTAGCTCCTATTGAGCTGTCACCTTCTATGAACACTGCACAGCGAGTCACTTAAATGAGAGATCTCACTTGATTTAACACACATACCATCTCATAGTTCCAGGCAGAATCATCCGGAAGTTTTTATGCTTCCTTTCCTTCCTTCTAGGACGGTGGTACAGACTGACATACACCAGAGTAAGATTTGGCACAGTGGCATATTAATACTTATTCTGTGCCTCCCGCTCATGTCTTCGGTATGAGGCTCCTCTAGGCCACAATGCTAATTTTGTGTTATTAGGATCCAATAATCTCTATTAGGCTAAATGTAAAGAGCTCTAGGACACAAGTTTGTCCCTGTGACATAACTGTGGCACTAGCACAGGGACAGTGCTGTCTGTGTAACCTCAAAGAAGTCACTTGGCCTCTCTCTGTGTCAGCTTTCAATAGAAAAAGAGGGCATGGCTGTTCCTGCGACCTCATGGAGGACCAAACACTCACAATAACTGGGGTCTCATACTCTTGTGTCATGGAGCTACATGGAGCTCCCAGAGATGAGGAAGTCTCCTGATTCACTTATTAGCTCAACTGAGCTAGCTACGTAAGAAACAGACTCAGAGCTTGGAACTCGGCTCTAAAATATCACACCCTCTTCTTTCACGTGTTGGAAGTTCCCATGGAAACCTCCAACCTTCATTAGCCCAGTAATTTGCATTAACCAAAGATTTTAGTTTGCAATTGTAACATAACAGCTAATTACTGTTCTCTATCTTTCAGCAACATATAAAGAGATTAGCTACTCTTTTGTCAGAGGTGAGACACTTAACAATGAAAGCTCCAGGAAAGTAATTCCATAGGTCCGAGAGAAAGGCAGACCTAGATCACAAGTCACTTTCGCTCACCCCATCCCCACTCTCTTACCTTTAGCGTAACCAGAATCATCAACACTGTCTTGATCAGACTCGGCAGATTCGGCACCATCTTCACTTCGCAGTGGGGGAATGACACTATCTCCTTCCACAACAGCTTCCTTGAGTAGCAGGGAATCAAATTTCACAGTGTAGTAACCACTGTCGATGTCTGCAGAAGGAAAAGCAAGGAACAAGAGTTCAAGGAAGTCTCCGATACACAACTGGCAGAGGGCTTTCTAAAACAGCGTTACCTCCAATGGAACGACACATGAGAGGGGGAAGGCCCAAGGAACATGTGTTTTAAAAAATTCTGGGGGTTTTTTGTGCTTTAGATTTCTGTCTGGGAGGGAGAAGCACCCACTGCAATGCAAATCTATTTCCACAATGCCTGTGTTGACACTTAAAGGTTTATTTCTAAAAATGAACAAAGATGGGCTGCTGAGAAATGGAATTAGAGAAGTTAGACTTGCTCCCCGCTGACCTAATAATAGTCAAAGAAAGACAGAAAGAGAGAATAAACCCACACCCTTCCCAGGACATGGGGGAGCCTGTATCAACAGCTGATGGGCAGGGCCAGCTCCCCTGGCTTTTGTTTAAACAAGAGTAGATTACTGCAATTCTAACCTAATATGCATGCAAATTCCTGCAATACCTGCCTCTTGCCCTTCGGTGCAGTTAACGACCACGTAGTCATTTCCTTTCCACACTCCTGCTCTTTATGTCTCCTTTTTGTCTAACGCTCTCCTGTTTCCTAACCTATTCCCTTCCCAAGCCTGACAAAATTCAGACCGTTTTCTCAGCTATGTCAAGATTTTCAGCTTAGGGATGCAGCTACATAGTTAATGTTTTTCTATCGTTAACCAAAACGGTCAAGTTTTATATTCACTTAAGCATCAGCCTTCATTTTCCACACACAATCCTGGCAAAGCACACTCACACACGACTCACCGGTTATTTTTGCAGTGTACCATATTCCATCGCTGTGTTTCGCCAGGCAGGCTGAGCCCACCTCCAGCGTGCTCAGATTGGGCTCCTGAAACGGCTGAAGCTCTTCCACAGAGACCACCTGCCCATGCGAAAACCTGCCAGGGAAGGCAGAAGAGGAATTATCTCTACCTCATTTGACCAGGCTTTAAATAAGAATTCCTTCTCTCCTTAAAGGAAATGCAAACAAGTTGTCAGTAGTGATGAATCTTCACCAGTAATCGCCGAAGTTTTATCCTGCATTATTTCAATTACACAAGTTATTCGTTTTTCATCTTAAACATGTTATTTAGGCCACGTAACAAAGAATGCATCCCGCCCCAGAGAATTAAGGTTTCCTTGCTCGTGACACATCCAGCAAAAAAGTTCACAGATCCTTTGAGATAAACAGGATCACACAGACACGCAGGCCTCTAGTCCAACCTCCTGCTCAAAGCACAACCAACTTCAAAGACTGAGCAGGTTGCTCAAGGCCTTATCTAGTTCAGTTCTGAAGATCTCCAAAGACGGAGACTCTACAACCTCTCCACGCAACTGGAACGTATGTACTATCGATAGACAGCTTTGGTGTTTTATTTTAAAGTACTTAATCAGTTATTAAGTTAGCCACTCGACCGATTATGTAAAACCTCTGCAACTTTCCCACGGCATTTTCCATTTCGTCTCTGCGTTAGCTAAAGAAAACAGCCAAGCTGATGCCACTGCTTACCATAACATATTTTAAAAACATAAACAAAAAGGCAACATTTCATTGGGTATAAAAGCCAAACATGGTTCTTTCAGAGGAGGTTTACCCCTCTGAAGGACAAGGCCTTCAGCTACAGGAAGGACATAAGCTCCCTCCCACCCCTTTTTCTTTTTTACCGACAGTTTTCTTTAAATCTGCATTTGTCATCCAAGAAGAACGGGCATGGCTTCAGCGACTTGTGAGTTGGATAGAGATAGAGCACTCTGACTCCTGCGCTGCCGTCTTCTAAGTCCTCTGTCCCCACAATCATGGCATTATGGTACTCCAGGGTCCCCCAAGAACTGTAGTAGGGGGCTTTAACCTTCATCCCACTCAACTCCTCCTCCTCTCTGTCAGACTCCTCCTCCTCTTCACTGTACTTTGAGTCATTTTTGTCATTACTTTCTTCATCTCTCTTTGATGATATCTCATTGTTATTAGTTGAAGGCTCCTCCTCGGTTCCAAGCTCAGCAATGGCTTCCTTAAAAGCAGCATACTCCTCATCATGGGCAGAGCTGTCTGGGTTGGTGTCCTGCTCCAGGAGACCGACTGGGGAGGAGGCGGAGGCGGCACTTGTATCTAAAGTAGCCAGAAGTTTGCTCTTTTTAACAGACACCAGGCTGGATTCAGTCAGTTCTATCAGCTGCTTTAAATCCTCCTGCAACTGAATCAAGTCCGACTGCTGTGATGGGTCCAGGCCTGCCCCTAAAGCCAGCTCCACTTGCTGCAGCTGGGCATTGTAGGTCTGAATGGCTGCTTCCAGACTCTCTTCATCCATTATCAGCAAAATAAAGGTGTGTTTAACTGTGTCCTCTCCGGGAACTCAGAACATATTCAAACAGTTTACACAAGATGAGCAACTTTTTGGATAACAAGACCTTCTCTGCAGAAGCTACCATCTACCCCACCGTCCCGCCTCTCCCCTCGGAAGTAACCAGGCGATGCTCCTGCAGCGACCAAGCGGCGAAAGGCGATGAGAGAGTCCGGGGGGAGGCCAGGCCCTGCCCTCCCCCGCCACGGCGCCCGCTGGAGCCCACTGGGCCCACGCACGGCACCGCTCCCTCCGCAGCCCGGGCTCTCGCAGCACGACCCCTCCACCACGGGGCTGGCGGCAGCAACCCCTCGATCTCCCCCCGATCTGACCCCGCCTCAGCCGCCCCGCTGGCCCCTCAGCTCTCCCTTCCCCTACTGTGCCGCCGCCATGACACTCCGCCAACTTCCGGCCCCCCGCACCCTCACTTCCGGCTTCTCGAGCCAACGCGTTACGCCACTTCAGGAACGAGCCGCCCCCTCTACTGCGCATGCTCTTATTCGCCGAGCATTCTGGGAGTTGTAGTCCACCGGGCCCTCCCGGCACCGCCCCCGCAGCGACGCTGGAACTACATTTCCCAGAGCGCCGCGGGAAGGCCGGCGCCGGCCGCCGGTGCCGCCGGGCAGCGTTCAGGCGCTGCGTGACGGGAGGGGTCTCCGGTACCCGGTAAGGGGCCGCGGGCTTCGGGCTCTGCCCACCGCTCGGGGGGCGGCCGGCGCCGCGGTGGGGGGGCTGCAGGACATGGGCGGGCTCGGGGTGGGCCTGCGAGGCAACGCCGGGACCCGGCCCCGGGCCGTCGGGGGGAAATGTCGGGGAGGGTCAGTTTTCGTCCCTCGGCGCTGTCAGGCTGCGGCAGAGGAAGGCGGGGGGGGTCTCCTGAGGGAGGGGGCCGGTGGTTGGGCACGGCTGGGAGCGCTTGCCGGCCCGAAAGGGGAGCGGGACGGGGGTGTTTGTCCCCAGCCCGCGGCCTTGAGGCCTTCCCGGCGGCGGCCTGAGCCTGCGCCGCTCGCCCGGCCCGGCCCGGCCCGGCCCCGGGTGAAGGGTCCCCGCTCGCCCTGGGTGCCTGTCCTCAGCCTGGCTGTGCCCCGCCTGAGAAACCCCTTACTTCTAGTCTGGAACACTTTTTTGTTATTCCTTTCGGCACTTTTGTTTGACTTCAAAGTGATTATTTATCTGCGCGCTTGCTCAGAGACTGTTGCTTCTCAAAGTCTTTGCCTTGAGGTTCTCTTTGCCTGTATTTAAACAGAGGAGTTGTTGCAATGTTGTGTGAGTCAGCTGTAGCACTTGGTACTAATGTTTCCTGCTCCTGAGCAAATCTCTGCCTTGTTTGTGCAAATCCAACAACAAAACACGTGTGGGCTTCTGCAAGTGTTGGTGTCGCTTTGTCTTGTGCTTTTGGCTTGTTAACTTACCTGCCCTGTCTTCCTGGCATTGTAAGATGACAAAATACTTGTATGGTGGATATCGTTAACAGAAGAATGTTGCTGGATAAGGCTTAAATTAAGATAAGTAGGGGGTTTTATGTGCCTTTAAGATACGCTGCACTCAGTTCAACCATTAAAGATCCCATAATACAGGATCAGGAGGAAGGAGAGCGGGACTGGCCTGTATATTCTTGCTCAAAATACCTATTCTGTGTATTTATATGAAGTTGGCTGCATTTTATATGAGTCTTACATGTGCCATAAAACACATTCAAGCTCTTCTTTAGCTCTCCTTTAAGCCCCAAAGCAGACAGGATAGTTTTCAATTGAGGGCTGAGCTTGCAGTGGATGCTGGGCACAATGTGCAGAAACAGAGGTTAAGCTCTTTGGAAGATAATCTCTCACTTGTATGTATTTGAAATTTGATTTTGAGCTATTTGCGTGATCTGTCTTGGATCTGTGATTTGTCCTGGGGTTGCCCAAATATGAGAGTTACTGATAAAAGAATAACGTCACTTATTTATCTGGTCTTGGGAGAAGCTTGCGTTGTGAAATGTGAGACTCTCGGAAACGACCTGTTTGTTAATGATTTCCTGGTACTTGTTGCAGGAGCAGGATGTATACTCTGCTGTCTGGACTCTATAAATACATGTTCCAGAGGGATGAGTACTGCATCTTGATCCTTGGTTTGGACAATGCTGGTAAAACCGTAAGTGCTGTTGATTACCAATTGCGTGGAGGGCACACGCAATTCTAAACATTCTCAAAAGATAAAACTTCCAACAGGTCAAATCTTTCTTCAGCTGTATTGTGAGTTATTTTAGTGATGTCACACCAAAGAAGCAACTTTTCCCTCTTACTTAAATTTAGTATAAGCTTTCAGGGATGTAGCTGAGGCTTTGGTAATCCCGTAATCACCTGTGATCCCTTCTTTCCTTGCTAAAATAGGGGACAAGAAGAGTGGTTTGTTCCAAGGTTAGGTAGGGCAGTATCTGTTGGAGCAGGATTCTGCAGAACAGAAAAGGCAGGTTTGGGTTAGGATTACCCCAGCTAGTAAAATATTTGAGAGTAAATACTTTTTCTTGTTCCTTTTCAGACCTTCCTTGAACAAACTAAGACTCGATTTAACAAGAACTACAAAGGGATGAGTTTGTCCAAAATCACAACCACCGTAGGCTTAAACAGTAAGTAAATCTCAGAATTTTCTCAGCTTTCCTGCGCATTAGACAACAGCTGGTTCTCGTTTGAAATGTTTAAAAACTGACAAGGGCAAAATAGTTTCCGGAAGTGGGGATCTTATCTCCCAACTCCCCATGTCTTTTTGTAAGAGAATAAAATAGGTTTGCTTAGCTTATGAGGGAAAAAAACCTGATGTCTTAAAAAACCCAAGTATCCCATTTCAGTACTATGCTTAGACATTAAGCTAAATGTCACTAGAATTCATTCGCTGGCCTGATTCTGATATTATTTGTACTGATACAACTTTATCTGATATTAATTGTCACCCTTTGTGAAGGGAATGTTCTTTTGATGAAAGTAGCCACTGTGTGTGATTTCTTCCTCTAGAAGACTGTTCTACCCCAGATTTCTTAGTGGGGGTGCAGGTGTTGGTGCTTTAGAGAACACCTTTAGTTTTCATTGGATTGTTTTTTCTTCTTTTCCTCTAGTTGGTACTATTGATGTTGGCAAAACTCGGCTAATGTTCTGGGATCTTGGAGGACAGGAGGAACTACAGTCTCTTTGGGACAAGGTTGGAGATATTTTTTTTTGTCTCTCTTAGAATTGAAGCAGTGTGAACTTTTAGTAATCATACAGGCTTATTGGTAACCCTAGTATTTACCATCAACGTTTTTCCAGAGATTCAACGATATCTGTGCAAGATTAGCGAAGATAATGCTTAATATTTGCATTATTGCATAGAGACAGCAATCACCAACTCATAACTGAGGGTTGTGCGGATAGAGATGAACGTCTTTGGGGATGGATAAGCTTTTTTCACCTGCTGTATTCAGTAGGCTTGCAAACAGAACAGGCAATGCCTTTTGTGTGCTGCCATTCTTCTCCCCAGACGTACGCTATGGAAACAGCTGGCTCTAACTGGTTGATCTCTTCCACATGTATTAAAATTTTACCAAATTAAAAAAAAAATCAGGAAGAGAAACAAGTGGTCCTAGTGGATGGATACACTAATATCTGTGTTATCCTTTCAGTATTATGCTGAATCTCATGGAGTGATCTATGTTATTGACTCCACTGATGAAGAGAGGCTCTCAGAATCTAAAAGAGCTTTTGGTGAGTACACTGTGTTTTACCTATACTGTGATTTCATGATGTATTGTGGCACAGTTCTCTCGTTACTATCATGTCTGTTCCTGTGCCTTGGAAGTAAGCTGTGTGGCCTGAAAGGTTGGATCAAATTAAACTATAATGCAAGAAGGAGCCTCTTGCTTCATCCCTGTGTATGGTCTGTCAGGCGTTTACACAACTTTTATCTTCTAGAACTAGCTAAACCTCTGGTTTTGTTTCTGTGCTTTATAGAGAAGATGATTACCAGCGAAGCTCTGGAAGGAGTTCCCATTCTGGTGTTAGCTAACAAGCAGGATGTAGAGGTAAGATTATTGCAGCTTTACTTCTTAAGTGAGCAAATTAGGCTTGGAAAGGTGAGCTCTGCCTTCATGTTGAGTTTATTTCACATTCCTGGACTGATCCTATGGTACTTTCCGCTGCTGGAAATAATTGCTTCCAATTAAGATTTACTTATTTTCCCTCCTCCTCCAAGCCTTTTCCAGTGGCATAAACAAGCTTACTACAGCCATGTCCATCTCAGCTGTTTTGAGTCTTTCCTGTAAACAGAACAGGCTACGTGGCTATGGTGGGTCTTTCTTGTACCGTGACTTGGTGTCTTGATGCTGTTTTTTCCTATTTATTCAGCCAAATAATGTTTAGTGCACTTTGTTTATGCTGCTTTACTATGACCTGGGAACAGCACAACAAATATCTGCGGAGCAATATATTCCTTTTCCCATAAGCAGATAAGATCTGTTCAATGAAACACTCTGTTTGTCCTAGAGCATTCCATCAATGACAACACTGAATAGCAAGGAATGCTTTTTCCTGATAGTATAATTTAAAAACTTTCTAGCATGAGAAGGACTTGGGGGTGTTGGTTGATGAGAAGCTCAACATGAGCCGGCAATGTGCGCTGGCAGCCCAGAAAGGCAACTGCACCCTGGGCTCATCCCCAGCAGCGTGGGCAGCAGGGTGAGGGGGGGGATTCTGCCCCTCTGCTCCGCTCTGGGGAGACCCCCCTGCAGTGCTGCCTCCAGCTCTGGGGCCACCAACAGCAGAAGGACACGGAGCTGTTGGAGTAGGGCCAGAGGAGGCCCCGGAGATGCTGGGAGGGCTGGAGCCCCTCTGCTGTGAGGACAGGCTGAGTTGAGGGTGTTCATCCTGGAGAAGAGAAGGCTCCGGGGAGACCTTAGAGCCCCTTCCAGTCCCTAAAGGGGCTCCGGGAAAGCTGGGGAGGGACTCTGGATCAGGGAGGGGAGCCGTAGGACGAGGGGGAATGGTTTTGAACTGAAAGAGGGGAGATTTAGATGAGATATTAGGAAGAAATTCTTGGCTGTGAGGGTGGTGAGCCCCTGGCCCAGGTTGCCCAGAGAAGCTGTGGCTGCCCCATCCCTGGAGGGGTTCAAGGCCAGGTTGGACGGGGCTTGGAGCAACCTGGGCTGGTGGGAGGTGTCCCTGCCCAGGGCAGGGAGTTGGAACGAGATGATCTTTAAGGCCCTTTCCAACTCTAACCATTGTATGATACCCAGAACTGCAAACCTCTCGTTTTATATTTGACGAGTTCGTGGATGCTACATTGTGACTGTTCAGGTGATGCATCCAGGGCAGTCCTCATCTCCGCGGCATGGAAAAAAAGGAAGAGAGTGCCTAAAGTGGTTGTGGTATTTTCCATGTTTTCCTCCTTTCCTCGCATTGTTCCTGGAATTGCAGGATTGCAGTTTGAGTGATTAATCTCTAGATGGAGCCAGAGACTTCCAGTAGAATTTGGAGTACCAGCCCAGGCAGCTGTGATCAGTATGCTAGTACTTCCCAGCTTCCTCCCCTGGACTTCACATCTATCTCAGCGACTGTACTCGTGAGAAATACTTGAGACTTACATAGAGATCACTTCGGCTTTGAAGGAGGATTTGGTTACGCTTCACGACGGATGATGATAAGATTATCTAGTCATAAAAATAAAAGAAATGTAGTTCCACTTTAAAGACAGCATGAAATTAAGAGACAGAACTCCTGATTTTTGCTGGGAGCCCTGGCATGTGGGGAAATTGACTGTCTTTTCTGTGTGGAAACCAGAATATTAACTGTTGTATTTCCATGCAACACTACAGCTGTACAGCAGGGAGCAGTCTGCACTCTTGCCTTTAGCTGTTGAGAATTAAACTATATGCAGTGACCTGGAAACCTGTTCCAATTTTCCTTATGGCTGTATGTGCATGTTTTCTTATGGGCATACTGCAGAAGCCAGCTCTTCTGGCACCCCAGCCAGACTAAAGGAAAATGATTGAAAAAGCGGACTTCTTTTTATGACTAGACAGAGGTTTTTGGAACTCGGAATGGATCCTTGCCCCTTCTGGAGGATCCAAGACCAGTCCCCAGCTTCAGTGCCTTATGCAGTCGTAGAACTGTGACAAGAGATTAGCGAAACCGTACCGTCTGGAAGTATACCTATTTTTAAGAAATACCTAAATTGTATATTCAGAGGTGTATTCCTAGAGTACGATCTTGGATATGGATGTAGAGCAGAGAGACACCAATGCTGTTAATAAAACATTAAAGAGACTATACCTTATTTTTCAGTAATTATTCAGGCTCCCTTAAGCAAGGTTTAGAAAGGTGGAAGGCCTGTTCCTCTTCCACTGAACTAGCAGAATTGAAGACATCTGGAAGAAAATTGAACGTTACAGGATTATCGTTGGTAGAGATTTTTCTACTTTGGATTCCCAGGCATGTAATTATAGTGGGGAATTCTCACCAGCATCCCTCTGTCGTTAATGTGGATCATGATTTGGGAGGATAAGTGGTGTCTTAGCCGTGTTAGTATTTGCAGATGAAAGATAATTAGTGATGATTACATTTTTAAAGGCCAGCAGAAGACTTGTGGTGAAATATATCAGAAGTAGTACATCTGACATTTATTTTTTTTACCATTTACATTCCTCACAATTAGCTAATAAAAGTTCTGACTCAATGCCTGAAATTACGTAAAATCTAAGAATTTTTTGGCCCTGATTCCTTGTAGGAAAGAATTCCCCTGTTAAAGGCTGTTTACCCACTACCCTAGGGTAAATTGCATCCACTCAGCACTGCCAAGCATGAAATACATAAAATGAGATGAAATACAGTCGTAGACTGCAAAATGCCAATTCTAATATGGTGACAATACTGTATATGAATTCTTGTTTTGTACCAGGAGAATCCTCTGTGTTTATTTTGGATCATTTTGTAATTCAAAGACTGTGTCAAATGTGTGTACGGGAGGGGGTTTTAGTTTTGGTTTTTAAAGGAACTATTGCTTTTTGGCGGAATTAAATGTCCAATATATAATAATTCATGTGGACTCCCTTTCGAGTCAGAATGTCACTTTTGAAAATATTAGGCGGTTTTGCTTACCTGCTCTTTACTGCCGAAAAAGCTGCAAAATAAGCATTTATATTTGTCGTTTTGTTGTGAATGCAGCTGTTTAAAGGTTTATCAAAGCTATGATGTTTCTGAGCTGTACAATGAACTGTTGAAACTTGAGGGCAGAACGGCTCATTTTGCAACGCTATTAAAAATACTGGAAAAACTGCGCTGAAAAAATAGCATGTGAAAATAATCGGGTGTTGTATTATGTCTTTGGGAGGAAGTTTTGCCATCCTAATCTTAAGATAAATTTTGGAAATATCTCCGGAATGTTGGAAAGCCTCCTCATGTCTTTGGAAAATGAGAGGAGTCATGATGAGTAGCAGCATATATTTGAAGACTCATAGTCTTCACCTTTTCCACACAGTTGCTAGAAAACAGGCCTTCTGCATGACGGCCATTCAAATTTCCAACTTAAGAAATACCACAGCTTGCCTGTAAAAACAGTTTTAATTTAAAAAAGCTTGTTTTAATTTAAACAAAGCTTCAGTTTTAATTTAAAATAAGCTTGTAAAAAAAAAAAAAGTGTAGAACACAGGTCAGGTTGGTTAAACTTTTTATTAAATAGTTTTATATAGGCTATCCACCTTTCTGTTGTTCCTGTTTTAGTTCAATTCTGCCAGTCTATTACTCTTGAGACAGCTGAAGAGTCTGTACTTCAGGTTTTATTCTGGTATGAGGCCAAGCAGCAGTGTTGTCTTTCCTGCAGTGCATTTGGCAAACGGATAAAGACTCTGCAATCCAATCTTTTTTGCCTAAAACAGCCACTCATGTTTTTTCTGCAGGTGACTCCAGAAATGGAGCTTTGCTGCTTCATATTCATCTAGGTGTCCCATTCCTGAGTCTTAATTTGGGTACTGCTGCTCTGAACCCTTTGTAAAAGGAATTTGGTTGTGCAGGCAGGTCAGTCCTGGCTTGACTCTGCCTTGAAGAGCCTTCACGAAAAGATGATTCTTTTGGGGAAGTTGAGATAGAATTATGATTTGTCACGTTGTGTGAGTTTCCTCTGAAATGTATGGTAGAAAGGTCATCTGTGGATTTTATTATTGTAATTGTACATTGTTTATGTGATCACAGATCCAGCTTCTCTAGTTTTCTCTTGGTTTATGTGGTTTCAGCTGAGAAACAAAACACATCTGTAAACAAATATTTTTGCAATGGGGGTAGGGAGGTGGAAAAGAGGGGAACTTAGAAGCCGCAGCTGACATTTTCTGCTGAGCACGAGAAGCTCAGATTCTCGTAGTTGAAATGATGCGTAAATCTGCCTCATCCTCTGCTGTAAGACAAGATTTCCAGTTCGTGACTTCCCCTTGGAACACTAAAACAAGGCTTCTCTGAAATGATAGTTTGGTGCTGTCCCCTCTGCTGTGTTACAGCAATGAGAAAAGCTTCTGTAGGTATGTCAGTGATAAAAGGAAAGCTAGGGAAAATGTGGCCACTCTCTGGAAGAAAACAGGAGACCTGGTCACCCGGGATATGGAGAAGGTTGAGGTGCTCAGTGACTTTTTTTTCCCTTGGTCTTCACCAGCAAGTGCTCTAGCCGCACCACCCAAGTCGCAGAAGGCAAAGGCAGGGACTGGGAGAACGAGGAACTGGACACTGTAGGAGAAAACCAGGTTTGAGACCATCTAAGGAATCTGAAGGTGCACAAGTCCACGGGACCTGATGAGATGCATCCACAGGTCCTGAGGCAACTGGCACATGAAGTTGCTAAGCCACTATCCATCATATTTGAGAAGTCATGGCAATCTGGTGAAGTTCCTGCTGACTGGAAAAGGGGAAACATAACCCCCCATTTTTAAAAAGGGAAAAAAGGAAGACCCAGGGAACTACAGGCTGATCAGTCTCACCTCTGTGCCTGGCCAGATCATGGCGCAGATCCTCCTGGAAACTATGCTAAGGCACATGGAAAATAAGGAGGTGATTGGTGACAGCCAACGTGGCTTCACTAAAGGCAAGTTGTGCCTGACGGATTTGGTGGCCTTCTGCTATGGTGTTACAACTTGGGTGAATAAGGGAAGAAATTCTTTACTGTCAGGGTAGTGAGACCCTGGCCCAGTCTGGTCGGGACTTTGAGCAGCCTGGTCTAGTGGGAGATGTCCCTGCCCAGGGCAGGGGGTTGGAACTAGATGGTCTTCAAGGTCCCTTCCAACCTAAACCATTCTGTGATTCTAAGTAAGTGACATCTCTGGATACAATTTCCAGCTCATTGATTGAAACTGCAAGTTTGAAATGCAGCTTAGGTCATAAGAAAGTACAGTCATCAAAAGTTGCACAACTAAAGGATTCTAGTGGAAATCGCAGTGGAAAATCACAAGTCTGGATCCAAGGGCATTGGGTGTCATTAAACTCCTCTCAAGCCGTTTCTTAAGAACCCTTCTTATCTATAAGGACTGAAACATGCTTATTTGTTACGTGGTCATCCCTACAGGAGCTTCCTATATTTAATTTTTCCAGAACCAGTATTTTGCAAAATGGATAGGTGGTATCATTAATTTCCATCTTTCTGCTAAGTTAAGGCCCAGACTTGTAGAAGACTGAATTCCTGTTTGCGAGTTCTTTCAAAGTGTGGATCCACTTGGACTAATCCTCAAGATTCACAAGGGTCGGATTTGGCATTTGAGTAAATGCTTGCCCAAAAACGTGTATTTGAGCCTCACTGACGATCCAAAATGTCTGCAGAAGAGGAAGAAAGCTGGGCTCGTGGCCAGCTAAAGTGCTTAAATGGCTTGTCCAAGGCTTCTGAGGAAAAAGTGAGCACTGAGATGAGAAAAGGATTTAAAGGCCGGTGATTTTTCTTGTACCTGTTTCTTGTGTTCAGGGAGGAAGACGCAACTCTACTCTTCGGTAGGGCAGGTTTGCTTTGGTTGTGTTTGTAACTCAAAAGAGTAAAGTTTTTGTGGTAACACTGATTATGTCAGGGTAATGTCAGGAAAGTAATCCACTGATTTATTAGGGGTTTATGTGTTCGTGTATTTTAAAACCATTTCCCAGCAATCTCCTAGCAACCTCACAGAAGTGCAAAACCTGATGGTGATTAAGAGCAAAGTGATACCAGGCATCAGAAAATGGGCTGCATTTAGCGCTGTCAGCATTTTCTCCTGCAAGCAAAATGCAAACAAACGAGTCCAGGGCAGCCATGGCTTTAATGTCAAGGAGCATGGTGACAACTTAGGAAAAATCACACCCAGGCCATTTTCTGAGAGTGTGTGTGCAGGGGGACACGATCCAGGGCGTTGGCGGAGTCCGCTACAGGAACTGTCCTGGATTCTGGCAGGGACACTGTTTCAAAAGGCTTTATAAATAGATAGAGTCTCATGGTGTTCTGGTAGATGGAACTTGCGTGTGATATTTGGGACAGGTTGGAAGGGGTATCCCGAGGGTAGGCAGGTTGTGCTCATTTTCATTACTGTTCGCTTAGGAGTGTACACCTTGAGGATCAGGGAGGTGTAGCAGTGTGTGTATACTTCTGAAAATAGCATTCTCTTTGGTGGGAAAAGAATACATTCCTTTTTTCTGGAATGCAAAGAAGTGAATTTGCTGTGTTAGTGGGTGAGGGGGTTTAACCTAAGAGCGTTGCGCCAACCCTGACTGAAGCAGAACTGTGGACGTGGTAGGATTCATTTTGGAAGAAGGTCGCTATCTCTTGTAGCGTAGAGAGCAAGCTCTTCTTTGGTTTCCCTTGCAGACGTGTCTGTCGATACCTGACATCAAGACAGCATTCAGTGACTGCATTAACAAAATTGGGAAGAGGGACTGCCTGACGCAGGCCTGCTCTGCTCTAACCGGGTAAGTGTGGGAGCGGATGGCGGTGTGGTTTACGGAACAGCTGCAGGGTGTCACACAGGCAGAGCAGTGCTATAGGCTTTAATAACCTGTGAAAGGGAGCTGCGCTTCCTTCCCAGCAGCGACAGATACTTGTTTGTGAACCTCGGACTTCCACCAGGTCAGTAACTTAATCTGTAAATCCTGCCTGTGAAACATAATAGAAATGTACTACTGGTGAGAGCAACAGGACTTGGAGGCATATGGAGCTGTTGATTCTTGTCCTTTATTATCCCTTCTCTGTACGCAATAATCTTTGCGGTCGTTGGCTTGCTGCAGCTCCTGGCTTTCATGTAAGAAGTCAGTTGAAAATATAGCTGTTTATGACGCTGCCAGAGAAATGAGCGGTGTTCCATTCCTGGTGGCATAATTATGCTCTTGCTTGCATATTTTTTGGCGTGCAGATAAGCTTTGTTATGTAGATAATATAACAATCTCCAAGAGTGTTCTTACACTGGAGACACTTGTGGTTTAAGATACAGTGACTAGAACAGACCAAAATTTGGGAGACTGATTCTTCTTCAGGCCTCCGCAGCTGCACGCCATGACCTTGATCGACCCACTAGATTCTTGATGTCTTAGTGTCGCTACTGCACATTGAGTCTTGCAATACTTTGGTTACACTTTCAGTTCTTTTGAGTGAAAAGTGCGATTTGGCATAAATCACAAGTACTGTTCCAGATGGCTATAAATACTCCTGTCTCAATTACTGCCTGTGCTGAATCCAGAGCTTTGAGACTTCTTCTTGGTTTTTAATCTAGCAAGAATGCTGTGTTAATTATACAAGCTATTGCAAACGATAAGAAAAGCTTCTTAAACCACGAGAAAAATCTCTGCTGTCTGCATTCCTAAGAATCAGATGCCATCGTTAAGCAGATGAATGACCACAAGAACAATGGTTAAGCAGTGACTGGAAGAGAAGTATTAGATAATAAACTTATGAAATGCAACCTTTTCAATTGTTGTGGGTTTTGTACAAACACTTCTAGTTTTCATCTGCATGGAATTTACTTTCAAAATTTCAGTTTGAGTTTGCACTAAAAAAAAAAAATAAAAAAAATAAAAAAATTGTGGAAGTGCTGGTTGGGAAGCTGTGCAGACCCAGGGAGCTGGTGACTTGTTTGGTGGTTACAGAAAGTTGGAGCCAGGATTGGAAGATCTGATACAAGTAGCCTGAGGCTTGTAGCAAAATAACCTCAAACCAGCTGACTGTCAGGTGGTTTGATACTTGTTCATCCCAAAATTTCCACAGAGTTGATGACTAAATTGGATGTAGACTTTTACAGACAGCAGAAAAATAAAGGATGGAGTTTACATACCGACTTAAAAGAAATCAGTTGCCCATTGTTTGTGTATATGAGAAACTGACATAATAAAGCCAGTAAATAACTGCAGGGCAGCCCTTCAAGAGCAAGAACCCTTTGCTTGCTCTTCTAAAGGCTCAGTTAGGGACTACATGAGCCATGTTTTTGTTCTTGGGCATTTGCTTTCATTGTTTTTTGTTGTGGCGGTGGTGTTTGTTGTTTGTTTGTTTGTTTGTTTGGTTTTTTTTAATCTTGTCTACTTATCTTATTTCCTTAGCAAAGGAGTGAACGAGGGAATTGAATGGATGGTGAAGTGCGTGGTGAGAAATATTCACCGGCCCCCGAGAAAGAAGGACATCACGTAAGGACCTCCAAGTCAGCCAAGGAATGGACAGTCTTTTCCACACAGTTTCCACACAGTTCTCTTTAAAGGAGGTGGTCCACTGGATTCCTATTACACCTGATTCTTTCCTAAGTTTGGAGACAAACATTCTCTTTCTGTGTCTAAAAAACTTGAGCAAAGGATTCCAACTGGGTGGGGGGTGGGAATCTCTTACACTAAGTATTAAGTGGTTGGCCTGAGAGCATAGACCAAGTGGCAATCTACACATTGTTGCAGGTGCAAAGGAATTAATTTTCTACTGTATTACTTTGTGATTCTTGATTTGTTAGTCTAACAGACTAGAGGCCAGTGACATGAAGGAACTCCTGAAGGAACTGTGTAGGTGAATACGAAAGGGGAGGGAGAGCCTGGGGAATGGCCGTCCCTGCTAACTGAGAAGATACCTTGCTGCTCCAGCCCCATGGTTACTATAGGTGGTGTTACTGGCCCTGTTATGCTGCTGTTTGTATAATGGGAAGAGACAGTGTTGATTATAACCCAATTTTCAGTCGGCATGTTGATTTGTAGCTTTTACCTGTGGTAAATGCAGATGTGGAAGCCAGCAACTGCACAATGGCACACTGTTTAAAATGGGTATTCTTAACAGGACATGAACTCCCGAAGCACTGCCTTGCTTTGACTGCCAATCTCTCTGTTGTGCATTCTCTTTAATTGTAAGAATAATTGGTATCTTCTGTACCTGGAATGAATTGAGGCCCTCTCTGTGATCTTTCTAGGCCGAAAGCTGAACCTCTAGGCAGGGAGAAATCAGTATGCAATAAAGCTTCCTACTTCTTTGAACAACTTCTGTTTCTTTTGCTGAAACAACTGTTGTTTGGAAATACTGGTACTTAGCCCTCTAGTTTTTTCAAATGCAAGAAAGAACAGAAAGGCAGCTGTCAAAGTGCTCGCTTGTTATGTAGCCTGCCCAGCTAATAATTCTGCTGATTCTCGGTTCTCTGAGGATCTCTTTTTTACGTGTACTTTACAGTGGTTTGGCAGTGGGTGTTGCTCTTCGCGTGTTTTAGTTACTCCTGGCACTGGTGACCGTTCTGTGCTAAGGGGGCCATTATTCAAGCTCTACTTGAGCAAGTTAGACAGTATGCTTTGTTTAAAGATGTGTTATTTGGCATCTGTCAAAGAACTTTCTGCTGAATATTCTGCATGTAACTCATTGCAAATTTTTTTTATGAGGGAACATAACTCATTCCCTCACTTTCGGGTCAAAGCGTGAGGTCAGCTAGACTACGTCGTTAAGCACATGGAGTCAGTGGAAATAATTGCATACTGGAAAGTAAAATCATACTTCTCAGTAATACCAGGATAGCAGAAAGCTAAGCAAACTGTCAGATAAGATATCGAATCCCTTTCAATTACTTGCTGTTGTTAGAACAGGTGGTATAATACAGTGCTCGAGTCTGAATTTGAATGGTGCCAATGTCAACATCATATCCCAGAGGAATTCAACTGCGGCAGATCTCACCCAGACACCAGAGATTTCCTTAGGCTCCCTTAGACCTAGTGGCCCCTCTCAGGTTTCCTATGCGCTCCGTGAATGTGGAGGATCCCTTGAAGATCACCCACCTACTGTAAGAAGTGCCACTTTCTCTAGGTGCTGCTTGTGGTGTAGGGATGAGACTTTCAAGCATATAAAAGTGTTGGATACCCAGTGGCTGCTGATGATAAGGGAAAATCTCTCTCACTTGGCCATCTCTGAAAGCCTGAATATTTTCAGGGTATCTTTGTGGTCCTGGATCTTGTTTTGCTTGGCAGGGTTGGTGCTAACAATGAAACTGAAGTCGTAAAACAGTGACTGGTGGACAGAAGTGCCTTGCTGAGAGACAAAACACTTTAGTCAAGTAACTTGAAATGTCTGTTTAATGGGATACTAGGGGGTTTCCAAGCTTTCCACATACTCTTCTCAGATCTCTTCCTCTCCCTATTCGCTAGGAGACCAGGGAGGAAAAACAATTTTGAGCTCGAGGCCATAACTGTGCTCACAAGTTTCTAGACACAAAGACAGCTTTGTGGCATGTATCAGCAGGAGGTCTTAAATTAAAGCAGACATTTTGACTTCAGAATCCAAAGTTTCCAAGAGTGGGAGAGTCTTTCACCCAGAAAGATGCGTCAGCTGCGATACATAAGTATGAGCATGCTCTGATGTCCACAAAGAATCAGAGAGGATTTCTCTGAAATTGGGAGTGAAAAGCTCGATGTCATGCAGAGTTAGCATCTAGAGCAGTAACAGCAGTTACTTAATGGGGCACACAGATGCAGCTGCTTGGCACCTAAAGTTGGTTTTAAGAAAGAGCTTCGCAGTCAGGTTTTTCCACCATTACAGGTAAAGTGCACCTACCTGATACTGTTGAAAGATTTCCAGGGGAAGCCTAGCAGGAAAATAATCACGCCAATTGTGGAATTGCCTTGGCGTGTCCTCCGTGCTGCAGCATGACTGCAGTGAAGGAATTCAACTTGATCAGCTGACAGGTGTGAGATAAAGATCTTCCTGTGCCAGCACAACCTGGACTTGGATCTCACTGGTCACGTACCACGTGCAGTTGCTTTACGTGAAGCACAAAGACAATGGCATGCTGCTAAAGTCAGCTGGCGTTTTTGGTTGCATCTGCTCTATATGGTCATAAATGGCCACACAAGGACACTGGTGACTTCCTCCTTCAGTTGGTGTTACTGCGGCTTCGATCCCTATGAGCAGCTCTGTTCTGCTAATGATGCCTCAGCACAGACCAGTGGAATAGGATCGAATTGACATGGAAGAGCATTCTGAAAAGGGATGGTAGTCGATGCATAAACTCCACTAAAAAAAAAAAATCCCACTGGAATAGTCTAAGATGATATGCTGGTAGCTGATAACTGTCTTATATTTTGATCAGTAATGTAATCAATAATTTATCATTTTTTGTGCTTTATTTAAAGTCCTTACAGGAAGCACAGGCTCTTACTTAAAATGCTTTTGCATTGCAAATGACCCCCCCTGCAAGACCTTCAACAAAAGCGAGGACATTTCTGAGTAGTTTGAATGTAATCGTTCTTTTGGATTTTTGATACATCTGAGATGGACCTGTTTTGCCCACGCCCGTTCACAGCAATTTATTTCTCTGAAGAGGTGCTTTATCTTCCCAAGGTAAAAAGAGATTAATCATCTGTAACCACTTTTTCCTTCAGCATGCTTTACGCTGAGATAAAGCTAAGTTTCTGATAATCATGGTAGTTATTCTGCTTGCCTTATTTGAACATTGGCAGAAGATTAACTTTCTCTCACCCGTCTGGAATTTCTCTGCTATACAAACATTTATTAGCTGTTAGCAGTGGGAGGCAAGAGCATTCCTTAAAAAAATAAACCCCAAATCCACTTCTGATGCTAATGCTTTTGGGTACTCTATGAATCACAGCGCTGCCCACGTGGTGGCAACTTCATCTTCGTTTGGAACGATGGAAAGACACGGAATAAGTGAGTTACAGCACTTTTTGCTGGTACTACCTAATGCCGTCCCCTCCTGGTGCAGGGCAACAGCGATGCGCGTTACCCTCGCTGCGATGGCCCGATGGTCGGCTTCTCGGTGATGCTGATGTCAGACCTTACTCCGCCCGCCCTGACATCCGGTCCCACAGAACCAGGAGAAATACCAGGGCCAATCAGACACAGCTTTGCGCTAATTCCAACATCTTATTTATGGCTCTGGCTGGTACCATCTGTTTCAGAAGAAACAAGCGGAAGACATCCTACTCTGCTAAAGCGAAATCAGCCTGTAACAGAGAAGTGGACTTAATATCCTTTCCAGTGCTGCGGGGTTGTTTTATCCCTAATTGTGCTATTTTTAGTCTCTTTTTCCTGATCCTACTGCCGTACTGCTGACACATCCTATAACGTCGTTTGTACACCATCACCTCCAGTACATCCATTAGTTCATTTAAGGTAAGGATCTGCCTTTACACATTACAGATAGTAATCGCAAGCTGAAAGGGCACTTAGCTGCAAGTCTGGAAGTTTGCTTCTCCTTGGTGATGATGTTTTCACTGGGCATGAGACTGTTGAGTTAGTCATGATTTCCAGAAGTGTCAGCTCATGAATAACCGACTATGAGGTACCCGTTGTGGCTTTGGAAAAATGGAAGGTTACAACAGTCCTCAGCTAAAAACCTGGATTAAAGCACTTGAAGGTTTCTGAATTGATTTAGGCTTTTCATTATTTTTTGAAACAGTATCTTGGGCCTTCTCTGCTCGCAAGGGGTATTAGTTCAAGGAGAGAACTTCTAGAAGGATCTGCTAAGAAAGGCAAAGAGTGGTACTGTCTCTGGTCTTGACCATTATCCCTTTAAATTCAAAACAAAATAAAAAATCTGATTAATGTAGATGGTAACTGACTGGCAGCCACAGACAGCAGTATCCACACATAAAGGAAAATGGGTTCTACCTCTGCTTGTAGCCCTGTTTATGCTCCTCAGCTTTTACCAAAAGCAGATTGTTTGCCTGCAGTCTTGGGGCCGTTCTCAGAGACTGAAAGAAATTACTCCCAAGTGTTTGTTTATCTATAAATTTCCCAAAAGTAATTTGGACAATCAAGAGAAACAGGCTGAAAACCTGCCCCGGAGACAGCTTATAGGCTGGATGCCCTCTCAAAAATCCCTTTTGGCACAGTTTTCTGTTAAAATTTGGCTTGGATCTGTCTCCGGGGAGTAAGAGGCAGTGGAGAGGTGGGAAGAGCCTTTGCCCTCTGCCAAGCTCTCAGTCAGGACAAAGGATGCCAGAGAAACTCGAGCAGGTGCTTTTTCACACTGGAATTTTATGCAAGTTGGAAATCCCACGAGGCATTCCTGGTCTATAACGCACATTATTTGTGTTTGCTGGACCTCGGCCGTTTCCTGCAGCATTGCCCTTTGGTTTTGTTTCTTGTGCTTCTGAAATCCCTTCAAGAGTTGTTTTTCTGCTCCTCTGGTAAAACCAGCTTCCATGACAACTACTGGGGGCTTTCCATTAGTTTCTCTATGCAGGCTTAGGGATTTTCATATCCAAAACCACTTCACAAGGATGTAGTTCTAGCCGTCAGTAGTGCCTGCTCTCATACAGCTTCGTCTGCACAACTTAAACGTGGTCACCAGCCTTCACCCATGACACTCGTTACCTCGGAAGGGAGCGCAGGGTAAATTTTCTGATGAAAGAAAGAAATAAATTGGTACTAAAAGCAGTCGGAAGCTCATGTAGGAAAATGACTGAGGACTGGCGTGGAAAACTTGGACAGCACAGTATGCAACATCACTGGGGAAAAAATGACCTAAATTTTTTCCATAAACTAGGTACTCATCAAGTGGAAACAAGAAGAGGAGGCACATTTGCAGTGAATTACTCAGTTGTGGAATTCTGCCTGACGTTTATTTAAACATAAAATGACTTTCTGGAGGCAGGAATCTCCTCATTCCATCTCAGTTGTGCTGTCTTTCTTTAAAGCTGCCGATTCCAAAAGAGTTTCCAAATTTCGGTATTGTTAGCAGCGTCCTCTGTTGAATACCACATTCCCCGCATCCTTTTTTGGGGACGTCTTTGCAGCAGCCGCACCTTTCCCACAGTCGTGCTGTCACATGCTGGCAGTAGTAGTTGCGAAGATGAGGCAGGAGTTGTATTCGCTTAGGAACTCACGGGATTAGGCATCGTTGAAACAAAATCCTTGCTGGATGAATATGTAGTAATCTTATACTAACACGAAAAACTCATGAGTAAAAACTTCTTTTGGTGCATGTCCATAGATGGTACGGTTTTTCTACCAGCCACAAGTGCTCTGCTTACCCTTCCTCCATCCCGTCGTCTCTTGGCACTGCTTCCTGCCATTGTGGCTGTGACAGGAGCAAGCACACACCATGGAGGTGCTTAAACCCACCTGCTTAAACCCGTGTTCCTCACGGGCGGAATCATCTGCTGCCGGCTGTGCGGGGCGGTGAAGCCCCAGCAGCTTCATACAGCTGCTGTACTCCCCGCTGCTCTGCTGGGGAGGCAGCTGCCAGCGTACAAGGACAGCGGTATTGAGTAAAAGCTTCATCATTTGAAGTGTACGTCCTTCCGCTGAATGGATGTCAGGCTAGATGTTTGGAGGAACTAACTCAAACCTCTGATCCAGCGCAGCCTCACGACTGGTATTCAGTATATACCATAAGCACTGCTCTGGGGATGAACTAAATTCACTGTGAAATTAAATGTATCCTTAAACGCTTTCCTGAAACAGAAACCGACAGGGTTGTTTCTGTTGTGTTTCTCCTTGTGTTCCAGTTCAGTTCATAGTCAGGAATTCCTCTGCTAGTTCTCAGAAGTCAGATAACCTGATACCATCATCTCAGCTGTAGGTTTCTTTTAGCAACCTTTTTTTTTTGTGAGTCACACTCCCACCAAAAAAAAAAAAAAAAACCAAACAAAAGGGGGGGGGTTCTATAAGATAGTCATAAAGAGGAATAAGGAATGTGTTGTTCCCAGAAACTGGTATCGCAAATAGCATTTCCTCACTGCCTACCCCTTTGAACCATAACAGGCAAACAAATACACGAGCAGCCCCTGTATTTCGCTCTGAGATTTTGGTGGCTGTCCCTGGTTTGTGACCGAAGCCCGCTGCTCGGTCAGCTGCGTTCATCTGTCGGGGAACAAGATGACCTGTGAGATGCCAAGATGCCCTCTTGAGAGATTTTGCTCCTCTGGCACAAACAAGGCTAATTTTTACATGAGATTTTTTGCAGTTATACGCAATACCCACATAAATGGACCACCACCCTGTTAATAGCAGACTTTTGCCCTGGAGAGGGAAGTGGTGGTAGCAAAGGCAGCCGGACACCTGGGGAGGGGCAACTACTGAACCGAAAGCGACTGATCCCACGCAGCCCCGTCCTCCGCGAGGACTAAGCTCTCCCAAGTCTGCACCCACATCCTCATCGTGGCGGAAATGTTGACAGCTCATCTCCTTGCCACGAGAAGAGGCAGGATCACAGGATAGTCACCGCCACAGACCGTGAAAGACCTAGTAAATGCCCCGGGAGCGCAACTGTTGTATCAAAGGGCAGGGGATCTCTGTAAACAAGAGGTGCTGAATCACAAGGGAAGGCTGTTCCTGCGGGACATCATGGCAGCGCACGACATGCGAAACTGGATGAAAGCAGAACTTGGGTCTGATCTTGTCAGAGCGGATATGTTGTTTCGGGTTCAGAGTCATGAAGTGGAGAATGTACACTCCTACTCTTCCAAGTTTCCCAGCTAAAGAGTCCTTGTCTTAACTGCTGGGAAAACTGAGAGAAATCCAATAAATCACCTACCAAGCTCCAGTGTCACAGAAGGAAGTACAGAGACAGAAACCAGCATCAGAAAATCTGTATGGGCTGACTGAAGCTGAACAAGCACATTGGAGCGCATTCCTGAAGCCGATCTGAACTCTCCAAACCTTTAGCTAGTCCCTTAACACTTCATAGTCGAAAACGCCCTTAAGTTCACATGCCTGAGTCCCACCAACAGCACCCAGACCACCCAACAGGCATCCTTGCTGAGCTCATGTTCTCGTAGCGATAGCTGGGAAGTTGCCATTCCCTGCGCTTCCATAGAAAAATGATCAAGTCTCCCGGCTCCACTCCTCTCTGTCGCAGCTAAGCCGCTGCGCAGCTGGAGCTCCGCTATGTTCAGAGCAGCCGGGAAAGCCCCAAACCAAGCATGGGACACTGCTGGCACCTGGCGCGTTGGACGCCTGGTGCTTTTCCTGGGTGAGCGGCGATAAGGGACAGCACATGCAAGAACCGGCACCTTTATCCCCCCCCCCCACACACACACACACATACGTGTGGCAACACAAAGTCTCTGATTCCCTATACTGCTTAGTCATTACGGCAGAGCAGGCTGTTCTAGCCCTCTCCCTAAACATTGTGTAAGATGGAAAATGCCATTGTTTTTAAAGGGTAAGCCAACAGTTGTTTGGGGAAGACTATTTTATGTTGACCCAGATAATAATACATGAAGTGCTTGTGGTTCTAAACAGTGAGGGTGTTGTGTAAGGATAGAATAGCTGTAGTCATTCCAAGCTTCCTGACCATGTTTCCCAGAAAACTGATGTAAGCTGAAGGGCATCAGAAGGTTTACTAATGTATTGTATTTTTATTCAAGCTAAGAGCAGGCAGTACCCAGACCTGAGCGTTATAGGCTAAATACCTTGGGAGCAAATTCAGGGGAGCCAAACAATGGTTAACAAATAGAAGCAGCATGCTTCAGATGTGTCCCTGTTTGCTGGACGAATTCCTGTAAGTGACCTTTTAATCCTTTCAGGGCAAAAGCAAGTTTTTCTGTGAAGGACAGCTGTCCTCCCAACACTTGCTTGGAAGCAAACATTGGAAATAATAAGTGAAAACTACACTCTCGTTCTTTGTAACCATATGAAACCAGATCCAAGGTATTGTTAAAAAAACCCCACAATTTCATGCTAATGTTTCTTTAGCTCCCATTTTTAACTATTGAGTCAGTGCTACAGCACCATCTAAGCAAGTCTGCTGGGTGCTAAATACTCCTGAATAACTGAATCTACTTACGGAGTCATGGATGGAAGCTCCTGTCACCCGTTCTCACCTTACTCAGGGGCAGGAAGCAAAGCAAGGCAAAAGAAAAAAGCAAAAAAATTTGCTTTTTTGGAACTTGCTTACTGCAAAGACCTCCAAACACCTTTGAAACGTGGAACATAGAAAGCTCATCACGTTTTACAAGGGGGAACGAAGGGGCCTTTGGGGACCAGCGCAGGCAGCTGGGCAGCGAGGGAAGGGGCAGGGAGGAGCAACCCCGAGGCGAGACGTGGCTCTGAAGCGGGGACCCTTCAGCAACACTTGCAGGGTTGCCAAAGTGTTTGAGCTTCTTTAAGAGGAATAATATTGACAAACCAAACCGTTTCCTATTCATTAATGTTTTTCATTGAGGTTTTCACATTTTCATTAAAAAGATTTATCAGTCGGATTCTGGTTTTGGTCAAGATGAGGCAAAGATTCCTATTTCATTAAAAGAAATACGAGGGAAGTGATTATGAGGCAGAGTTTCACCCAGCTCTGGCCGGGTGCAGGTCGATGGTTTTGAGCCATGCTCAGCCCAAGAGTACTTGGGGCCTCTCCTCACCTGCTGAACCAACACCAACCCGCCGCGGGGCTGCCTGGTCCTCACCTCTCGATTCCCTTGTGTCCCACCGGCCTGGGCTGGGGACAGGTCACATCGGCTGTGCCTCCTCTCCTTTGCAACTTCTGCTTCTGCTCGCTTTCAGGCTTCACCCCCTGAAAGCCATGGGAGGCTCAGACAGAAACCAGTGTGTATGAAGAGCTCCTGCAGCAAAGGAGGGCTGTGAAATAACGGCAGGGCGAGTGAAAGCTGGTGCTGCATCGCAGCAGGTCTGGGTCCGGCCTGACAGCATCCCTGGTGCGATACCAGGTGGGGTTGGTGGCAGTGGCTTTGTCTTAACATCATGGCACCCCTTTCCCTGCCCATGTCAGGGGTCCTCTCTGGCACCCCAGTTCAGGGACCCCAAAATGGAGCAGAGGTTGGTTTGCCCTGCACGCTTCAGCTGTCTCTGCTCCTGCTCTTGGACATGGCCGAGTTCCTCAGTCTCACCTCTGCTTCGCCGGCACTCTCCACCTGCAGCACTGGCACCAGAGGAGCTCGGTCCCGTCGTCGGGTCACTGCAGAAATAACACGTGCAACAGCGAGGGACGAGCCTCAGTGGGGAAAGCCCCGGCACGCAACGTGGGGGATTGCAATCAGAAGGAAAAAACCTACAATCGGAGGAAAGAGAGATGCATGCTTCAAAAGAAGATAAAATCGGCGCCTCTTTGGAATAATGATGGGCAAATTCAAACACATTGGGTGTGTGTTAGCACTCCCTGAGTCCTCTCCCACGGTGTCCGGAGGGCTCAGCCCACCGTCAACCGCGGAGCGACGTGGCAGGGCAGGGGGCAAAGAACCGCCTCCAGCAAAACAAAAATGGGAAAAGCGCAGGCAGAAGAGTGAATTTACCTGTCTTGTGACTAGGTTGTAACCCCAGGGCCAAGGGTGGCTGGAGCCTCTCTGGACAAGCAGGATCACGAGTCGGCACTGGTGACATCCCCTCTGCATCCCTCTCACGCCTCAAAAAATCCCCCCTCGGTTTCCTCTACAATCCTGGCTCTCCTCGTTCGTGATGTCGAGGCATAAACCAGCTGTGCGTGACCTCACTAGAAAAACTTGCACCGACACCTTAAACAAACGTTAATCGCTTACCTAACCCCGTTTAGGTGGGCCAGCACACGTGGTGCTCTCCTTCCGTGAAAGCCCACGTAACGTGTCCCAACCCCTCCCGCAATGAGCAAGTCGTCTCCTGCCGACGGCGGTTTCGTGGGTTTAAGGACCCGTTGCCACCCTGAGTCATGGCCGCACCTGGCTGCGGCGAGAGGCATCGGAGTCAGCCCCTGGCACAGACATAACAGGCGGCCATGCCTCAGCACCTTAAATAAACTAGTGGTTTTGTGTGGAGTGTTTTTTTTTTTTTTTTTTTCCCCTGTTGCAAGCATTTAACAGCACAGGGTGATAGGGAAGCCCGACTCCAAACAGTGTGGGCTTGGGCTTTTTATGTAGTCTCATAGCATTTGGGGAAATTATCTTCTGTGTACTAAATATCTGAGTCATTGCCAGGTGAGAGCTACATCCACATTTAAATGTTACCATGTTCTTGTCCTCAGCCACAGCTTGTTTGAGGAAAGCAGTCATTTAAATTACCAGGAAGAAGCTCACGCTGCCGCCTGTTCCTCTTCTCTCTCCGGGCTTTGGAAACTTCAGTTAAAACCAAAAGGGGTTTTTATCCTCTGAAGTTATTTCACCTTTTCAATTAATTAAACCCGCGATCAATCCGAGGTTGGTCCATGATTGCCTGCGGTGGTCTGGGTGCGAGGGGGTGGGAGCCGGGCAGGGGGGGCCTGGAGTCAGCACGGCACGGTGCTCTCCGTGCAGGGTTTTCCAGCAAAGCCCATTTCCTGGAAACCGAGCGGGACTCACGCTGGGGTGTTTGGATGCTGTTAGAAAGGTCAATATTTACCAGAAAGATTCCCCCGCTGTCGCATCATCTGTGAGCCCACAGGAGGAGAACCTTTGCTGGGCAGAAATTCCAACTAACTCAGCACGAGGGGACGCGGGGCCGGGGGGGAGGCTGTGGACCGC
>VYZM01020069.1:42673-53460 GCA_013398915.1 Dromas ardeola
GCACCGCGGCAGCGGGGGGGGCCTGGGGAGAGCTCGGCACTGCTGACAAACAGCCCGCAAACACCACCGCTGCCCGGAACGCCACCGGCCTGGAGAGCTCCCAAAGGGACGCTCCAACCTGGGTTGTAACACGTCAGCATCCAAACACGCACCGAGCCACCGCCAGGTCAAAGCCACCTGGGCCGAGCGAGAGAACAACACGTGGGTGCTCACGAAACGTCCTGGAAGAGCGAGTCCCGCTGGGAGCTGCCGGGTGGCACAGGACATCTCCTGCCTTCCCCAGGCTGTACCGGGGGAGCCCGGCAGCGCAGAGCTCGTCTGGCACAGGCTGGGCAATTCCCAGTTGTTTAACCATCCTCTCCTGCTCCGGTGAGCTGAGGTCTGTGGCCCCACTGCAATCTGGCGTGGCTCACGGGTGACAGGCGCCCATCCCGGGGCGGGGGGGTCAGACATGGTCGACCCACGCTCAGTGCTGGGAGGGCCATGGGGGCTCAGCAAGGCAGCACGGCTCAGGAGAGGAGGATGGGAAGGAGCCGGCGGCTCCTCACGCCTGCACCACCTAGACGTGGGGGTGTTTGTCCCCTCGGAGTCACAGCGGTGGCACCTGAGCCCTCTCAAGCCTCTGGGTAGGAACAAGCCTGCAAAAGCAGCTGCTGCATTTGCTTTATCTGCACAGGATCTGTGTGGACTGATGTCCGGATGGGACAGAGCACCCACGGCATCAAATAAAACCCCCAAAACCAAAAAAAACCAAACCCAAACCCAACCCAAACACCCCTCCTCTGTGCTGGCATTCAGCAGGAAAGGCGCTTCCTGGGCGAGCCCGGCGGGAGGAGGTGTGCTGGGAGCGCGGGGGATCCCTGCCCGGTCCGGGTTCAGCAACCGCTGGGCTCCGGCATCGCTCGGCGTGTTGGCGTGGGGAGACGAGCACAGGATGGAGCACGGCTGAACCGCAGCCGCTTCGCCCTAACCTCTGCCAGTGCCTGGGCTCGCGTGGAGCCCCCGGTCGCGTCGCAGCCGTGAGAAGCCACCGGTGAGCAGCCACAGCTCCGCCGGGAGCCCCGGGACCGGAGCTGGCTGCCTTCTGGCTCACTGATGGAAGCCTCCAGCCTGCACCCCAGATTTGGCCCTGCTGGTGAGAAAGGCAACAAGCTCCAAGGAACACACAAGGTGTTCGAAGACCCCGAGCTCAGCCATGGTGTCCCATAGGCACTTCCATCTCAGGACTGAGGTCTTTTATCACAAAAAATACGCAGAAAAGGCACCTCTTTCTCCGGCAAAAAAATCACCCAACTAAAGCAGCATCCACGATAACAATTACTAGCTTCTTGCCAATAATATTCTCATTGTCCCTCCCTCGGCCCCCCAACTCTCATGGTAAATACACATTTGAAGGAGCCAGGGTGGTGTGGACAAAGACCAGGGGGCAGTTCCTACACTACCAGCCCTCCATTCCTCTTCTCCTTTAGACCAAGGATGCTGAATCCTTGGTGCTGAGTCAAGACTAAGCGCAATGCAGCAGGACAGGAATCCCGCGAGGAGCCGCAGCCAACTCCGGAGGCTCCGGCTGCTCCAGCCTTCGACCCGTCAGCCCTGGGTGTCCTGCCTTCCCCTCTGCAGTGGGGAAAACCACCACGCTGCAGCAGTATTTTCATTTCTCACAGTATTGCGATGGAAACCCGCCTTGTCTCCTGCCCAGCTGCTCTTGGATCGCACCATCGGCCCTTCACTGCTGCCAAGGGACTGGGATTAAGTCACACTTGGGGACTCAGCTGCAGTCCACTGGAATAACACAGTTCAGAAGGGCAGAGATTAGACCTGGTGACAACCGGGCATTGGAAAGGGGAGATGCGAGCAGACATCCAGGGACTCTGGAGCTCCGGAGCTGCCCCCAGGACCAGCCCTGTTCGTCCAGCCCGCCACGGATGAACTACTTGTCATTGCAGCAGGAAAAGCCCAGGATGAGTCTGTGGGCAGCAAGGGGAGGATAAAATCCCCTCTTGGACTCGGTTATGTCAGCCTTCCTCGCACAGGGGAAGTGTGGGGGCACTTCCACATAGCACATGTTTCAGAGTGCTCGTAACAGCTCCTAGCTGGGGAAAAATACTCTGCTTTTGAACCACAAACTATTCCTGGCAATTACTCAGCTAAAAAAGAGCTATAAAAAAGCCAAACTCATTCAAGGCAGAAGCTGTAGGCTCTGCGTCATCATCGCTACAAGCTGGAAAAGGGTCACCCTTGTTGACTTCCCTAAGTGACATCTGCAAGGCTTAAAAAAAACCCCACCCGCAGTCAGCACGACTGCCCCTAGTCATGGCTCTTGGCTGACTAAGCACCTCTTCGCTGGCCACAGCATCTGGTCGGATGCGGGGACAGACCTGGGGCTGAGAGTGACACGCTTGGGCTGACCCAAAAGGTGTGAGCTTCACCCTGGCCGCACTGGTGGCAAATCCCAAGGCAGACAGGCCACGTCCCGCCGGCATTCAGCCTTGCCGTGGCTCACGGAGGCCGGCGTCGGTGGGCTGTTGTGTCACGTGGATGGCTGGTGTGTGATCACGGGGCGAAGCACGTGCGAAAAGCAGGCAAGGGTAAAATGAGTCAGAAGACGACAGTCTGGGACTCGCAACATCACCTCTCTCCTCCAAATGAGACTAGGAAAGGACTCGGGTGACAGAGAATTGTATAATAAAATAACTTCTTTGGTTTCTTTAGAAAACATCTCTCACATATGGTATAAAAACAGGTAGTTTAGAGATAACTTTAAAGCCGGCTGTACCAGTGATTTCAAGGGCATTCTACACCCAATGTGTGTCTCAAATGTTCTCAAAACAAAGCATGACAAAAAAACATAAATGAATCCTCTGCAGGAAATACTGTTAAATAACTACAAAAAACCACAACAAAACCACAACCACACATTTTAAAACAAAGCCAGACAGCTGTCTAAAAAGGGGGAGCTGGGTTCTTCCCCAGAAAAAAATAACCCTGGTCACATGTTTCTCTTCTGATAAAATATTGACCCTTGCTGAGTGCTGGAAAATCAGCGGCCAGCACCCAGGGAGCACCCAGGAGCTGCTGGCGCAGGGATGCTGCTGCTCACAGCATCCCGTCCCGGAGGCAGCGGTACCAACATGCAGCGCGGGACCCCCCGCAGCTGCCACAGGACAGTTTCACTCTGACCCATCGCTCATCTCGACGCTGCATTTCAAGTTAGGTGTGGAAAGATTAATAAATTAATGAAGCCACAGAAGACAGAAAAAAAAAAAAAAACCCAAAAAAAAAAAAAAAAAAAAAAAAAAAACAACAAAAAAAAACCACCCGAAAAGTTCATTTCATGTTCTCAGTCCAGGAGGAAGCGCTCACGGACCTTCTCCTCGATGGAGTGCAGCTTGGCAGCTCGCAGCGCATCCAGCAGCTCCTTGGTGACCTCGTAGTGCCCCTCTTTGAGGTGGGTGAGGAAAGCCCTGAACTTCTCCTGGATGGCCGCCCTGTTCTCCAGCGCCTGCTTCCTAGGCGAGTGCTCCAGAATTTGCTGCAGGCGCTTCAGCTTTCTGATGGGGATGTTCTGGTACGCCACAAAGTCTATCATGGCTTGCTCACAGTCGTCATCTCCTGGAGCTGATGGGAGAAAACCACCTGGAGGTTAGAGGGAAGGTGACATGGGACACGAGGAGAGCAGATCACAGCCTTACCGAGCCTCTCTGTGGCACATCTGCCCAGAGAGATGGCAGATGCCCCATCCCTGCAAACATTCAAGGCCAGGTTGGATGGGGCTCTGAGCAACCTGATCTTCAAAAAATCATAGAATGGTTTAGATTGAAAGGGACCTTAAAGATCATTTAGTTCCAAACCCCCTGCCATGGGCAGAGACACCTCTCATTAGACCAGGTCCATGACCTTCTGCTGTTGGAGGCCCCAGAGCTGGAGGCAGCACTGCAGGGGGGTCTCCCCAAAGCGGAGCAGAGGGGCAGAATCCCCCCCCTCACCCTGCTGCCCACGCTGCTGGGGATGCAGCCCAGGATGCGGTTGGCTTTCTGGGCTTCCAGCGCACATTGCCGGCTCATGTTGAGCTTCTCATCAACCAACACCCCCAAGTCCTTCTCCTTGGGGCTGCTCTCAATCCATTCTCTGCCCAGCCTGGATTTGTGCTTGGGATTGCTCCAACCCACGTGCAGGACCTTGCACTTGGCCTTGTTGAACTTCATGAGGTTCACACAGGCCCACCTCCCAAGGCTGACAAGGTCCCTCTCGATGGCATGCCTTCCCTCCAGCGTGTTGGGACAACGTCCCTGCTCATTGCAGAGGAGGTTGGACTACATGACCTTTAAAGGCCCCTTCCAACCCAAACTGTTCTATGATTCTATGACATTGTCCTCACCTGGGCGCTGCTCTCCAGTTGCAGCTCGGACCAGGGGTCCCCACCCAGTGAGCCCTGTCCGGGAAACCTGCCACTCACAACCCATCTTCCAGATTCGGGAGGGTATTTTAGCTCACGTGGCCACGTACATCCATGAACAGGAGCTGGGGGCCCCCTGCCCGGCTCTGCCCACGCTCACGGGTGCCCAGGCAGACCACGAGTCCCTGCCCGAGGATGCGGCACCATCGGGCTTGCAGGGGCTCATCCTTTGCCCAAGTCGAGGATGAAGAGGGAGAGCTGCCGGCTCGTGCTGCTGGCAGGTGTGCGGTGGAACAAGCAGGTCAGAATAAACATTTTGCAAGTGGAAAAAATGAGGTTGGAAGGAAGGAGGAGGAGGAGGAAAGCACCAAATAGGGTATCATTAACTGGCTGAGGCACAGCTCTGCCAGCTAACTGCTCCACAAGGCTGGGTCCAGCCCCTGCCACAGGCTGGATTTCCCAGCAGTGGCCCATCCTGTACAGGGCAGTTAGAAAACAATGTGTAAAAGTTCCTGTAATTTTGAAAAAAGTAAACATACCTTTTCCATGCTCCTCCCTGCTGGGGAGCAGGGAAAGAGGGAAAGTCCACAAAAAGTGAAGTAATCACAGTAAGTATTTACACATGTTATTTTTCCTGAAAGTTTCTATTTTCCCATGCAGATTTTTACATCTCGGGACAGGACAAGCTGCAGGCGCAGCTCAGATCAGAGCTTTTGGACAGACCCGGTCCCAGCTGGTTAAAGTGCTGCTGGAGTGCGTCCAGCATAAGGAATGAAATCACAAAGAATTTTCAAGAGATCAAGGCCAAACGATTACTCAATTAGGGAGAGAGTGGCCCAGTTTTGTGCCGTTGTAAACTGGGAACGGTGTCACCGGTTATAGTGGGGTGGGTCAGGCTCCCTTGCCCAGACTCTGCCTCTCCTGCAAACGCGGGGTTTATAGTGAATTGCTTCTGCAATTGCCGTTGCAGCCGGGAGGAAGGCAGGTGCCCGCGCTCTTCCCGAGTGAAATCATGATTAACCAGAGTTAAAAATACCCCTCAGTTCCCATTGCTCACGGGTCTCCTCTTGCTCTATAAATAGCTGAAAGGCCGGTCTGGCCGCGGGTGCCGCTGCTTAACGAGTGTCAGCGCACGTGCGGCTGACGCAGCCTTCACCTGACAACCACCCCCTCCCCGGGACCGCGTCCCGCTGATGACAGAGTTTTCCATCTCCTCTCTTCGGTGCAATCACGCTCCTGGCAAGGAGCTTGTGGCGTGAGTCAGGCTTCGTAAGCAGAAATGGCCCGCGTTGGCCGTGCCAGGAGAGGATGGAAAGGCAAGATCTCCTCTCGCACGCTGCTGCAAGGACCAGCCTCCTTGCTGCATCACCACAGAGAAGCTCTTGTTGAAGCTCAAGCTTCGTCTTTATGGAAGAAAGTAATTTTTTTTACAGTGCAAAGAGTCAGTCGCTGGGACCGCCTCCCAGGGACGCAGTGGAGTCCCCGTCACTGGAGGTTTTCAGGACATGGCTGGGCAGGGTGCTGGACGATCTCACCCAGGCTCCCTTTCCCATAAAATGTTGGATCGATGAACTTTCAAAGCCTGTTCCAGCCTGGGCTGTTCTATGGCTCTATAATTGATTTTTTATTTTTAAGTCCAAGGGTGCACATTCACTGTCACCCAGACCAGTCACACTGGATTTGTCCCCTGTGTATCTTGGATGGATGCTCAGAGTACAGCGGGTAGTTTGAAACGGCTGCCTGCTTCACCTCAGCTGGCATCAGGCCCTTGAGATGGTTTTCAGTCTCTTTCTCATCCCTGAACTTGTTGGGGTGCATGATACAAAGCACCCCAGAGCCAGCCCTTCACTCTCCCCCCCTCCTTTGCCCTATCTGTTCCTGCTGGCAGCTCCTGCCCAACCTTCAGCCTCCACCGAGGCTCAGCGCTACATTTGCACTATCATGGTGACACAGTTGACACCATGGCTCTACTTTTTCACCTCACGGGGTCAAAATCCACCCTACATTGAGCCTCCAGCGTATCTTGGACTCTGCTCCATTTAACCTGCATGAGACAAGGTTTGCGGCCCCAGTAAAACCTTCCTGGTAAATGGGGTGAAAGCCTGGGAGGAGGGAGGGCAGGAGGCACACCAGGAGCTGAGCTGGGTGGCTCAGCCCTTCACACTGCACCTGTTTACATGACTGCCGGCCATCGGTTACCACTGCGAGCTATCAGTTACAGCCAAATCTGTCCTCGTGTCCCAGTATCCCCAGTTATTCCAGTCCCTGGTAAGAAGTGGCAGCATTTCACTGCCAGCTCTTTGTTCTCACTGAGCAAGGAGCTTGCACGGGCTTTGGCTGAGCAGTGGCCGTTGCTTAAGCCCTGCACCCTGTCCCTGCCCTACATGACCAGCCCTGGAGGAGGAGGAAGGCAGACAGTCTATATTTTATCCATAATTACTATGAATTATGGATCACTCCATACCATTACCAGCTATTTCACGTCACTTTGCATTTAAGTAGGAAAAGGTTGCCAGAAAGTTCGCTCTCGTCCTGGCAGCACCGTGGTCCCAGCATCCCCCCCGCCTCTGCCCATGGCTCACCTGGTCCCTGTGTGCTGTTGCTTCTCCCCAGTCTGCAGGTGGTGCAGAGGGTGTCGTGGTACTGGTTGCCCTGCACATTCGTCACCTTCCCCTGCTGCTCGCAGTCCTGGTGTGGCTGGCACGGCTTGGTGCTGGAGCTGGAGGAAGAGAAGAAGCCACGGGGGCAGGCGTGACACTGGGTGTCCTCAAAGGGGGTACCTGTGCACAGGGAGGCAAGGGGACAGTCAGCCCAGGGTGACAAGCTGGCAAGGGAGCAGGAGCAAGAGCTGGGGCCGATGCCGGCAGAGCAAAGAGTGCCAGATACCACTCAAGCACGAGAGTGATGCTTTGGAAATGATCACTGCCTGCAACTCCCCTGCGAGGCATCCACTTGTTGGGCAAACAGAAACACTTTCCCCAGTCATTTCCCAAGCCAAAGCGTTTGACACGTGCTGATAGTCACCAGCCTCCAGACGCAAGAGGAGATCTCATCTGCTACTGAAAAGGGCCACCTCCCAGGCAGGAGACACCAGCTGGGGCGATGGGTGAGCCAAGTGCCAAACCAGCCCTTTGATTCACAGCGGAGTCAGGCGGCTCCTGGCCAAGTGAAAGTAAAAGTCGCTGAGAAGGTGAAAGCTCTGCTCGCTTCTGTAGCGCTGCCGTTTCCCACCCAGGCTCCGGGCCAGACCTGCCGCTGTTTCTCAGGGACAGTGCCACGCGAGCGAGATTGCATCAGGGTGTCTTGCACATTCTCTGGGAGAAGAGGGAACGGCCCTGACGGCAGCAAATTTCACACCCCTTTTCATCTCCTCCTCATATATTTAGTTAAGGACAAGGTTTCTATTTTGTCACAACCCACTTGAGGCCACTGCTTTGGCTTTACCAGGACACGTTCTAGCCAGCCCAGCTGATGACCCCAACACCTGACTCATTATTTGCAAACGGGAAACCCATGAGAAGCTCGTGTTCCCAGAGGAACTGCACACGGGTCAAAGCACCCGTCCAGCCCGAGGGCCAGGGAGGTCTGTCCACAGCCCCGCAGCCACCGCTCCGCAATCACAGGGTCCACATTGTCCCCGTCCAGGGCTCTGCCCACCCGCGCTGGATGCTCAGTCCTTGCTGGTTCAGGTGTCTGGGCTGGGATGCCATCATTCCCCACACAAGAAGCCATTTGTAAAAAATAAATAGCAATGACAAAAAACTAGCTTCTCCTCAAATGACCCAACTTGCTGGCATGGCTCCTCAGTCCTACAGCCAACCCTCCAGCCAAATTTGATGCTTAATTTCAAAGGGCTTCCCCGCATTGCCTGGAGAAGCAGTTCACCTTTTGCTGCATTACCTCATTTTGTAACAGTCACATCCTATAGACAGCTGAAGGCAACAGGTATTTCTCCTCTGGCCTGGGAGCCTGGCGCTCTCCTGTGCATGGAAGGACTCCAAAAGCCTCCACACTTGAAAGCATGGAGCAAGATAGTGCTGATTTTGCTGATGCTGCCCACACTGTTGTGTTATACCCAGCTGTGGTTCCCAAAGAGAGCCTGGTCCTCGGTGATTCGGGGAGGGTGAGAGGGAAACACACGCGTAGGCAACTTGTATTTTTAAAAAGTATGCACACACCCAAACGGGGGTAACTAAGGGAGCAGGCAAATTTGTGTGGGGAAGCAGCGCAAAATAAACCCTCTAACATCTCTCATGACTTACATCTCACCAGGGGACCAAGTCACGGAACTTGTGAATCTCCCTCAGACGCGAATCGAAACTAGGCTGATTTTACGGTTTTGGAACCTCTCCACGTATCCATTTCATGTTTTAAAAACAGCCTCTCAAAATTGCTCAATAAAAACCGCAAAACCCAGCCCCAGAGCTACACACATTCAGCAGCCCTACCCTTGCATCATTAGCAACCCTTTTCAGTCCAGATAATTAGCATTCCCAGCTCCCTGGCTACCTGCCTGCAAGGAGAAGGGAGCTGACAGAGGAGTAGGAGCCGCTTGGACTTTCCCACCTGCCGAGAGCTCCGGCAGGACGAGCTGCTGCTTCGGGGACAGGTGAATCACGGCCCGGCTCTGCCTGTCATGGCAGGTGAAGCAGGTAACCAGGATCGCCATGCCCCATCTAAGCGTGGCGCTGAGGGATTTCAAAGGCTTTCAAAACGAAAGCAGGAGGAAAAAAAACCAAACAAATCACTCCTTGGAAGAGAAGCCAGGAGCAGTTTCACACAGCAGCAAGGACAGCACTGCGCTGGTGAGCAAAATGGAACTAGGTCAGGCTACGGGCAATCATCAGCTGCTGTATTTCTCCTTCATTTTTAGCTCCAGCAGAGATTTCGGGATGTGACAAGAGCCTCACAAGCCCGCACACCACTGCCGCAGCCGCCTGGGGAGGGTACTTACCCAGTTTCACTACGCCAAAGCCCAGCGGACACTCGGAGTGCTTGATGCAGAACTCCATCTCCGAGTAGTAGCCCTCCTGGCACTGACAGACACGGTTGTGGGTGGAATTGCACTGCTGCACCTCCACCTGCTTCTCCCCGCAGATGACGTTACAGTACCGGCACTTCTCCAGGTAGTTCCAGTACTGCGTGTAGTGCAAATCCGGGCAGGGTGCGCACACCGTCTGTCTGTCCCTGGTGCAGTGCTGTGCCACGAAGGTCCCCGGCGGGCACTGCTGGCAGGTCAGCTTCTTCTTTGTCACAGCGTCTTTCCATTGGTAAGTGGGTTGGGCGCTGCAGCCGAGCTCAGCCAGGACAAGGAGGAGAGGGGCAAACATCCACTACAGCAAAGAGAGCACAAAGAGCCCTTAGCTCGTCCTCTCGCAGAGGCAGAAGGAGCAAACGCGGCTGCTGTGTTACAGAATTCATTACTGTTGTAGATGCAATAAGTTATTCTCCCACCTCATGCTCCCCCCAGCCCCAGGGGTAAAGCAACGGTGGTACTGGGGACCAGCTGCTGTGCCCCGTGTGCCTCCCCATCGCCCTCCACTTGCCATCCCAGGTGACAAAGCCTCCTTCCCAAACAACGCTTCCCAAACCCATTTTGTGGTGCCTTCGCAACCCCATTTCCCTCACTCGGTACCAAAAGCAGCTCCAGCACATCCTCCTCCTCTTCGCACCCCATTCGGTTCCCCACCATTTGGGGTGAGACCTTCGCAGACCAAGAAGCAGAAGGGAAGTTTCCCAAACTAGCAAATACAGGGGTGCTCCATAGGAACTTAAAACTTTTTTTGAAACCCAGCTACTCAGTACAGGACCAGTGAATCCCAGAGGCTTCTTTATCCTCCCTTTCCTTTTCAAAGCACGTGCACCCAACCTTTAGAGCAGATGGTACGTTACCTTGGATGGATGCCTTAAATTCGGCACGTGGCAGGGCAGCATAGCACCGAGGGCTTCCGAGCACCGCGATCAGAAACCTGGGGAGTCAGAGCGGGTTCCACAGAAGCTGATGCTGGCTCTGAGGAGAGCGGCTGGGTTGGAGCTCCTCTCTGTAGCAGCAGCGCCGATCCAGCTGTCCAGCTTTAAAGCAGAGAGAGAGACAGGTAAGGGCTGTTTAGAAAGGCTGTTTTCTTGGCTGCTTTTCAGACGGTCCTTTCTCCGAGGGAGATGCTGTCTCCCCCCAGCCCAGGGACAGAACAGAGTCTTATAACACGGCGGACAACCGGCTCGCCGGTGGAACGCTGCGACTGTTCTCCTGACGCACTCATCGCCCCGACATGCGTAAGCGCTCGGAGGAGGAAAATCACCCCCAGCCCGGTAGCAGGCGGGACCGGCAGCGGCGGCCAAGGAGGGGGCAGAAGGGGATGAGGTGGCGGGGGAACAGCCGAGGTCTCCCTCC
>VYZM01020069.1:59339-93052 GCA_013398915.1 Dromas ardeola
TTTTTGTAATTGATGGGAATAACTTCTTGGCAAACCTCTCCAAGATAGGTGAGGAATGACAGGATCATTAAATTCTGTTCGTTATTAAAACTAAAACTAGGTGATGAGCAGACAAGGACAACCCTCCTGCCGGCTGGATGCTCTCCCATCACCACCAGTACACGTTAGTATCCATCTGCCCTGCCCGAGAGATGCTGACAGGAGGGAGACTTCCAGACCCACTGCAGTGCAATCCCCACTACACCAGAAAGCAGCAACAAAACCAGACCGGTACCAAAACAATTCCGTTTGCAAACAGCAGATTTTCTGATGGGGATATTGAAGTGTTTCAGAGCTTTTCAGGGTGGGTTCAGCTAGTGAAGGCACCTAACAGTGAATCTCTCCAGCAAGATGATCTAACTGTTGAAGAATAAAAGAAGGAACGCGTAAATCTCTTGAAGGCACCAAGATATTTTAAGGCAGTTCCTCTGCCCCGTCTCACTAACAACAGAGCATTCCCAGGTAGGAACAGTCTCCAGAACTAAAACAATTCCAGTGGCAAGGAAAGAGCACAGCTAGAAAACTATTCTAGTTGAGAGGAAAAAAAATAAGTGTGTAATGATGTTTGTCCCAGCAAATCACACGTACCTTTCAAGTATTTCGTTTAAGTCTTGCTGGATCTTACAGCATTTTTGTAGTCTATAGGAGATAATTTCCATCAGGCAAACCTAAACAAAGCCATCATTTCACCACTTTGCTGAAGATGTTCAAAGCTCATGTCCTGTGCTGTGGTCTCCCTCCAGTGGCATAAGCAGCAAGCTGCAGCTCTCCCCCGGGAGAGCTCTTCCCTATCTTACCACTAAATAACATTTTACTGTTTCACTGCTCCCAGCCTTCACTCAGCTCTCAGACCTCCCCTTCCACTGTTTGCCCAGGCCGAGAGAATGTACCGAGAATTCAAAACGAGCGTCTGAAAGAAGTGGCAGGGACCTGCTTGGAAGCAGCTGTGAGGTTTTGCCCCACGTAGAGAATTCAGATCACCCCAAAGCTGCTGACTGCAAAACATCAGCACTGGCCTGATCTGCTTCCCCTGAGAGCATCCTCTTTTTTTTTTTTTTTTTAAACTTCTGTAAAGCAATCATTATTGCCATACTTGTTAAAAAAGCAAAATAGAACTAATTATAAAGATTAGCTATAAAGATTAATAATTCAAAAATTGATAAAGAACACTCAGGGCATGACTTCTGTAGCTGCAACCTCAACAAAAACCCCTTGACCAACAAATAAAATTAAGCATATTTCAGGCATGGAGTTGGTTTGGTTTTGGGAAACAAAGCTGTCTTCCATGTTTCTGGGCAGATTTCAGTCCAGCAAAATGTAGCTTTTTCCATCATTAAACACAATGCAGTCACCACGCTACAAAATTCAGAGTCCTTTTGAAGAAGAGGAGTTCAACAGTACTGCCGCCTTGACACCATCGCTCCAAATCTTCTTCTGTTCATTTTTACAACGTGTACATACGTTCATACATTTTTTTGTATTGTTTCCCACTTACATTTCAAATATCTAGGGCTTTCTCTGCATTATTCTTGGTTTCAGAATCTTAACCACTACCAGTAGTGCACTGAATAGATACGTGGATAGAAGGTAAAATTCATTCACCGATTTAAAAGTCAGAATATATGCAAGCCCAAAATTACCCTCATTCCTGTTTAAATCTTCATTTTTTCCAATTTTTAGTTAATGAAGTACGGAAAGTTCCTGTTTCACTGCCATTTAAGAACACCACTTTTCCTGTTCTTCTGATAGTCTGACCGCAGTGAACCCCAACTTGAAAACACACATGTTATTTGGCATTTTAAGGCACAAGAGTCACAGTATCACACGCACTACCAGGCTGTTTCTAGGTAAAGTGGATTCCAATCTGAAAAAAGAAATTTCTCAGTGAGGAACAATATCCCAGCAACTCTGAGATTTGAAGAGACATCAGTCTTGAATTCTATAAAACCCAATGTTTGTGTATCTGGTAATTATTTTTTTTTAATCAAACAAAATCTAATCAAGTAAAAAATGGTTTTATTTATAGCAGCTACTGAAGATTTAAAATTGATAGTTTTTCAGGTTAACCACTTATATCCACTACTCACAGAGAGTGGAAGCATTAAGGAATATTTTTTTTTTAACCCATCTAACATGATTTAAAATTTTAAATCAATTCACTCATTTTTCTTCTTGGAAAGTAAACATCAGATAACACAGGCACAATGGAAATATCTTTACTGAGCAGAAAATAAAGCCTCCTTAGTAGCACGTTTCCAAAAAATCCCAGCACGATGGAAAGAATCAGGCTTTGAGGTGCACAGCAGACACAAGGGAGTGTTTCTGCTCACTATCCAACCACTGGAATTTGCTTTTAAAAAGTTATCCTTTCAGTATCTTCTGGTATTGGAGACAGCAGCTGCTGCCAAACACCAAACAGCGAATGTGAATCACTTCTTCCAGGAACACCAGTGTGGTAAGGATGGGTAGTCTGGCCTCCTTATTTAGCCAGCTCAGTTCCACTGTAGTACTATTGCTAGGGTTTTTCCAGGATCTGGTATTACCTGAAGGGCCCATGAATAACAGCCACCTCCAGGATATAAGATTTCAACCTAAGAGTGGCCACAGTAGAATTTATAGGTTAACGTAAATAAGAAATTAACCTTCTTAGCTCCAACAGAGGACAATACTCTGCTTTGTCTCCTGCCAGCGCTGAAGGAGAGAGACCTTTCAGACTTGATCACCTTCGTAGGAAGAAAGGATACATGTTGGTGCACAGCATGAAACCCAGAGCCAAGGATCAAAGATATTTAAAAGAACCTTTATCCTGCTTCTGTTCAGGTTGAGAGCAAGAGTGCAGCAATTTCCTTCGCTGATACAAAATACTTGCCCTTTCTGTCGGTGATATTATGACCAGAAGAAAACTTGGATTAATCGCTGCTTCTTCACGTCACTGTGGCACTCTGGGCACTTCTTCACCATCTGTATAAATAAATGAACAAAATACATAGATAATATATTAAATGTCTCTGTCATGTTTGTTATTGTCCAATATGAACTGTAAGCCACGCTAGTCATTTGACAGTCCCCAAGATATCGTATCTACTATTTTTAAATGCAGCATTACTGTTCAGTCAGTTATTTAACTGCTAGTAATAAAAAGGAAGAAAAAGAAAGTCTCCCAGTAAAGGAGCAACAAACTTTACAGCAGTTGTCTCAGATCAATTACAGCAATGACATACCTGGAAGACTAAAATACAGGAACAAGGAAATACAGAGCTTGCAAGAGCTGTTGTGAAGTACAGATGTACTTGTTATTAGTAAAATCCTATAATATAGCTTATGAGTTCCCTGAAATCCTGCTTCCTCTTGCACAGATGAGAAGGAAGTGATTTCCTGGGCATACCAGGACATAGGTGATACATGTGGTCATGACCAAGAGTTTTGCAGGGGAACCAAGTACATTTATTTCTTCATACCACTACACACCTTTCTCAGTTAACAGACAAAGACTGGGCACATGAGGCAACCATTTCTCCACCCAGGTTTCAGTTTGCTTCTGCACTAATCTTAAATTTTAAAGTCTAGTCTTTAGCCATTTGACCTGCAGATGAACCCCAACTGTTCTTTTTCTATCTTGAAAAATTACTAGTAAAACTAAAATGCTCTGCTTATTTCAAAAGTGAGAAAGTAAAAAATTTTCTCAAAAATTACTCTTTGTGAGCAAATCACCAGATCAGTAGGCTAAAGTGATGGTTACCTACATCAGTGGCACTGCACAGGCTTCCCTGCAGTATTGAAGTTAACCATCGTAACAAAAGATGTAGACTGCAAAGTAGGCTTGAGCACTGGTATTTTGATTCTAGAAATATTAATTTAAATACCATAAATAGAGGGGGAGAGGAAAAGTCACTTTACCTCCCCGTAAAGAGTGATTTGTCAAAGAGCTCTGAAAATTTTAAGTGTAATATATAATTGTGAAATCTTGTATTATTTGCCCACATTACAGATAGTCCAAACGAGAATAAATCAGTTTCTCTTGGAATACCTGCAAAAAGAGCATGAATAAAAGATGCATTTAAACATTGAAAAGCAGCAAGAGACCTCTGCACAGAGAACTAAACCAAAAACCAGCGTATATTGGCACAGTCTTGTCAAGGCTTCCCCTAATGCATTGAAAAACACCCAACATGCACCAGTGCTAATCCCTCTAATACCCCTCCAGCTGTAGCGAATTCTGTCTGCTCCTCCAGAAGCTTCCAAAACGTTCCAACATTATTCACTGCCTCTCGCCTCCACTAAACTATTTCAGTAAAACAACAAATTGGAAGAGACATCGCAATTTGCAAAAAGCAAGTCATTACATTTTGAATGACAGGCTGTTAGTCACTTCCTCAGAGCACAATATAGGCTAAAGAGCTTTTGGGCTGAAGAAACATAGTGAGTAACTTGTTAGCAAAGAAAAAAGATGAGTTTTCAATCCCAGCCCAGCCAGTGGTGACAAAGCCCAATGCCATCTGATGAGACTTCAGAGCTCAGACACAACAAACATGGTTGCTCATTTCCTGCTGGTAAAGGTACCTCTATCACAACCACAGCCCTTGCCACAAACAGAGTCAATTGTCTGTACAACCAACACATGGGTAGGAATGCGGATGAAAGTGGTACAAGATGGTCCCTCTGGGACTGGTTTCACAGAAACATGGAATAACCTTCTTCCTGTTTGCCATCCTCTGCTCTCAACCAAGCTGTTCTTCCTTCTCATCTGCATGACTAGCAGAGAACGGTTTTGCCTCATCCCTGGGAGAAGCTTCTCTCTCCATCAGTCCTCAAGTAATATCCCAAACTACAAGATATTTGACTTTTTATTAACCAAACTACACTTGAATCGTATCATAAGCAAGCTAACATTACTGTATACTGAGAACCATTCATCACTAGAAAAGTATGCTATAAGTGAGGTAAGAAAAGGTGACGAGACCATGTAGTTTCATGTTCTCCACAACAAAGACTAGAATGTCAGTCATGCTGAGCCGTGAGGGGTGCTTGAACAGTAGAGCAAAAGGTCTCAGGTGGTGCGAACATGCTTCTTACATCCTCCACACCCAATAGTTTGTTGTTCAGAGCAAGGGGGGAAAAAGCATTCTTAGGAATAAGGACTTTGATGTATGTTGTCTACGGAGGAGGCAAATGGCTCACGCTGTTGGTGTATGTAGAAAGACTCCAAAGGTGCACTTACAAAGGACAGGATATCCATGGTGTGTTTTCTTGAGAACTGCTAGAATATTTTGTTTGTCCTTTTTTAACAAGTGGGGTGTTAAACTGAACTAGCAAGAGGCAGGTTCAAAATGACGACAAAAAAATGAGACGGTTCCTCACATAACGTTTGGCTAAGCTGTGAATTGCCTGCCGTAGGACACGGATGACAAGTTCATTTGTCTTCAAACGGAACTGGACAATGCGATGGAAATGCATCAGAGGTTTCTTAATATACAGAAACAACCTTTGGCTGAGGGATTTTTTGTGCTGCAAATAGCTTTGGGGCTGAGAGATCACCTGGAAGAATCATCACTCATGCCTGCCGTGTTCTTTTATCCTTTCCTAGCCATCCTTTTTTGGCCACTGTCAGAGACAGAATGTTGGGTTGGATGGAGCTTTACTCTGACTCAGTATGTCGGATATTATGTTCTGATTATTTGCTTCAAACTATATCCATCTTTCCTGATCTTTACAAATTCTAAGACTGTATTTACCTCACAGGGCTGTGGTATGCTACCACAAAGCAAAGCTCTGATTCACCTTGCTAAGAAAAACACAGATATTTTCTTTCCCTGCTATCACCTGATACAACGTGGGATGAAGTTTCACTATAACCAGGCAAGATGATTCAGGTAAGTGGCAAATACAGAAGTCATTAATAACAAATGACCCATGGGAAATGGCTCATTTCCTCAATCATGCCTTTGTACTGGAAATCTGTATAGAACAGAAAGAATACTTCCAGTTGGAAAGGACCTACAATGATCATCTAGTGCAACTGCCTGACCACTTCAGGGCCGAACAAAAGTTAAAGAGTATTACTAAGGGCATTGAGGCATCAACCACCTCTCCAGGAAGCCTGTTCCAGTGTTTGGCCCTCTCGGTAAAGCAATGTTTCCTAATCTCTAGTCTGAACCTCCCCTGGCAGCTTTGAACCACTCCCATGCATCCTGCCACTGAAAGAGCTCAGCACCCCCCTCTCCACATCCCCTCCTTGGGAAGCTGGGAAGAGAAATGAGGTCACCCCTCAGCCTCCTTTCTCCAAACTAGACAAACCCAAAGTCCTCAGCTGCTCCTCCTAGGACATGCCTTCTGGGCCTTCCACCAGCTTTGTGGCTCTCCTCTGGATGCATTCAAGTACCCGAATCTGAAATACAGTCTGATCTAGTAGACCAGATTATTTTAATCCCCAGTCCAAGAGATGTGCAATCAGATAAAGGAGTGATTAAAAAAATTTTAGGCTGAGCAGGTTCTGTGATTTATCTATGAACTATGAAAATGCACATTAACTTGGGAGTTAAGGAGAAAAACAGACCTCAGAATTACCAATTTCAAGACAAAAAACACAGAACGGCAGTACAGTTGCTCAATATACAGCGGTTCTAATTTTGTGGATTCTTAAACTGATGAAACAACAATTAAAAGATAAATCTTACTGGCAAAAGGAGAGAGTTTTTCCCCAGGCATTTATAAGATAAAAATTTGTGGGCTGAGATAACAGAATCTCCCTGTGGGATGATAAACACTTGCCTAACCGAAAAAACTCCCCAGGGAGCTCATTCTGTTCCTTAATCAACTCAAGTCTCAAGCAGCAGAGATTACAAACACATAGTAGTAAAATTTTTGTCATGACTGTCTTAAGAGTCTTCTCTGAAGCGGAGTACGTTGACTGTCAGATGTTGATCCCCATTATACTTTAGCATGAAAAGAACAATTGAGTATTCAGCGGTAATGTCTATTCAAGGCAATTGGTTTGACTGCCCAACCTGCAGCAAACACGAGATGCCTTCCTTTGGGTTTCTTGTACACTCTTACATATATTCCTTATAATCCAACACTTTTGGATTTTAACATTTTTAAAGAAATATGGCATAGAAGACTGAGGACAAAATTTAGTTGAACAGCTATTCTGAATTCCCTCTAGGAGATACATGTCTGAGAACATCAGTCTGGACATTATTCTATATTCCTCTCGGACCAAGTCTGTCTTGGTCGTTATATTTTATTTTGATGTTAGTATACTGCTTATTTTCTACACTTAGCTGACATAATTCAGTGTCTTCTTCCTGAGAAAGAGACCTTTCTCTGGAACTTGGAATGACTGATTATTTTGTACTTATAGATTCACAGGTTGACAAAATTTCTTTTCCTTCCATCCTCTTTTTGTAGGTTCCTCCACTGATTAGTAGCCGCTTTCATCACGTATGAACGTTTAGAAAGCACTCAACTCTTGTATTAGATTTCCATACTCAGGGTCACAGGTTATTAATACCTGGCTGCCAAATCAAACATTGGGTAAGATGCCACCAAACACATGCACTCTGGGATCGGTTACACCCTCTTACCTAAAGAATTTCAACCAATTTACTCAGCCAGAAAAATCAAAGAGCAGGATAACACAGGAGATATTGGAGCATGAGTTTGCCTCATCTCATGATAGTGCTTTAGAGTAGGTTTTTAGATAGGGAAAATTATGAAACTAAGCAAGGAAAAAAAAAAAAAACTAAAATAAAAGTTCAGATGTAGGAAAAAAAAAACATTTTTTTCAAGTTGACTCCACAGCTTGTTGCCTGCACGGCTCTAGACAGGAAAACTTTTGAAGGAACCTCAGAAGGAGCTGCAAAGATGTGAAAAAGACAGCATAAGGCAGCGGCCTGCCTCCAATCACATTGCAGAACATGGGAAGTAACGAAACAAGTGGTAAATCTTCCATCAGGATTTAGGTGTTCTCTCTGTAAACAGAGGAATTCTGTTTCCAGGGCTGTCCACATGGTTCTCCTGAAAAGCACAAAATTCACCAGTAGTTTCAGAAAAAACTGAAACCAGTAAAACAAGATAACCTTTAAGAACTGCTCCCAGCATGTTTTGCAGCAAGTGAAGTCACATAACGGACATTTAAAAGGCACATCATCCTCAGATTTGCAGTTAGAGCACTGGAATCTTCCTAGAACAGAGGGAGGGTGGGGAGAGGGGAAGAGAGAAAGAGAGGGAGGAAATGACTAAATTCCAGTAACTGTGAAATTCTCATGCATATGTTTCCAGTGCAGTCCAGAAAACAATGACCATGAGCTTTACGAACTACCTCAACAGTGCAATACCTGCCCTGTTATGTTATTTCTTTCACATGACCTCACTCAGCCTCTTGGTGCTTCAGATCACATTTAGAAACTGAGGTTACATCCTCACTTTACAAGGAAGTTGTTGAGAAAAACTCGTGAGTTCTCAGGAAACTATTACATCATTGTGATAAAGACAATGAAGCACTTTGAGAAAACGTATGCAAATGGCAGAAAGTACAATTTCTACTTAGCAAACCGTGGTAATCATTGCACCTGAGCAAATACTGGCATGAACCAGTCATCATTTAATGGATCATGAGCAAAATTATCACTTCCATAACTTATCTTTATTCCCAAGTATCAGAGAATTGCATCCAAAATCTCACCTATACCTACCACACTCTGGCTCCATTTCTAGGGGAAAGATAGGCACAGCTCCAGAGCTCATGGGTGCTCTCACGTTACTGGTTTCTTTTGATACTTTGGCCTTTGGCAATTCAGGTTTGCTTTTCTGGTTAAAGCAGAAGGAGGAAATCTTTCTCTGAATTTTTTCCAGCATCTCACCCTTAGAAGTGGTTGCATCTGGTTATAAAAAAAAAAAAAAAAATAAAAAAACCAAACAAACAAACAAAAAAAAACCAACAAAACCCAACCCAGTATACAAAACAGTATAATGCAGAACACAATGCACAGACTGCATGAAACAAAATTAGCAGTAAGTTCAGTAAGTTCTCATTGTATAAGAAGAAAACCACAATTTGAGTAACTATTTTTTTTTGTGCCATAGTGGTTGGTAACAGAAGTTTCTGATACTAAAACACGCCTTATTACTGAAAGGGACTCTTTATATTGAAATAGTTCTGTGGAAATTCTTCCTAGACAGAGTGGATCTCGATCCACTCCTGCTCCCACTTAGATGCAAAAATTCTGTCTTCACCCATAACACACTCCATGGTTTAAAGAAGATGGCACTATAACTAATTTTTTTCTTGTTTCCTTGCACTTCCCCATCTCACATTGCCTTCTATCTTATACCTGTGGTTGGTTTGTTTTGTTTGTTTTTAACACAACTTGGACATGGCCAGTTGCTTTGATCTTCCTTTGGACTTCTAGTGCAGGGAGGCCCTAACCCACAGCTCAGGCTGCTGAACACCATCATAATAATAAATAAGATTCTAAACTTCAGACAAATGTTCATTCCCAACCTTGAATGTGGCTGTTTTCTCCTTTAGTGCACAAGCTCTCCAAACTCAGAGGGTTCCCTTCACCTTGCACCTGCTGTTGCAATTGCTTCTCTCCCTCGCCACAGACCATTCCAGTCAAATCTTTACACATCTGTTTGAACTGCTCTTTGTGATGAGGGCGCACGAACATGTAAAACCCTGTCCAAAAGAAAATACAGTCAAATGCATAGGAAAACAACTGCCTGACCATGGAAGACTCCTTGCTTTGGAGGGGAGAAATTCTTTGGAAGCTGAACAATATTAGCCATATTCCTTCAAGCTGGTAGAACACTTGATGCTTTTATTAATTTTATAATTATGGGGTTTTCCTTGCCAGAAGACAGATGAGTATTTAATATTAAAAATAATCTCATTTTACGTCAAAATTCTTATGCCTCTTCTGCATAAATACCTGTTCCAGCCCTTCACCTGACAACTGATCTAGGGAAATCGGGTATATACACAATATCTGAAAAGACCTTCTCAGAAAGGAAATTTCTTGTTACTGTTTGGTTGACAAGGATTCACGACACATATACAGAAATTCTAAAAAGTCCCAATTACGGCTTACTGCCAAGCACAGACAATTCTACCTCTGAGGTCAAAACATTTGCTCAGTGAAGACACTGACTGTCTGTGAGAAAGAATGCTCAGGGGGAGATTATGAGTCACAGTACCACACAGTTCATTTCCCTCCCACTCTTCACTGTGTCAAGACTAATCTGACTAGTTAATGCATTAAGAAAATGAGTATTTTCAAAAATTTGGAGATTATGACATCTATTGAAGTCAATGGAATACTTGTTTTTATTTCTTAAAGACAACAAACGAAACTAAATCAGCACTTCCCAGCATACACTGTATGCATCATTTCCTGCAGAAGACTTCATGTCAAAGGCATGGGAGAAGGTGGAACCGAGGTGTCACATACCACAAGACAAGAGGGCTCCAGCAAGGCAATCAAGACCAGCATATAATCCCTTTTCTTCTTCTTTTTTTTTTAACAACAAAGCCCAATTTCAAATGTTGAAAACTTATACCTTCCTAAATGCTTTCATCATTAAACCCACGAAAGGAAAAATATCCAAACCAAACCACTTCTGAAAAAATAAATATCAGTTTGAAATTTCTAGATCATTACAAATAATAAGGATACTCAATTATGACACAGTTCCATAACTATTCCCAGGTAAAGTTCTGTAGAAGAACAGTGAATCAAAAATGTGATTGCTTATCCCAAAACCTGGAAGTGTTGTAAGAGCTTTGCACCAGTAGAGCAATCAATGGCCATGAGAACAAAACCGAGCGAGCGCAATAGTCAGCACTGTCTTTCCTAACGAGCAATCACTTGTAGTAATTGAGGGGGGAAAAAAAAGGTAATGAAATCATTTGACTGAAGTTAACTTGACTCAAGGTCAGAACTGGAATTACTGAGGTCTTATTGAATATTTTTAATGGACAATTTCTCACTGAAAAACAGAGATAACACTTTATAACCTTGACATTTTTTGTTCTCTGACTGACACTCATTTAACACATCTTTCCTGCAGCCCCACTTACCTGGTTTGCTAAACCGAAAGATGGGAGAGTTGAACTTCACCGATGCTAAAAGTTTATTCTAAAAGTGGAGATTTCCAAGCTAATGACCAGTGAAAGGTCATTGCTCACATGAGATCACAGCACCTACATCTCCTCAACTGAATAAAAAAGTGTTTTTAAAAGATCCCTTACTTTGCAGGAGATGAAAGTCTTCTGGCCTCTCAGTGGTGAGGGCTGCTATCACTGATACCATAGCGTCATAGTTATCTGTCTTCTTGTAAGCTAACAATGCTTCATAGAAACGGCTGTAAGTGCTTTTGTTTAAAGCCCTTTTCACGTCGTTGAGGTAGGTGGCCCTGAGGACCTGGTGGTGATCTCTCCTACAGCTTGAAGCTTTTTCAATGTCTTGTGTTGGAGCTCGACTGGCATTCTGCCCTGAGAGACAAAGAACACACATGAGCAGGGCTTGGGGAAGAACAGACACAAACGGGTCCCTCTTCTGTATCAACTTCTTTTTTCATTCAGAAGGGGATTCCTGGACTCCTTCAAAGTGGTAAAGTCAACACTGCCCGCACAGCCACACACCTCCCTCCGGCATGGCCTCGGGCAGGGCCAAGACCTGCTCCTGGAAATGGTAACTAAGCAAATGAATTCTGGGGATTGCTTGTAGCATGTTCTGGAGTCTTTTTGATCTTTTAAACGGACCAATGTGTCAGAAGGTCACTGGGGAATGAGAAAAAGGTGACACAGAAGATGCCGTGCATGGAGATCAGCAATAAATCAGGTTTTGTGCTACTCTTTGGAGCCAGGCTGGACGGGGCTCTGAGCAACCTGATCTAGTGAGAGGTGTCCCTGCCCATGGCAGGGGGGTTGGAACTAGATGATCTTTAAGGTCCCTTCCAACCCTGACAATTCTATGATTGTATGAGTAGAAGCATTTTAAACAGATGGCTCAACCAACAATGCTGGCCTGACACAGGGGCAAGTAAACTGTTGAGAGCACTGTTCCCCCCTGCCAACGGGAAAGCATAATGTTACACAAGAATAACTGATGTCAAATAATATACAAAAGAGCACAAGAGCAATGCAGGAATACAAGGAAAGGTGGGAGCAGTCATGAACATCCTGCTAAACTCCAAGTGGACTTCTGTTCAAAATGCCAGTCTTTGGCTTCTGATATGTTTTAGAGGAAAAAGTTCTGTTTTGCTTATTAAAGGAACGCAAATAAGGATGAAGTATAATACAAAAAACTGATGGAAATTAACCAGCCATATCTTTGGGTATTTAGATTTTTATTCTTCACTGAAGAACTTTTTAAAAAGTTCAAGAAAACAATGAACTTTTAAAAGACGGGCTTAGTTCAACTTCCTGAAAGGGGTAAAACATGGGTGTGAATTTTATAATCAGTATCTTCCACTGCATATCATACAGCTTTCTGACACTTTCATGGGAGCATACCCTACTTAGGGAGCGAGCCACAGAAATAATGCATGCATTTATTGCTATTATTCTCTCAATTACTTTTAGTGGAAACAAGTTCTGTGGAAAAAAAAAAGAAAAAAAAAAAAAATCAATCTCATGACCTCAGGACAAAATAATTACTAAAGATTCTGTTTTGTGCAAATGTTCTTAAAATACAAAACAAAAACAAGAAAAGAAATCAAAAGAAACAATATGGCTTCATACACGAAAAGCTTTTAAAGCCTCCAGGAAACATCAGATTTTATTTATACTTCTTTAAGAAAAAGATTAGCCTTTGACTATTCTTTACTCTCTAAAGAAAGACTTCTAAGCTGTCCAACTATCCTACTCATTTCCTTGTGAGAAATACAGAAAATTCCCAGCTGCTCTCAGGAAGATCTGTTATCAAATCACAACCGATCCTTTGACTTCAAAGACAAATACTGGACAGTATGAGATTAGAGGGATGCATACAGAGACTACATGCAATTGTGAGAATACATTTACTAGTCTGTTTCCGCAGAAAAAGCAGACTGTTCACATTAGGAGGGTACACATTACCAATAATAAAAGAGGAACTGTTTTCTTCTTCATACCTGGATTCAAACTGACCTAATCTAAAATTACATTCCTTAAATGGCTCTCTTTTATGAACCCTGGACAAACAGAAGCCCAGCAGTCTTGTGTCACCCGTTCCCTCATTGACATATGCCAGGTCAGTCTCTCTAGCACAACCTTCTGGCTTTAGTCGGTTTCTTTCATATTCACCTTGATCTAATTTATTGGCTTTTGTGTTTCCTTTTGTACAATCCTTGATGAAAATTACCATCACTCCTACCTACTGATAGTGAGCCACTGTGCGAGGTGGACACAAAAAACATTGGTTCCCACCAGAATTTACAGTGACGAAATAAAACATAACATATATTACCTTGGGACTGTGTTTTTATTTTAACATGAAGGGTACCTGCACTATTCAGTCCTGTTGTCAAGTGGAATCCTCCCCGGTTCAAGTGGAGCCCAGGGTTTAGCTGAGCACACGAGTCCTTTGAGAACGCTGTTTTCTGCTGACTCTGTTTTTCTTCTGTTAAATCAAACCAGTCCATTAACAGTGAACTTAGGTGCATTTTAAAGTACAGCATTCTATGCTGAAAACACCTGAAGATGTAGATGTATTTCTTGGATAAGAGGGGATGAGCTAACACCCTGCTTTTTTTAGGACTTTATTGCTCCAGAGTTTCAAAGATTTCACAAGCAATGCGAGGACATAATTACCCTCTATACACTGTTCTGGTGGCACTATAGGGGTAGCAAAGAAGACAGAGGAATAAACACAAAGTTTTTAAATCCACAGATCAGATTCAAATAGATCTGTAAAATCCCCTTTTGAAATAAAATGGCATCATTACTAACTATACAGTAACTAGTGCTCAGGCATCCGTGTGCGCTTATGGGAAGGCAGAAAAGAGCATCACACAGAGCAGAGACCTAGCTCAATATTGATTGAACTAAGTTGCTTTCCACACTTACATCTCTACATATTAGATGTGTCTTGCTCTACAATTAGACAACGTACATCAAACGATATAACTGCCTGCACAGTGCTGTAACAAGCTCCTCACCTATTTTCTTGGCCAGTATCTCTCTCTCTTCCCGCAGGAGGCTGTGCTCAGGTTTGTAGCCACAGCCCACTCCAGTCAGATTGCAACAGGCTTCATCAAACTGTTTTTTATGTTGAGGTCGAACAAACTGGTAAAATTCTTTCATTAGAGAGAGGGACGGGGGTGGGGGGAGAAAAATCAGTCCACAACAGGTAATAAATGCAATAAATGCCACAGAAACCTATGACAGGACTTCTAGGTTAGGTAACAAAGATAGAAGAGTGCAGCCAAATAATTTAAAATCTAAATGTCATTATCTGATATTTATACAATAAGCATGCTTATAAGTTACACAAAGGTCATCTATGATGCAAACTTCCAACAGTATTATTGCCAGTAGGTAATAACTGCAATTTTTTTTCACCGTAAATATGACATTGCTTACCTCTTGGTGAAACAGGTATTTGGAGCAAAAGGTCACAAACTACCTCATAAACCGTGGGGTCAAAGTATCTGCTAGGCTGATACTTTGCGTAACTGATATACTGTTAATTTTACACCTCAACTTTGTTACTCACCATAAAATGCTTGCCAACCAAAAGCCTAAACCTCAAATGAACTTTAGATTTCAGGTGCCTGTCACTTTTGAAAACTAGACTTAGGCCTTAATTTGGCAATCAAATATGTTCTTATTTATATAGTAAGATCAGCAAATTGAGAAACAGACTGTGGCTACTATTAGTACTAAGTGCTCATACTGAGCTTCTCATTCCTTAACCTTAAAATTAACCTTAAACAATTTACAAGGTGCATAACTATGCTTCTTTATTTTAGTAAATGAAAAAAGGCAAAGAAAAATCTGCCCATTTCCTCACAAGTTGAGAGGGAAATGAAAATTCACAGAGAAAAGACTGTGTTAACAAGAAGAAATGTTGGTGGGAGTCCAGTTCCTGTCAATGCAATTGCTAAAAGCCAAGAAAATACCAGCTAAACCAGTAAACTATCCATGCTTGCCCAGATCACTTGCTTTATACTCACCATTACTTAAATAGAAAATTTCTCTAGATACTCTGTCTACTTACTTACTGCTTTAACACTTAGGAGCGCATCTATCCAACTCACACAACCACACTCTCGATCCTACCTCCTAAATCACAGGGAATAAACTACACTACTTTTAGGCAAAGTTTAAAATAAAACAAGCTTCCATGGAATGTGATTTTTTTCAGGCCTGTCAAGATGCAAACTAACATATGATAATTAGATTGAGAAGATTTTCTGTGTGATCTGGGGCTATAAAGTGATGAAGGTTAATGATTATCATCCTGATTGACCTGTACTTCAAATCTAAAACACCTCTGAAATACCCAAGTTTATTTAAAAGACAAAGGTCACAACATATAAATATACTGGGGAGGCTGTCATACCTCGTAACAAGATATGCTTTTTTTCGTCCTCTATAAAGAGGGAGCTCATTTGAGATAACATAGCAGGGAAGTCATCTGTCTTCTTGTAGTGCTGAAGAGCCTTAGAGAAGAGATCATAGTTTTGTTGGCTTAAGGTCTCCTTCACTGTTGCGATGTACAAGGTAGCTCGGGCTTTCTTTGGCTCTGTCAGGTCTGCTTTCTTATCAGCTTGCTGCGAAGACAGAAAGACTTTTCAGTAAAGAGTATGACTTGAGGAGTTACTCTCACATGAATTCAGATGGAAGCAATACATTTACAATTCTGCCAGCACATAGAACAATGAATACTTTCAACTAACAGGTTGCTGTCCTTTGCAATTATGGCAGTCACCCTCATATCCATGTGTTATTTCAAAAAAAACAAAAACAAAACACAACCCAAAAAACCAACCAACCAAACAAAACAAACAAAAAAACAGCTTCAGTGCCACAGAATAAACACAAATCTAACTATCTAACTGGACCACCTCCAGGAAATGCCCAATTAACTGAAAAAAATAATCTCTGAAGCAGGAGATACAGAGAACAGAAGGTGTTAAAGCATTCTGCTTCCTTTCAGACATTTCTTGGAAGACACTATACACATGAGCAAGCAAGATTACTCTCTCCTGGGAAATGTTCTTCTACAGTCACAAGCAGCAAGGACTTCATACGGATTCAGAACAACCTCTCCCTTATCAAAGTGACTGTGCATTACAATGTGCTCACACACTTTGAACATGTGAGCTGTTGGATCCTTGTCACATATCTTCGTGACAAAAAACTGTCACTGCGACAATCCCGAGGCACAAGTATATTGTTAATTTCCCTAGATGATTATTATATCTATTGCTAAAACATCAATCCCTCTAACATCTGTGAGCGTTCGTTCCCTCACAGAAGAGGAGTGATGCTATTCACCGTCTCTGCTGACAAAAATGACTGCTTCAGAGGAATATTCCTAGAGAAGGCAGCCAAGACTCATTGCACAATTCTATTCTAAGGAGAAGATTTAATTAAGATAAATGATATTAACTCCAAACCTTGAGGGCAAGGCTGACTCATCATGACATCAGACAGCAACAAACTGCAAACATAACCTTTTGCAATGAACCTGCTCCCTTCCTCACACCTTGGATATTATCAGCTTCAGGATCTGCAACTGCTTTTATTGGTTTCATTTGCTAGGTGACTGAAAGCGTGACAAACAGACAGACAGCACCCAGTTAGGACAGTACCTAGGACAACTACTGGCACACACAATCACCCAGGGGATTCTCATGACTTTATCGAGACTCTTAAGCAACTAGCTACATAAGGAGTTAACTGAATTCGTTGTGTAACACACAATAATGACGCACCACAGGTGGGATTAGGATGTGGTCGCTTACCCAAACAAAACTGGCCAGTTATACCATTTGAGGCTCTACCAGCAGCTGGACTAGATGGTCGTTGTAGGTCCCTTCCAACTGAACTATTCTATTCTAATCAAAAAGAATGAAATCACCCACTGCACCTGGTCAATGCCAGAAAACCACAGAATCATAGAATGTGTTCGGTTGGAAGGGACCTTTAAAGGCCATCTAGTCCAACCCCCCTGCAGCAAGCAGGGACATCTTCAACTAGATCAGGTTGCTCAGAGCCTCATCAAGCCGGGTCTTGAATGTCTCCAGGGATGGGGCCTCCACCACCTCTCTGGGCAACCTGCGCCAGTGTCTCACCACCCTCATTGTAAAGAGCTTCTTCCTAATGTCTAATCTAAACCTACCCTGCTCTGGTTTAAAACCATTGCCCCTCGTCCTATCGCCACATGCCCTTGCAAACAGCCCCTCCCCAGCTTTCTCGTAGGTCCCCTTCAGGTACTGGAGGGCCGCTATAAGGTCTCCCCAGAGCCTTCTCTTCTCCAGGCTGAACAACCCCAACTCTCTCAGCCTGCCCTCCTAGGAGAGGTGCTCCAGCCCTCTGACAATTCTTTTCACCTACTATCCCTACCTAGACCTGTGCTTGATTGGGTCTGTGATGTCTAGATTTGAGAAAGAGCATGACAGAAACAGATTTCAGATGCGCATCGATGAATATTTACAATTTGGAGAAAAAACATAATTGTTCTGGCATCAGTCATCTGTCTGCCTGGGAATTTCCAATTCAAATTAAAGCAGTCTGTAGATCAAAGGGATGGCACAGATACATGAAAACACGTACTGTATTGCTGACTAGCTTTATTTTCTTCCTTCCTCCTTTCTGTTCATCTGTTAACCTCTTCTCGTACTGAAGGGAAAGCGTTGACAAACGTTGTGCCTGTGAAGTTTAAAAGAAAAGAAGAAAGGTCCATAAAAATGCTTTTCAAAGTTACTGTCCATTTAATTTATCCATTTCCAGTAGTAAAGCTTGTTAACCCAGTTTATGACACCATTCAAGAAAGTGAAACAAGTCGACGTAAATTATTGCAACAGAGCCTGGGATATGTAAGTGTTTCTAGAATATAATCACTTACTGGACAATTCAGAAAGACAGATCAAAACAGAGGAAATCAAAGACACAGCTGGTCTTGAGGGTGCAGATTCCCGATTAAGCAAACCTGGACTTACAGCTAACTGTTTCAGAGCAGTCCTGGGAGCGTACACATACCTGTGTGTAACTGATGCCTCATATGCCCCTGCACTTTCCTGCCTGGAAGTACTTCTGAAGAAAACCTCTAACAGGCTTTTCTTGGGGTACTGAAAAGAGAAGCCTGTGCAGTCTCATAGAAAACACCAGGGCGGATAGGATGAGACAGTAGCAGAAACACCTGTGGCTTGACAAGCTCTTTAGCATCTTCCATTCCCAGTAACAAAGAATCGCAGTGATTATATATATATATACACACACCGCAATTCCCAGTGACTGGGAATATTGGAATACACAAAGCTCCAAAAGAGAAATTGAGTGGCATAAAAGGAGTGGAATTTCTTAATAGTCTCCACTATTAGATCAAGCAAGTACCAGCCACATTAAAAACAATCACCTAAGTAACAGAAGAAACTGTGGGACAGCCCCATACTGCCAGCTGATATCTACACACCTGTTGAGAAAGCAGGTATGTGAAGTGATTCATTTAATTGCTCTTACCCAATAAAAGAATTTCATAGTGAGTATGTGACTATCAGTGCATTTACAAAACAGTGTTTGTGAGAGGAACCAGTGAAACCTAACAGTACCCCTATATTCCACTCTGACTTCTAAATACGTCTGTTCAGATCACAGAGCTTCAGAGTCAAATTAAAGTAACTACAACTAAAACAACAACACTAAAAATAAACAAACTCCTAAGCCAATAACCTCAGATTTGCCAGTTTGTAGAATTAGTTGCTGATACTGAGAAATACAACCTTCAGTGCACTCGTAACACTGCCTGACCATGACTTAAGTGCACATTTAAATATATCTTATTTAAGCATCAGGTAACAGAATGAAGAATTCGAATACAAGCAGCAAGCGGAGCATTTATGATACATGCAATGAGTCAGAAAAATGATCAAAACCATCATCTTAATCCTGAACGATGTAAAGGCACCACGTTGAATAGCATGACTCAGAAGAAATAAGGCTTCTGAAAGACAAGTTTCCATAAGGCATCTCTCACAAGGAAACTGATTAAGGGGAACTGTCAAATCATTTTTTTAAATGGATTGAGAAACTATTTATTGTATTTTGATTTTTTTTTGAGATGACAAAGGCTTCTTCTCTTCTTTTTCACCGCAAGCAAATTGTTTCAGAATGACAGCAGCTAAATTGCCCTTATTTAGGGAACAAGGGGACAGTGTAACCTTGATAAAAGAAAAAATGGTAACACGATACTATGATGGATGGTGAAGAATGATATGAAAGCACACCAACCCCATTATCAGTCCGAATCCAGTGCTTATTAAAATCAGCTCAATACTAGACTCAAGATGAAAGCTGGCTCCCTCAGAGGCACGGCATGTCTCGGGACAACGCTCCCCAGATCTCTGGTGCCAGAGGTCACCAATTTAGGTGCAGCACAGGATGACCCCACAGTTCTCTGCAAGCCACAGATGAGTCGTAATGCTGAATATAGAAAGCGGTTACGAGGTGGCTCACTGCCAAGCCATTAGGACCATCAACTTATCTGACTTATGGAAATGCTGAAGTATGCCAAAAGCAGTGGAGCTGTGTTAACAAGATACTGTAGCTGACTTACCAAGACCCTGGAGATGTGCCAGGCTTTCCAAAGAATAAGTTCTGGCGTCTATGCCGTGGTGGCCCGTGGATGATGGAGCCGATTTCTCAAGCAGATGCATGCAAGTTATTTCTCTATCCTTGTTTGTTTCTCCAAGTTTGCACATTCCCTCTGTTTTGTACACGTCTCCATCCATCTCTCTTAGGACTCCTGAGATATTCCCCAGATACTCCCTACAGCTCCACACCTTCCTTCAGGCATTCTTCCCCTCAGCAAACTGCAATATGTTGCAATAGGCATTCCTGGAGTCCACACACTAGTCATCAGCCAAACGGAGTCTGCAAGCCAGCACTTTAATTCCTGCTGATGGTAGCCAGGTAAGGGAGCTACCCCACCAACGAGTGCAAACAGTGATTTTAGGAAAGCAAGAACACCACAGACTAATCACTGATGTGCTGATCACAGTAAGTTTTTCTTGAAAGAGGGTTGAACGGGTACTCTTAATGCCAAATTCATTTTGCTTTAGAGCCTATGTTTTACTCATAAGCAAGTGTTTTGCTACACCATCGCCATTACCTTTTCCTCTCCCGACAAGTCACTTTCCTCCTCTGTATCTTCACTGCTCTTCTCATTGCGTTCCAATGCATCCAAGAGCCCAATACATTGTCTTCTAGGTGAGACCAGCTCTTGTTCGTATTCCATGCATAGGCCGGATGCTCCATCTGCATTTACTGGCATCATAGCATAATACATGACAAATTACATTCCAAATTATTTCTTGCATTTTCTTTGATTTAGTAATACCTCAAAATCTTATGCAGCAATCCACACAGATGTGTTGGTTTTATCTTCCACATCTTGCAAAATTGCATTATATGACTTAGTAAGAAAACTGCTTTGGTTAATCACTCCCAAAATTGCTCAAGCATTCGTTACCACAACCTGGTGGCCTTCTCCCAAACTTTTCCTTAAGTGGTGGTCATATTTAACCTCCAAAAGGCTTAGGATCAATGGGAAAAAAAAAGTCTTATTGCAAGAGCTGTCTGTGTTTAACTACTTTAACTTTATGGATTTCCCCATAACTGAGCTCCTGTTTTTGAGAAATCCTGGCATGAAATAGGATTAATTATTTTTAAACAGAACAAGTTTTTTTAAAGGCTACAATTTTCACAGTCACCCTCAGGTCCCAAGAATACACATTCTCACTCATCAGGATCCAGATATATTTGGTTTTAAATATAAGAATTTAGAGCTGTAGGTAGCATTAAGTTAGTACCAGTTTGCTACTTCTAAAAGGCATTCTCTTCAAAATACATTTCCACTATTTTGTGAAATGACTTCAACAGAGTCAATTTCTAAGAATAGTCACTATTTTGAGAAGAATATAAGTATATTAAGCTATAAATTAAAAAGTTAGTACAATAAATTCTTTAGCCAAAACTATGATTACACGTGCAGTTTGATGTTACAGCTAAAGCAATGCAACTGAATATCTGTATCAAAAGAGGCAAGAGCTTCTTCCCTTTACCTCCAGTCATACATTCCAGCCCACCCTCTGAGATAGATCTACCAGTCACACAGGTGACAGGTAAATTGGTTCAGCAAGCTCATCTGACTTGCTTGCAGTTACACAATACATGGATCCAAATCAAGGGAAGGAGCATAAGTGCACAGTTGAAAATTGAGGGAGGAAAAAAGTGGTGGCCAAAGTGATCTCTTTCAACGACAACCTGCAGTAACACTGGCTTAGATGTAATGGGAAATCACCCTCACACTCAGTCATAACTGTTTTGGAACCACAGTTGTAAAAACAACTTTATTGTTCTGTTACAAAACAGCAAGCAATCTAGAGTGGAACATTCTGAAAGAACATCTGACATAAGAAATCCTTTATTCTTTGGTGTTAGCTAACCACAAATTTTAAAATACTATTTTCTTCCAAGGTCAATGCCCTCTTTCTGTTTTCTTAGTCAGATTACTCTGTAAGAGTCATTTCTACACCAGGATGGAAGAAGGGCATATGAAAGTCACTGCTAGTCAGAAACAGACTTCTAGTTCTTATTTTTAAAACTATCTATGATATTCCACCAAACTCCTGTTCTGCAGAACACCTTGTCAGGCCCCATCTGCCTCTTTGCTCTGTAGTTGCAACTGGTTCCCCCATTTTCTGATGCTGATCAGACTTTTGTATTGGTCTTTGAACTCTCTTTGCTTTCTCTCCCATTCCAATTTATAGTCTCTTGCTCCTCCTTTGTTCAGCTTAAAACAAAAAAGTATATCCCAAAACAAAAGAGTGAGGACCCAGTCGTACCTTGTCTTTTCCTTTTCAAACTGGGAACATGGTCATCCAAGTTTTTGGCTTTTTTCAGGGAGAGGATCTGTTCAGATGAAGTAGATGGTCCTGCATCGCTTTCACTTAGGGAACCAGCAGAGCCAGAAGGGCGCTGTGGCAGGGGCATCTGCAAGCAGTTTACAAAATGTTACGGTAGGCAAAAGCTACTGTTCCAGTCCTCTCCATTTGCAACCAAAAATCCCAGCAACAACCCAAAGACATCTCCTTTTTCCCAAATAACCCTTGTCAGCAAGATTGTTAATCATTCTGGATTTCTGTGCTTTTGATGACAGGACCAAATAACTGGGAAGAAATACTAGACTACACTAGATGAAGTGTAGTAAGCAGGCTTAGCACTAAGTGACCTGTGTTAACAGAAAAAGGGTCATGACGCTACTAAAGAACAATTGCTTCCTAACACTACCCCAGCAACAAAGCTCCTTCTGGCAAAGCACAGTGGGTTGTGGTTCTTATTTACCATGAAACTCCCATTTATCACAAGAAAAGATCATCAAGTCATCCAGTATCATCCATCTGTAACTTATTGTTTTTAACAACTTGTATTTGGCTAATGCATCTTCCATGAAGTCATCCAAGTCTGTATGTGACATTTTAAGCTTTTATTTTAATCTTAATCTCCATTTTGGGGACAAAGAATTCCCCATTCTGGCTTCCAGTCCATCTCTTGCTGTGACTTTCTCCTGTCAATTAGAAAGTCTTTTTACAACATTACTTTTTAAATCAAGGAACTATTACTGAGAGAAAGAGTTTCTTACTGTTAAGAGAGAAGCCATATTAGTAAAGATGACCCAGTGATGAACTGTAATAATAACAGATGGGTTTGTCTCACTCTTTATACCAGTCAGCCTGGATTTAAATTTACGGGTTTGACTGATTCTTCCACGCACAGACCCTCTCTCTGAGAGGGTGCTTTTTGATGCTAACACCAACTCCCGTATTTGCACACCATCAAATGAAAGCTTTTATTTATTTAGGAGGGACAGGAAAAAGAAGTTATTTTTGTGATCTAACCTAATGAATTGCACACCATGACAACACATCCTGTCCCAGCTCACTCTTGGAGAAAGATGAGGCAGATCTCCTTTCCCGTAAAGCTCCCAATGTTTACAAGTAACAAGACAAGTGATTCCATCACATCTCTCACCTGGATTAGTATTTCCAGTTTCCAACTCTATCAAGAAAATTTGTTGGGTTTTTTATTTTTATTTAAAGACACTTACGATATCTTGAGCAACACGGAAAAAGAGGGAGACACTTCTGACTGCATGCCCAAAGTTGTCATAAACGTTCACATAAGGGCGGACCCACGAAGGCAGCTTGCCTCTCACATCACCAGTGGTAAACCTGTGTAGCATTGGACAAGGAGAGACTTATTTGCCAGGTTGGCCTAGATCAGGGTCCAAAAGGGCAAAGGAGGAGCAGCAAGACAACAAAAGGTTGAAACATTGCAGTAAATATAATAGGGTCATGTCTTCACTCAGGAGAAAAGGGCTTTGTTGATACCACGTACCACGCAATCAGCCAGTTCTTATCTTGCATCCATAAAATCTTTAAGTGTGCAACAGGAACAGTAGTACTGAACTGTGATGTACTCACTGCCCCCAGTCGAGCCTCAGCATTGAAGGCTAGCAATAAAACTCTCGTTGCCTATCATATACGTATTATATTAATATATTGATCAATATTAAATATATTAGTATAGATTATATTGTTTCAGCAATATAATCTTTCCTCATTTTTGTCCTCCTCCTCTCAAAAAACTGCAGTGCTGGTGACTACCTTCTCAAATGAGGGATGGAGAAATTGCAAAACTTTAAGTTATTATCACAAAATTTCCAGTAGCATTACAAACATGAATTCAACAAATTGGCTTATTTTGCATTAATACCATTAATCTCTTCCTGCAGCTACAAGACAATATATTTTGGGAGCAGAAGATAACCATCTACTTACTTTTTTTAAGTTCTACAATATTTATATAACCTGTTATATACAATAATTTAATTACTTATGAACTGTAGCCTTCTCCAAACAGTAACGTCAGCACATTCACATACAAAATACCAATACCCATGTTGGGACATAAAGATATTGATGTATGTTTATGTTCTAGAGCCAAGGTTTCACCTGTGGTCACATAGGAAGATAGCACCATAGTCTTGGCGATGTCTGATGACCCTGCCGATAGCCTGATTAACAGCCCGGGAAGCTTGCTGACTGTACCACTCACGCCCAGATAAATACTGCAAGAGGCGGGAGAAAGAATCAACATTATTTACCAGGTAAAATTTATTCTCCGTGCTGTACAGTCACTATTTCTTTCTAAAGAAATAAAAAAAATGTATCCAACAAGATATACTGACAAATCTCTAAAAGCCTCGAAAAACCAAATACAGGTTGACTTGAACATCACACCTGACTTAAGGTGCACAGAAAACTCTAGTAGTAATATCCAACTTGAGAGGCTGTTTAGTATATATAGCTTTGGTAATACAACAGACTCACCATATTTAAGACCTGTCAGCTATCCTGCAAACTAAAACATTATAAACTACATTAATAATGCCATTCATTCTCATGCCTGAAGGAATTAAAAAAAAAAAAAAAAAATCAAACCCAAAGCAAAACAAAACACAAAAAACCAAAACAGACACACACACCAAACCACCAAGACAAAAATCCCCAAACCAACCAGCACAGGCAATTCCTCCTGCCCACCCACTCTCTGGATAAAATAATTCCCTCAGAAAGATATATGGATAACATCCATACAAAGATTTTGACTGAAACTTTAATTATACCGGGTTTTGAGCCTATATTTGAGACTGTGGCAATGAAGACAGAATTTGGAACCCTTAACGTTATTAAAAAAAAAGGTAACTATTTGTGACAAACTCCCAAGAATGTTTGACTTTTTGATATTCCAGGTCCGATGAGGCCGGGAGGATAACAAAGACCAAAATCCACAGAGACAAGAGGGAGAAACAGTGACCCGAACCTGCAAAGAGCCAATAGTGAGAAGGTGCCCAGTATTACCTGTGCACCTGCCCCACTTCTTCTCATTTCATCCAGGAACTGCATCTTTAAAACGACTCTGGGCTCCATACGAGGAGGAAACGGAAGCCCAGTAATGATGACTCCTCGCCCATTTATGTCTGCAAAGTCCAAGCCTTCGCTGGCCTGAAGAGACAGTGTTGTCCATTATCAACGGGATTTGAAGTGACATGTCAGAGCAATTCAGCAGTTAGTGGCCTTTTTTCCTCCATTAAATTAAATCCCTAGCCAAGTGTAGCTTATGAATACATTATGAATAGTTTCAATTCGATTTTTTGCTTTTATTATTACCAGGGCTTTAAACTTAGCTTTTTCCTCTAGGAGGCCCTGTACAAAGCATAACCTCAGCCTACATCACTGATGCATATGTCTTATTCCTGGATAAGCAGAACAGTTCTATTCAAAAGATGTCTTAAATGTGAGTCAGTACCTCTGTTTAAACCTTCCACACCCTGAATTGTTAACCTTCTTTGACATTAAAAATTAATAGAATCATTTCAAAGCAATAATGGAAAACTACCAAAAATCTGCTCAGAATCACAGTGTCATATCCACCAGCTGTGCTGCTCAAGTATTTGTCACTCTTCCCCCCGTACATGCTCACGTTCCATCCTGTGCTGCCAAATCACTTTGTGAAATGAACAAAATCAGAGCTGAAGAGACTGAAAAATAATTCAGGGGAAAAAAAAGTTGTTTTGTTTTTCAGCTGAATCCATTCACCAATCTCATTTACCATGCCACACAAACAGTTGTGATGGAATAAAACATTAGGGATGGATGGGTGGGTGGAATGACCAACTCTGCTCAGCTTAAGCCAGCACTGCTACTAAGAAGAGCAATCACAGCATGCACTATAATCCATCTGGAACTAGCAATTGCTTAAGTTGTATTTATGGACATTTCCTCTGGGGCACAAAGAAAATCCCTCAGGCCAATAAGAGCATGAGAAGACCAACCTTACACAAAGAGAAAAAAAAAAAAAAGCTAAGAAAAAAAAAACCCCAAGCCTTGCCCGTCACTCTCCCAAAATAGGAAAGACAATTCCTATGAACTTTTAAAGACACTTCGGGCCTAGATACAGCTAGTAAAAGAACTAGAGCAACTGGGACAGAATCTCCTCTTTATAGAAAGGACTGGTTTTTAGTTTTCTTTCAGGGAACAGAGAACACAAAAAGCTTGCTAGAATCTACTACCAATGTAAAAGCTGAGCAATAACCTGGGAGGGAATCTTGAAGTGATGGCTGAGAACGGAGGTAGTTTTACAGCTTTTGACAACATGGCTCTTTTGGTTTATCTTCTCAAGTATTTCCAATTTTGCGGTCACACTATTAACCCTGTGACTACAATAATCTATCCTTCAACTGTGTGTTACTGCAAAGCTTGATCTCTCCACAGACTCTATTCCTCTCAGGGTAATACAGTATTGTTGGAAGGACAGGCATATTCAACTGAAAGTTCCACCCAAAAAGAGCAACGTCTTTTCTTCATTGATCCAACAGCCACTTTAGAGAATGGGACCGAAGGTTCAAAAGACGTTGAATCTTCTCTTGGTAGGCAGTAAGAAGCAGCACAAAGGCCCTACGAGTAATTTATGATTTTGCAAATATTTCCACCAATACCATAAATCAATTTATTAGCACTGGAAAATGTAAATTAAAGGGATGAAATGTGCCCAGGGGACCTGAAATTAATGGAAATTCTTTAAAGCCGAGCAATATTTTTGGTTTTCAGCAGTGTTGTTCTAACATGTTTGATTGCTTATGCCACACTGTGTTGTCCCTCTGACAGACGGTGAGGTGGCTGAAGTCACCCAAGAGGACCAGGGCTTGTGAATGCGAGGTTGCTCCTATCTGTCTATAGAAGGCCTCATCTGCTCGATCTTCCTGGTCAGGTGGCCTGCAGCAGACCCCCACTGTAATGTCACCTGTCCCTGCCCTCCCTTTAATCCTGACCCATAAGCTCTTTGTTGGCTCCTCAGCCATCCCCAGTGGAGCTCCATGCGCTCCAGATGGTCACTGACATAGAAATGACACCCCCTCCTCATCTCCCCTGCCTGTCCTTCCTGAAGAGCCTGTATCCTTCCATTCCAACACTCCAATCATAAGAGACATCCCACCATGTCTCGGTGACGCCAATAAAATCATAGCCCTGCAAGCACGTGCACATCTCTAGCTCCTCATTTCCCACGCTACATGCATTTGCATAGAGGCCTTTAAATTGGGCCTCCGATGAAGCCAGCTTACTGGCTGGAGTGGCTGGAATTCCTTTGTGCTGCACTCCAGATGCTCTCCCCTTGACCTGCAACCCTTCTCCAAGCTCTGGGCACCTACTGCTGGCATTGGCATCATACTGGTAGGAGTGGGATGGACTGAGGTTGCCCTCCCCTGGCAACTCTAGTTTAAAGCCCTCTTCACCAGCTTGGCAAGCCTCTGAGCAAAGATATAACTACATAATCCCATCTCAGATGAAACAAATTCTCAGTTACATTACCTTCCCCCGACATACGGCCAAAAAAGCAGCTCCGTTGGACTTAGGACAGGCAACTTTATCATAGTATGCATCCATTACCTAAAAGATAAACTAGTTTAAGCAAGAGCAAGAATGGTATTATCCTTCACATATGCATAAATAGAAAGCGGTACTAGCTAAATTTGATTTGTATACTAAGATTTAAAACGTGATTCATTTGGTGTAGTATCATTTTCTTTACTTTTACTAATTGCAAATGCCAGAAGCCATTTGCTTAGCAAAATCCGTACATTACTGTGAAATCTAGAATATATCTGGGTAAGCAGAAAAGATTAATATCAGATACTTCTGATGAGAAGGTAAAATATGGTCTGTCCTGTGTTTCTGCAGATCCTTGAGGAAAATAGGAAAACCAGGATATTATTTAGTCTAAGAAGTGCGGCTATAAATAAATAAGATGACGCTGCACAATTCCTTAACACTCAAAGCACAACAAGCTGGGAGAAAATGTCCCGCAGAACATTAAAAAGGTGCTGACTACTGAAGTCACAGATTCCTGTCATTTCAATTACGCAGGACGTATGTATGTTAGCTGCAGTCACATGACTGAATTTCAAATGAAGACTATACCCTGTGCAACTGTCCTAAAGAGTAAAAGAAGGATGCACAGAAGAGCTATAATTCAAAGAAGCTCCCAGAGAGTTTTAATTTTATCCTAGGATAAAGTTCAGGTGTTCGAACACATCCTAGAGAAGGTATTTAAACATAAAACCAGTTTCTGAAAACATTATGGGTATATAATGCGAATAATCAACCTCTGCAAAGCTTCCTTTGTTCCTGGGTTCCACAAACATTGGCTTCACGTCTTCTATTCTTTTAGCAAAATCATGCTCCTGTTAAACAGATAATGAACATATCAGCAATGGCCCCGTGAAAGTAAGGACATACCAGAAGTGCCCACAAGAAAGGAAATGCTCAGGAGTGGTCACCACAGACTTCGAGTGGTCACCACAGACGTCCCCAACACAGTCTGTTCCTCTCTTGCCAAACATAGGAAGAGATGGAAGAAGAAACATGCAACCCTAACAACACTAATGGTGACTCCTTGCAGTTGGTGCAACTCAGACATTGTACAGATGGGAGAACCATTTCTTTTCCTTCCAACTTGCAAATTGCCAACACCCACCTCCCAGAGCCCCGCTCCGCAGCACAACACCTCTGTTCCAGCATTCACTTTTAAGGAGGAGGAGCACTTAAAACAGAATTGTTCTGCCAAGTCTCACCAGGGACACTCAAGTCACAAGCACAGCAGTTACAAAAGTTACGGCTGCAGCAGTTACAAATTAAAAATAAAAGAGAAACGCTCATATTGGGATTTTTTTCCTAGGAGTTGAAAGGCTTAGACCAACTATAATTTGGAAGTTTAATAAAGAGAAGTCTTTTGAAATTAAATGAACTCTGAAATCAGATCAGATGAGATAATGTATTACGATTCTTTTGGGTTTGGTTCCTACAACACTGCATTTCAGTGTATTGTGACCAAAATAAAAGAAGGCTGACCTGGATTTTTACTTTCCAGATTTTTTCATTTACTTATTAACAAAGAATTTTTTAATGAGCTTGGTTAGATAGCATAAGTACAAACTGTCTGATGTGTGTAACCAAACCACCTAATAAAGGCAGAGCAATTAACATACCCTCCAATATTCCAGGCTCTTATCCATGACAGGATACGACGGGAAGAAGACCAAGAGTCCATGTGGTACAACTCGCACAATGTTACCTGCAACGAGACAGGCCAGTGTACAGCTGAGGGCGTTTTCATCCTGGGACGAAGTACACAGACTGCAGAGGAAACAAACTAACAGCGTGCGTTCCTTCTAAAAGCTTTTCTGCTTTCTTGACATGAATGTTCGTGTATTAGAAGTTGTTTCATTTTTTAAAATAATTTCAATAATCTTGTCGTCAAGGTATAAGCTTTAATACAGATGCCTAACTAGCTTTCTAAAGCATAGTGTTAACAGGATAGAAGATACTATGAGCTACACCAAACACTATAGATGGAAGAGACACAACATCATCTGCCGTATTTTCCCTTAGGTCAGTAGGATCTATTTTTAGATCATTTTCTCCACTCTTTGAATGCTTAGACTGCAGTGGACAAAGCAATGGATGAGGTACCACAAGACGGCTTTTGAGAGTTTTCTGGTCAAATAGTATACACTTTACTGAAAAAACATTAATCTGATATTTTGTGAAAGCGTTTTCTTAGTTTCACCTTTTAGGCTAAGCTGAATACCTCAAAACACTCTATTTCCTTCAAACATTTCTAGATTTAACAGATTCCTTTCAATCTTATCTCAGCCAAGCTACACAAATGTTCCTCTTTTATTCTGCTCTCACGTGTTAAAATTTTGTAGTTCTATTATATTTGTAAAACATTACCAAAACAATAAATGCTGACTTAAAGCATGCTTCACACAGCGCCTTTAAAAATATCACCAAAAATTGCATTGACTTCTTGCGATCCTTAATTGCTCTGCAAATGACATTTGGCTGCATCATCTCTGTGCACCGATTTTCCAGTTTGCCCCACTTTCTGATCGCGTTTAGGAACCACATTTTTGACCCAAACACAAACACCTGACAATAAAAATGAACTCCTAACTTGGAAATATTAAACCAAGGACTCAAACTCATTTTTGTATGCAATTACAGTAGCCAGCTGCCTAAGAAACAGAAGCATACAAAACCAGGCAGCATTTAGATATGCAATGCAATCCTTTACCTTTCTTTACCTTATTACGTCTTCTTTAGTATTTCTCCTTCTTGCGGATTTCTAAAAACCCTGTGCAACAACCCATTTCTGAAATCCGCACATTTCACTTACCAATTGTTTTCCCCAGAGAAGATAAATAATCCTCTGAAAACCTACGAAGAAGAAAAATCAAGTAACATCATTGTATTTCCTTTCCTTTGTTTTTCATACATATTGACTCACACTCCCAATTGCTCTCTTTCCTGTGGCAAGCACCCATACCAAGGACACAAAATTAGTAATATCGTGACTACACATTAGTATTACTATTCAATATTCCTACTAATAGCACTGAAGATGATCTAAGCTTCAGTATTATCAAAATGCAACAAGTGGAAATGGGCAGCCATATGAGTTTTTATGATTAATACTAACAATTTAAAGGTGAAAGTTCTGCCAGAAAAGTCTGCAGGTGCTGCCAAGCCTGACTAACGTTACAACTATTTAAAATAATTGAGTTAGGTGTGGTGAGGCTGCGGGGCAAAAAAGGGTGAATTTGGTTACTATGGTTATTATTTACTCGTGGTATAAGCCAAATAAATTGCTTTTGCTTTGACTGAAAAAGTACTGCTCTACCATGAGCAATATTTACCTGTTTCTTCCAGCCCTGATTGAAAAGTCACCTGTTCTCTCATGCCTTTACGTGTCTTTCTTTTTAGTGCCCTCTCCTTTTGCATACTGTTTTCCCAGGAAACTTATATATGCGGGGGGAAAAAAAGAATATATTTATTTTTATAAGACCTACAAATGCCTGTGTCACCGCACAGATGTTGTCAAAACACAGCAAGCACTGGGAATTCCCTTCCTTCAAAAAAAAAAAAAAAAAGAGTTGTTCTAGGCCTTAGGTGGGGGAAATCCCCAACCTTCCTCCTTCGAAAGACAGTATCTTCAAAAAAACACACTGAAATGGCACGCTAAGCTTTTGAAAATGAAAAATATAGTCTAAGGGCTTTCCAGACTACTACTAATCTGTAAAAATCAATTACAGTTGCTGAGTCCCTTTCCAGTTCTGTGGAACATCTGGTATTTTTCCCTCTTTTTCAGTGAAAGCTCTTGGAAATCTATTTTTTTTTTCTGTATTACTGAAAAAGAGTAAGTCAGGCCTGCAGCAACCTAAATTACGGATTTCTCAGCCAGAGGTTTGTCTATAATGTTAAAATTGAAATAGATTTAAGAATGTGCCCACACATAAAAATGTGTATACTACAGGAACAAAGTTAAATGGAAGAACATATGTATCATACACAAGGAACTGATCCTCATTTCAAAATACTACAGAAGGATTACATCCCTGAACACCGTACTAGCACCAGTGTGATGCCACCCTTGAGTAACTTCAGAGAACTGGCAAGCACAGAACCCTCTGCCTTGTGCACCAAAGCATGAAACTGCCTTTTCAAATTATATGCAGAGATGCCAATGAGACTATTGTATTTCACAACGGAAGTCAATATACAATGAAATCAAGTTTTGGCCTTCCTGCAAAAGCTGCAGCAGAAGCACTGCCTACTCTGAAAAACAGACAGACACAGGCAAAATGATGAAAGACCAGAGAAAAGCAAGAGAAATGATAACGAAAAGCGTGACAAATATTTGGATGTATTTTGCTTAAAAAGGCACCGCAGAGGTAAAAGAGAGGCTGGTCATGGTGACACGCTTTAGATATAAAAATAGTTGTTGCAAAGGCCTGTCATGTTTCAAATCAATTAAGCCTTCAGCAAAGAAACTTAGGATGGGGCTCCATGTCAGGGAGGTGGTACCTGGGCATGCTCTGAAGGCATACAGGGTGGGGGTCTTGGCCCAGACCCACACTGACAGAGCAAGGCAGGTAGGAAAGACTGGGATGCCGTAGCCAGGCTCAATCACAAGTCCGGATCATCAGGCAAAGTCATGGTGATGGGGAAAGTCCAAGGTCAAGCCAGGAATGCAAGTCAGTAAACCAGAAGCAGGTCCAGCGACAGTAAGAAGTGTCACAGTCCAGGGATGGTGAGGCAGGTCCATAGTGACAGGCAGGTCTGAGGTCAAACCGGGAAGTCAAACAGTAGGTCAGGGTCAGATCAACTGGGTCCATGGCCACGTGTGGTTATGATGGAGCTGGAGACAGACAGTTCTATGGCTTGGGCAGTGACTGAAGGCCTATGCCAGACCTTAAGTGGAGCTCCTGGGTGATGGTTGTGGGTAGAGGTCCCAGTTGAGGCTGGTCAGGGCCATTAAGGACTATTAGTGCACTCAGTGCCCTGACATTTGCTCCCTTCTAGCCCTCCAGTTCTAAATTTTCAACAGCAGTTAAAGGGTGTTGTTATTCAGCACAGTGTTTATCCAAGAAAAGAACTGCAGAGACCACTCATTTCACTAGCACACTCCTGTAAGCAGAACCCAAGACTTCAAAGCAGAATTCCACATGGAAGTTCATTACCTTCTTTCATAGGTAGAAGTAAGCACAGCTCCATCAGGTCCCTTAGGAATAATCCCAACCCAGAGCTGGTGTTTCTCGATAACATGAGGATTCTCCAAACAAACAGGAAAAGGGCTAAAGAAATACAAAAGTAAGATCCCAGTCACACTAATTATATGATTCCCTACTAGCTACCAGTCAAGAACACTCAAAAATCTTGAGATAAAACCTAAAATCACAAGAGCAGATGGTGCATTTTCAGTAGTGGTACTGTTCACAAATCTAGGTACTCACATCTGCATTTCCATTGTAAATGATGAGAGGGGGGAGAGAGTCCCACTAGTAAGGATAATTGTCCTGACTCCCTGTCGAACAAGCTCATGCATACTGTATCCAGGGCTGAAACACCAGTAGCTTAAGGTCTTTCCTGTATCAAATAAAGAGAAGACATTAAGAAGTAAGTCCGCAAGTGGAAAAATTAGAATATGAGTAGTATATAGCACATTGCATCTGAACTTCTGAAAGAAAAAGAGCCAGCATCTGAAGCTAAAATTTCAGATGTATGGTATGTTCTCCTTTGGTCTTTCCCAGATTTAACTACTATGCCAGTTCAAAACATAGTTTAAAAAGCCTTTCCTCCCTCACAGCTTAAGTAGATTATACTTTTTATCAAAATATGGTTATAGAAAACCCAGAGCATCAGGTCTTTTTGTGGGCAGATAAAACTACTCAGCCCTCCACCCGCTGATTTGCTTCCTGCTGTCAAGGACCACTGGAAGGGGAAGCATGGTAGAACGGCAGAATACTGGGATGAAGAACAAACAATTGAAGTTACTAAAA
>VYZM01020069.1:93087-116827 GCA_013398915.1 Dromas ardeola
AAAAAATAATATATATATATATATATATATATATTTCTCCACCCCTGCTCTTGCTTGAAAAGAGAAGAACCCCTTCTCCATCAGGAATTTCCAATGGCTATAAACCTTTCACCTAAACTTTCCATTTTCCCCTACAGTCAATGGCCAAACCTTTCAACTTCTGCTCAGACCTTTTGTGGGAGGTGGATATACAATGTGCGTGACACTGAAAATCTGGCATACTATAAATTACCAACAGAAAGGATATAAAGAAAAATTTATAAATCACACTGGTAATTTCTTTCATTGCTCAGTTTATAGTTGTACCATTGTTGGTCTTGCTGAAAACTTAGTAACAGCTTTTCAGAGACAGTCAAAGGAACAAGGGAACGAAACAATCATCTACTTAAATAACAAGAGCAGTCAAATAAAACATTAGCTTTTATTTCTGTTTCTGATTCTGTTTTGCATGATTAGTTTCAGTTAAAAAAAACCACCTAGCATACACATATCATGTGCATGTCTTTTAAACGTTCACTCTTCATTCAAAGACTTCATTTCCAAAACGGAGCTGACAGTTTCAGGAAATCCCCAGTAGTATGTGCCCAGTGAGTCACTTACTGCTTAGAGTTACAAGAGAACATTTATTTTAAGCTAAAGTTTTATCCTTCCATCTCATTAGGGCAAATCCATCCAGACAATGTCCAGATTCTAGAAGAATCACACTCCAAAATTTAGCAAATTCTGTATCTCTTTAATTCATACTAAGACTTGGTGCAAATTACAGTCAAGATCTGCATATGGACAGGCCAGTAAGTATCTACAGACAAGAGCAAAGTCATTTATGTCAGCAGCCTAAGAAATTCCAGCACAAAAGCAAACCGTGCTGGTATGGGATGGCCTAGAAGAGAACACCACCAACCACCCACATTTGCCGCGCCAACGCTCAGTTCGAAATATACTTTTCTGTAACCCTGCAGGATGACTGCCAGTCACCAGATGCCCAGTTCTTGGAGAAGCTGGAATTGTAGTACATTTTTAGCCTCGTGTCCTGTAATTATGTCTTTAAGCTTAACAATATTAAATCTATTTTACAGGTCCCTTTCACCAGCAGGAACTGTTGGATGTTACACAAAGTAGATCTCTGCAGCAGCTTTTTCCATTCCTGATACAAGGAGAGCTAATCCATGGAGAAACGGTTTGCTAATAGTTTGCAACATGGTGATTTAGAGCAAATGAAGAGTAAGAGCGTTTTATCTTAATGTAAAACTGCAACAGTTCAATATTGTGGCATCTGTGCACAGAATAGATAGCCAGGGCAGTAATCTCATCAGCTGACCCAAGCTATGCCACTTCTCACCAATTACAGTTTGTAAAGAATTATGCTGAGTGAATAATTTCCACAAAATCCTTTGAAAACAGCTATTCTTAAAAGGTTTGCATTATTTCTATACAATCTGCTCTACCACTACAGGAAACTGGAGACTTGATCAGTCTTGTCTGGCCTCTGCTAGGCTTCCACATAGTGCAAGTCTCAACAAATTGCTAGTCTGTTCCATAGATACTTGCAAACACTGGTTTTATTTGAAAAGCAAATATATCAGTATGTGTCTACTAAGTCACAGAAGAATTCTGTGATTGCTTTGTACTGATTTAGTGTATAAATCCTCCAAATTATGCAATAAACAGAAAGTGTTTCTATTAGCCTTTTCCTGCACACACATGTAACAAAGTCTATTTAGAATTATTCCTGTAACTTCAAACTCCAATTGAGCAATACCTCAGGAAAACAGTATTTGCAGATTACCAAACAGCATGCTTCTGTTCAGAATAACACCAGAACTTACTTTGTGGAAACACTTAAGGGGGCATTATGTGCAAAACCGCAAAATTCGTGGAAACTCATTCTTGGAAAAAATGTTACTTTTGTCCTTAAGAAAAGGACTTCTGTGAAACAACTACTTACATTCTCAAGAGTGTTTAGCTGAGTAATTAGGTAGATAGTTATGAGGCAAAGTATTTACAAAGATCCTTGGGGAGTATTCTATTGAGAAGGCTTAGGTAAAGGGATATGCATCTGTCTTCTCTAATCAGAAAACGTTTTGTTTTCCACCTAACTGTATTTTTTAATAAATAAATAAATTAAAATTTTAGAAAGACAGAATGTTGAAGTCCAACAAAGCCAAGCTCAGAGCTGCTTTATAGCAGTCTTAGGAAAAGCCCCTGATTCAGAAGCCAGGTGTTTTTTTTTTCTTCTAAATATGTTGTTTTGAAGCATGGTTATATTGAGGTAGTTCCAGATGCGAAGTTCTGCAGAGCATAAGGAACAAAACAGGTGGGAGGAGAGAGACAAGGAGAGGGAGAAATCTCAGTTGAACAAGGAGGACTGAAAAGCATAGTGGAGGTTGAAACTATGAAGAAGTGACAACATGCCCTGAAGAACTTAGGAAGTTGCTCAAAAAAAGATCATCTCAGAGAACGTAACAGTGCTCTGAGGCTGTTAGCTGGCAGGCATTTTCTGGCTAAGAATTCACATTCTCAAGCGTTATTTCTCTGGCACATCACATGAATCTTCACTACAGAGCTTCAGAATGAGCCAACCAATTCTAACTCCTCCGCCATACGTGAGTAATTTCAACAGACATTAAGAACTTTCATGGAATTTACTATTATAATACCTTCAGCACACATTTTCAGTATCATATCTATACACAACTCTCCTTCTTGTAAAAGGTAGTTACAGCATTAGCAACACTAATTTTGTGTTTAACAAAACACAGTTATACAGAGAAATACAGCTGATATAAGTATAACAGAGCATTTCTTAAATCTCAATGTCAATCCTGAAGGAGAGCTTCCCATTCTTGGGCTAGTCCGAAGATCTTCTCTACACCAATACAAGCAAGCATTCCATAATGGAGATGATTTTATTTCACCGGAATAATTGCATTTGAACTATTCCAGAAGCACACAAAGCAGCACTGGTACAAGAATGTTTTATATTGAGATTGCCTATGTCAACTCCCCTTTAAAAGTAACTATAAAAGTGAAACACACCTTATTGACTCATCATATCCACAATGGAGCTGTACTTGGAAACATAAAACTGCAAAGGAACACCCCCAAACAATCCTAAAATTCTTCAAACTTTAAGTCACAAAGCCTTAAAAACCCACCCTGTTCTAGAGAAAGAGAGCTCTAGGGCAACATGAATGCTCCAAGTCTCTTCATCTTACAGAAGATAACCAAAAAAAACCCCTACAACCAAACAACCCACTGGTTCTCTGCTAACTTAGCGTTCTGGTTTGAAGTTAACTCAAACCAGGACACTTAGTGGAGGGGAAAAAAAACCAAAACCTTTCCCAATCCCACATCTACTGATGGTTTTAACTTGGATCACAGCAACAAGGCATACTAATCACACACTGAAGACTTTTCAGCTCTATGAGGCATAGTACCAAGCCGCTTGGGTTTAAAAAAAACTTTTGCGTATGGACAGATCTGGAGGGTGCCCTCAATGAGTTATTCTGTCCAGCCCTTTAGTCCTCAGAGTCATTCATTTTTAACGTTAAGGTAACAGGTAGTGTTCCACTCAAAATCCTACAATGACATTCCAAAATTCCAAAAGTCCAATAGAGGACTCCCTGTTCACAAATGTGATGTAATGCAAATTGGGATGTCTTCAATTGTTTTCTCTTATTTGAAGCAGAAAGGAGTAGTTGAGCTTTTGCATGAGCCTCCCCAAGACCGAGTCCTGTACCTTGTTTTTTTGCAGATGATGAATTCCAGAAATCTGTCCTTTGTTTCTTCTTCTGATTACCATTATCCAGATGAATATGTACCTGAAGGAAAAAAACAGAAACATTATTAGAGATAGCCACAGAAATTAACTTGGACTTCATCCCTCAAAAAAGCTAGCCCATATTAAAGGTAGTTAACATAATTAGTGTCACTTTTATAGTGTTAGTAAGGTTGTATTATTTCCTGTCTGTCTTTCCTATTTCGTTTCTAGTCTTCCATAATGCATCTAACAAGGAGTGACAAGTATATCACCATTTAACCAGCCATTTTAGTCAGTTTACGGGAGCAGCTTTTCATGGGCTGCCCTGAGCAGAGACAAAGAACCCCATCATTTGGGTATTGTCCATTAGAATAAAACATACAGACTAGAAAAAAAATAAAAATAAATGATTGTGTTAGAAAGACTTGCTTCATTTGGCAACAAAAATAGTATCAAGTCTTAAACTTAACGTGAAAGTTACCTTTTATCTAAAAAAAGATCTGCTCCTAAAATTCATTATAGCATTACAGCCCATCAGTCCCAAAGACAAAATATAATTTATTTCAATTTTATATCAATTTTCAATTTTTCAATTTTTTCAATTTTATATCAATTAAAGGACTTCAGGGGGGAGGTTCAGTGGCTCAACTGCACTTGCTTGGTAATAGGCTAAACTAAAGTCAAGAGAACAGATTATTGGAAGAACACATCAATTCTTGCATAATATGCAGTATCACTAATTCACATTTGCTGCACTTTCCTAATTTCATTTTAGAGTTTCTTTAAAAAATACTGTGTAGGTCCTGTTTTTCCTTGGAACCCAAAAAAGTAAGCACAGTTCCTTTGGTGTTTTTTTGGTTTTCCTTTTTTTTTTTTTTTTTTTTCCGAAGAACTTCTATATCCTCCCTGTAATCAACATCATCGTTTGCTATACTATCCACATCCTTCTGAGTCTTGGATACACTAAGCACAAACATTAAATGCCAGCAAGGAAAAACACAGAACACAAAGCATCCCATACCTTATAATATTTAGATATCGACAGATGTGGCATGAAACCTGTTGTGCCTTCCGGAGGATCAATGTTGAATACTGTCTGGAGAATGGATGCAAACAAATAGAAAGATTTAACAACTGTTTCCAGCAAAATGTCTAATGCATCTTTGCACTGAGAAGTATCTCCACAAGGTCTTATTTCACTCTCAGGAAAAGGTCTAATTCAACCTGATGCCCAGTAACTCAGGCCAAAGTATCTCCACAAAAGTTACTGCTGTGATATCCTTAAATGTATCTCCCTGCTCCTGTTATTAAATAAAGACAAAGAATCTTGAATAAATTAATTTTTTTTACAGGCAATTCCTGCTAACCACATGGCTTTCTCATTGATCCAAAAAGTGTTAGCCAGTGTCTAAATATATTCCAACCATACATATGACAGTACTATTATTCAGACTGTTGCCTGAATTAGATTGTTCAGACTTCTGACTGTGGATAAACATAAACACACTACACATTCATGAGATCAGAGTCACAACTGAGTGTAAGAGAACTTTTTGAATTCCCTTAGTTTAAAATTTCAGCCATGGTACCCTACATTAGTAATATTCTGCTTAGAAAAAAAAGCAAGTTGTAATCATATCTAGTTGTTCTTACATTAAATTAAAAGCTTCTATCAACTCTTCTGCACAGAGTTATGCTTCTTCCCCTTTCCTGTGATGTCTTATGACTAAGGGCGATGCTCTTTCAAACACATGGCATTCCAGTACAACTTCAGTGAAAACAGCTGTGGTTCTCAAATATTTATAACTTCTGTTAATTTTTCTAAACAAAATTTCTTCAGACATTTAAAAGGAATTATCCAAGCTCATAAGAATATCAGCTAATTGCAACAAGAAAGATGTTCTCTACCAGTCAAAAAAAAAAGTACAATTCCTGGAAATATTGACTTCTGAAAAATAGCCAAAGATACGGTGTACGAAAAAGATTTTAGTAAGTAAGAAAGATTTTTCTTCCAAAAGGAAGAAAAAATATTATTATTAATAAAAACAAGCTGTTTATAAATTAAGTCTTGAAGACAAGGCTCTAACAAGAAAGCACTGCGTTCAACCAACGATGACTCTGTGACCTAGCCCTACTTAAAAATATGTCAAGATAACAAACTATCATGTGGCAGATGATTTGTAATAACTGTCCATGTGCATGTCCTCAGCAGCAAAGGGGTCTTAGCTTTCAGCAGAAGACTGCTCTTCCAGTTCAAATCACCTCTCGTTTATCCACAGGCTAAAAAAGCACACACCGACAGTTATCCTGCAGCACATACTAACCTGTGTGCTTTCTTTCCAGAAGAAAGATCTATGACATCAAGGATTTCTGAAAAAGTCTGGCAGCTAATGTATTAGGCATGTTATCAGCGAGTAAAATAAAACCAGAGAACTACGAAGAGACTGAACATTGCCAGCCACGACAGACTTTAAGATCATGGAATTTCTTGCATCAGTGGCTGAATTATAAATTTTTAACAGAAAAAAAAAATATAATTAAAATCATTGAACGAAGACATAAAGGCAATGAATAACACACATTAAAATGTTGTCATTATCATCACCCACCTACTAAAGATGGGGGGAAAGAGATCTTTTTGATCCAAGAACACCACAAGTATTTGGGAAGTAAAGGTCTTATTTCACTGTCAGGAAAAGGTCTTATTCAACCTGACACCCAGTAACTCAGGCTAAGATGATGCTCTGAAATCAGAAATTCTGGGAATATAGTGAACTTAATCCCAAGCATCAGCAGATTTTCCAATATATAACACTACAGCTAAGGTGTTATTTTGTTTGAACTTTAAGCTGTCCAAACATTACCCTCTTTCAGAGTATCGCTCAAGAACACTTCAGAGGGAAGCTAGAAATTGAATTTCAGGCCACTGGTCCACTGTGCCTTCTATTTTTATGGGGCACAGTTTCTTCATAATGAATATTTTGCAAGTGCACAACAGGGCGAGGACTGACAGCACCATATGGATACCCACAAGTATCACATTCAGTTCCTGGGGCACTTAAGATTTTTATTTTACAGATCCCTGAATTTAGTAATTAAATGGAAAAAACCCCAACAGGTAAATTATCTTTTGCTTGCTTTTTTCCTTAGCCTGTCCTGTTATTTCATGAGAAGGTCTCATATTCCCAAACATTACTGCTAGAAACAGCTCAATAACCAAGCTCCACCTGGTGGAGGCTAAAAAATTGAGCTTGTCCAAAAAGGGACATCAAAACTATGAGAGAACAATCTGGGTAAAAATCAAAGGAGAACATCCCATTAGGCAGCAGCTTTCTCCTCAAAAACCCGTAGACTTCTGTCAATGCACAAATGTGCATACAATCAAGAATAAAATCAATCCAGTATCTTTCCACGTATTTTAATCCAATTCTTCTGTCTTTCAGACATATACAGAAGCAGCCTTAACTACTTACTTGGATAATATCTGAGAGTTTATGCAATCCAGATGTATTGACAAATATCCCAGTACCTAGAGAGAATAACATACGATTACTTTTACAACACCAATATACATCCATTTGTGTGTGTATATATAACTCTCCATATGCCATTTGAACAGCACAACACTGAATATAATGGCTTGAAAATATTATCTGAAACAAATAAATTATTTCAAGGTTTTCACCATTATTCAGAATGCAAGGAGAAACGTGAAACTGGCACCCCAAAGGAAGTTTCACGTCTCTGATGCATTGGGAAGCTGTCATCCGAGACAATTACATAAACTTGTTAAGGCTCCTCCACATTAGAAAAATGGAAAGGAGATAATTAAGACAAAGATAAGCATGATTAAACTGTTTGGTTCTTTTTTCAAAAGCTCACACGACTAATATTAGTGTCATGAAAAAAAAGAATAGAAAACTGACTACCCCATTATGGAAAGAGAGACAAAACTAACCTTTGCTATAGCTATAACTAGCCCTTTACAACAACATCCGAGCCCCTAGTACGCTTAAAACAGTGACTACAGAGGAGCAGTTAAAAGAACGTATGAAATACACCACGATGAGAATTTGACCACGGAAATGAAAAATAGATGCACCTGTTAAACTAGAGTGAAAACGGCCTAAAAGGAGAAAGACGCTGGGGATAAAAAACAAAGGAAGGACAGATGTGTTCTCAAAGGATGCACTTGCAGAACTGACAGTCTCCATGGATGGGCTTGCTCTCTTCAATGCTTTTACTGAAGAGTCTGCTAGTAAGAACTAACTAAATCATTTTCTTAGCACATGTAGAAGTTGAAGATGTTTCTTTGCAGAAGGGCAAACTAAGAACAAAATGCTGACAGACAGTAGAATAGAAGCTTGTTAAATCAATTAAAAATAATAAAAAAAAAACCACAAACAGATTATGTGATTCCCAATATTCCTGTTTCATAACTCCATGACCAGGGAAGGACTCAAGACACCAAAAGTGCCATCAGAAAAATGTCAACAAGCTCCACCCCACAATTCTTCTGGGTTTGGAGAAAGAACGTTGTGTGCAAAAATCCTCTATGTATGCACATGTATGTGCACACATATGTTAGCACACGCTCAGGTTTTGACACAAAGCAGTTCCTAAAACTAGTTCTGTTGCACGAACAGACATAGAACATGTTTCCCAGCAGAGGACCTCACAGGAAGCCTTAATAAAAAGGCACAGGTCCTCAGGATCAGATTTTAGCTTTTAAAAGAGCTATAATATAAATCTAACCAAAGAAGCCTCTCTTGTCCTCTCCCCGATCAATGCAAACTTCCAATTACTTACATTAGAGAGAAAAGTCCGAGTGAAACAACTAACAAATCTAAACTTACGGCCTGAAAGAAACTGTAAAATCTGCTCCAGCGACTCCAAGAGTGAGGATTTGGTCTGGAATGTTATTTGTGCCTCTGCAAACAAATCAAAGACGTAGCTGCAATTTACAAAGAAAAAGCACAAATGGGTAAATACCGAAAATAATCACACGGACACAATTACTGTTGCTCTTTTATAACGACAATTTCACCATCTAGTAGCAAAACATGCTCTTGTCTCCACAAGAAAGGAAAATTTACAGGAATAAAACTAAGTATTTGGTTATAAAGACAGCAGGCAATATTGACATGACAGAAAGCGTACTGACCACATCCTTCACATTTTCCATTACTTCTGTACAACATACAATACGTATTAATTTAGAAACAGATTTGCATGCAATTTCCCTGTTTTTTTTTTACAACATACAATATGCGTTAGCTCAGAAATAAGACTTAGAGAGCTCTGAGGTAACTCAAACCAAATCACTGCAACACTAGTACCTCTGTTTAAACCATGATGCAAAACTGAAAGAAGCACAGTGAGGAGCTTCCTCCAGTTCAGGATACCTGATAGGCAAACACACAGCATAGGATTTTCCACTCTTGAAACACTTTAAGAGGGAGTTCCACCAGAAACAATGATTACTACAGAAAGGGAATTTAAAGAAACCCAAAACCTTGAATAAACAGTATTCCCAGGAATTAGAATGGTACTACCAATCCTAACACCTGACCCAGTTTCCCCTGGGTCTAGAATCTGCTGTACTTTTACCATACAAACATATTAACGAGAAGAAATTTACCTTCCCTCTTTGGTGACTCCGCTACCGTTTGGTGGCAGCTCCACTGCATCAATAGCACTTTCTAGTTGAAGAAGAATTTCTTTAAGAGAACCAAGAGGGAAAAAAGTTAGAGTTCACAGAAACTCACTTCTGGGACACATCTGAGCCTCTATTTCAAATGTACTTTATTACAAAGGCTATTACCAAAGGCAGCAACATAACTGTTTTCTTGATTCTGTAAACAAATCAAAATGATCAAAAACCACTTCCTAGATATCATCTCTAAATATTCATATTCAACTTTAAGAACTTCTATAACCTCAATTCTTAGATGAACCTTAAATTGTCAGCTAAATGTTAAACTCTTCTATATAGATGGGGAAAGTTCTTCTTGGAAATTCTTTGTGAACATGAGGTATCTCAAGCTCTTACTATTAACTTTAGGTAGCATCATATTTTTACAGAAGAACGATGCAACTAATTCCAGCACACTGACAAGATTAGAAAACAAGGGAACGTCCTAGCAAAAAAGGAAGCGATGCATTGATTCGCCAAATCTCTCATCTTGTTGAGAAAAAACTAACTTAATATTCCACAAAATTCTCTGACAACTTAAACCTCCATGAATTTCTCAGTTACGAGCAACGTCTACAGAAATGCTACGTGAACCTGGCTGTTGACCTTTTGAAACTGTTTCAATAACAATTTTCAACAAAACAAAAAATAACCTTACTCTTTATCTTTGCTATATCTTCAAGTTCCATGTTCAGTCCTGTTGAAGAAAGGAAAGATTTCAAAGAGGATATTTCATGTTTGTTTCATTCCTAGTTTCTTTATGGCTTTTCAGAAATTATGGATACGAAGGCTAGAACTGCTTATATGGAAAAACATCTGTATTCCACTCACTCTTCTGTTTCATGACCCCTCATGTCACATTAGTTTGGCCAAGACTTCTCATGTTTGTCTGACAGTGATTGCTAATTAACAATAATGTATCTGCTAATGAGAGTACATTTTCCAGAAACTGTTAGGAAAAGTTATTTTCCAGTTCTTGGTAGTGGTACCCTATAATCCCAATGAAACAGTGGTTTGTGGTTGTCAACACACCTGAACTGGCCAACTCCATATTGAATTCAGCATTTATTTCATTCTGTTGAACTACTTTGGCTTGTTCTTCCAGTACGACATTTACAGCATCCATTGCAGAAGCCAAATCGTAGGGTGTCAAGTCAAAAGAAGATGACTCCTCACACAACTTCTCCTAAAAATATACAGAATGGAAGCATTACTTGGAGTGCTCCGTGTGCTATATGCTCAAGCAATTTCACAGATGATAAAATCCAGATGACCAGCCTTGATTTCATTTCTGATCTCCAGCTCAGGCCAGCGGACGTTTTATAAACAGCTGAAGACTTTGACTATTATTAGGCATCCTTTTTTCTGAAACTTAGAACAGATTTTGCCTTTTCCACATTATCAGCATTCTACCATTTCCATCTAGTAGCAAATTACTGTCATCATTAAGATCCTGTTTGTTTTTAATAGGCGTCACCTTCTCTGTGTTCTTAGTGTTGCTGCTGATAGATTTTTCCTGACATCCTTGTATTTCTCTCACACAGTTGCCTAATAGCTTGCTGTCTGACGACAAATTGTTCAAGTAGCAAATTTTTTAGTTGCAGAATCAGTTTGTCCTTTGAAAGAGCTAATTCCCAACCCCTCTCACACTTGTAGGAAATACTCGTATCCCTATATTCGCTCAGATGAAGACATGGTCCTTGCCCCTCATGATCTTGCATTCCGAGAAGGGGGCATGGAGAAAAAAAGGGAAGGGAGACCATGAAAAAAAAAGCAGCAGTTAAATGCGTATTATTCATATGTAAATTCTGGGCCAGAATGTGTGCCAGAACAAATATTATTATAGAGAAGGAAAGAAACATACGAACTTTCTATCCAAAAAAAAAAAAAGTAAAGTTTTCAACGCTCACCAAACTGCTAAGTTTGACAAAACTCTCTATGACCTTGAAAAATAAGTCACATATTGTTTTGTCACAAATTTTTCACTCACAAGAAGAATCATCTTCCCTGAAGAATGAAGAGAAATAGTAAGAACTAACCTACACAAAAATTGGACTGCAATAGCTATGAAGAAATAAGTTATAAAGAAAAAAGCATTGAACTAGCTGCCTGTGTAAAGAATCTAATCAGAAAGAAGTCAGTTTTACTTCAGAGTAATTACTAAGTTTCCACATATTAACCTGAAACAGACAGTACCGTGGGAGAACTATTGCAAAACGAGTAGTTCTACAATAGACGTTCTAGTTAATTTCTGCATGCAGACATCAATAAATATTTTTAAAACACTATAAATGGGGAAAAAAACCCCCAAAATTCAAACAACTATAACTGGATTTCCACCTATTTTTCAACAGAAAAAAAGATGTTCTGATGAAAGGAGCATATACTGGACACAACTCTGCAACTATCTCTACCGAAACATAGCACTCGGTCGGGTGGCCTGCTTACTGAAAGAACAACACGCAATCAGAAAATAAACCTCGCAGCTGTTTAGCAGAAGTCCCACTGGGAGGTTGTTCATGTGGCAGAAAAGAAGGGACATATTTCAAAAGTTCCTTTGCATTTCATTATTTAGGCAAAGGGCTGCAGTTTTGAGCCAACTTTCATAATGCAACACTTTTCTGGTTTTTTGTTGTTTTGGGTTTTTTGGTTTTTGTTTGGTTTTTTTTTTTTTTTAAATTTATGAATGAAGACCTGGAAATATTACAAGGGTCACATTTGCCGTCTACTGCGCTTAGACAGCTGATGCAGCTGAGCTTCAAGAATGGATCTTTCATGATTTCTTACACCCTGGAACAGAACTCTCCAACCAAGAAAATGAGTGCCCTTATAAATGTGGAGATCCACCCTTCAGGAAGAAACTATCATCTTGTAGAAAATCACAGAAGCATCAAAGGAACGTTAATTAAACTACAAAGCTTTAAATGTCACGGAAACAAGAAATATTCATGATAACGAACATTAACAACTGAAATAGCTAAGTACAGATTTTACAGGCCGTTTGTAACAGAGCACAGGTGAAGTTTATGTGAAGTTTGGTGAAACTTTTGGTGAAGTTTGAAAAATGGCAACAGACCAGAAAAAACTTACCACATTGTGAGCTTCATCAAGTATCACCACAGTCCCCTTTAGGTCTAAGTTGTGCGCTCTCCGGCTCTGAAAGATGAAGAGAAAGAGAGAATGGACAAAAAAGTTACAGAGGAATACAGAACTGATTTACTGAGAAACGGGCTCATGTGACAACTTTGGGTTTTCATGTATTTCAAATGATGTATTTATTGTTAAGAAAACAGCTAGTAATCACTGTGGCTACCTAATATATAAACCACAGAATTGTTTTCTCTGGAAATGAAGTGATAAAATGCATGGTGTAGAAGTTTATGGAGGTTACAATTTACATTGTAATAAAGGAAAAAAACAAAACCTGTTGTACCGTACTAGGACACAGAAGCTTAATCAGAATTAATTTCAGTCACTATTTTGCAGACAGGGATGTGGGGGCAGTGGGGTGCGAAGCAGGGGGATTTGCCCTGTTTTTACAAATTTATGCTTGTGTTGTCTTTGCGAGAAGTGGGTGCTCCGAAAACACCCCCAACAGTACCAGATCATATTAACTTCATTTCACAATGCTTCTTTGCGTAAGGTGGTCAGAGATTTATTTTTAATTTTATTTTGTTTTTTAATTCACAAACATTTGGTCTTTTTGCCATTTGTAGCAGTGGAATGTAATCTGGCTTCTACTATAATTCATGGATTACTCCCAATTGCATGAAGATGTCAGCAGATTTGTTTCCTCGACAGAGTTTTCAAAGGTTTCATTTTCTGTCCATGAAACATGGACAACTTATTGCAACTGCCTTTTGTACAAAGGCAGCAATTATTTCCAAGAGAGATGTCCAAGCTCTACTGAAAAAGTTTTCTTATCCTAGAAATCGCATAGTTGGCTGCAGAAACAAAAATGTCTCTGAACGCACACAAAAATGCTGCATAGTATGCAACTGAAGATTTGTATTCAGGAGGTATCACCAAACAACAAAGGCATCACTTTCTGCAAAGCTAATTCTATAAAAACAGCAAGACCTCAAACCAAAAAATAAATATTTCTTAACTGAAGGAATGAACTTCACAGAGAAAAACACAAAAGAGGTTCTGAATTTGAACTAGGTTTTGATTAGTTTAGAAGTATATCACATAATGCATTCACTTGCTCTGCATCAGTTCTTCGCAGATTACCCGCTAACAGCCAGTGTAAGATAAATAGGAGGACAATTGCATTTAACAGCAAAGATATATGTTACCTTCGAGTCTAGTAAATAGTTGTAAGGCATAAAAATAATATCTGCTTGCTGCTTCAGGCTTCGAGAGAGATAATAAGGGCAGGCTCTGTTTTTAAAAAAAAAAAAAAGAAAAAAAAAGAGTATTACAAACCATGACGTAACACTTGCAGAGATATTAAGAGTGCATTCATGTACTATATTTCATACTCTCAAGGGTTTCTAATCAACTTCTTAAGGAGTTGAAACTGGCATGTTTAATTTTAGGGCAGATGATTAGCTCTATTCACACACCACAAGTAAAGAGAAGTATAGGAAATAATACCTAGCTGTGCACTTAAACAAAATAAAGAAAAAAGAAATTAAAGGAGAAATAGTGGCATTCATTACAGCATTATCATTTTGTCCCTTTAGGCTAGAAGCAAATGCTGCACTAGACTATTTTATCACAACAAATCCATCACCTCAGCCTCCTAGATCTGAAACAAAACTGCCATATCATTTGTCATGACAGATGATATTGGCAGCCTCTGCTCAAGCGAGAAATAAAATATCGGTGAGCCTGACTCTGATCCGATTCAGTCTTTACACAAATAAGGACTGGAATAAATTGCTGTACGATGAAAACTGCAGTAACAGAAGCTAAGGCTTTAATGCACACATGATTTTGTTGGAAGCTGTCTCTGCAACATATTTAGCCACTCCACTTTGCTCTCATCACTGTTCTGCTACTTTAGCGTATGTCAAGTGCATATCAAGGTATTAATAAAAATGAGCAGAGAAATAGTTTTCACTATTTTCACAAGTAAGGGGAAGGAAGGTCAGAGGGGATCACTTGCCTGTGCTTGTTTCCATTTTTAACCAAGTCTTCGATATCCATGATTGATTCAATCAGTTCTTTCTCTGTACTCTTTTCTGTGAAAAATTACATTACAACCACAAGCTTAGGTAAAGGTATCACGCAAAGATCTGTTGTTACCCTGATCATTGCGCTCATCCACTTCCTAACATTCCATTCTTGAAAGACACTAACACAGAGCAAAACACTCACACACAGGCAGATTCTGCCAACTCTTCCAAACTTCTCTACCTGCCTAGCAAATCTCTCCCTCTCCAAAAGATAGGGCTTTACTTCCACAGCCAAACTCACCTTCCACATTGTTATAGAAATGACAAGCACGAGCCATCACTTTCATTCGGCACATGTAGATCTGTAAAATACAGTATATTTTACCCAAGAGTGGCACAGCTTGTCAGGCACTGAAAAGCATGTTAAGGGGTGAAGAGCTATTAGTTTTCTGTAACATCAGCCAATGAATAAATGCTAATCACAGTTCTTCAGCTTTAAAATCATGTGTCCTTCTGTCCACCTTAAAAGTTATGCTCTCTTTTATGCAGCACAGAACACTCAGATGCTCAGAGGAAATCTTGTTACATTTTGCCACTAATACTTTTCAAAACAGTAATATTTGGCATTATTTGTGAAAATAACAGGTAAATTGATCACTGAAGCACTATTTTGAAATTATTGCTGCTCTTGAAAAACACTGAAGTGGCAGATCAGAAAGTAAACTGCAAACTATTAACTCTCACGTTCTACACAATGTCATCCTTCTCTGGATGGAAAATGCGACCAGAGACTCAGAATTAAATTTTGTACTCACAAAACTAGAAACTAAAAGTTCCTCAAAACACATTTAGAACTACTCTCCTTCCCTACAGCCCCCAGCAGTTAAACAATGTCAGAGTTAAGAATTACACACCATGCACCAAAGCAAAAAGCCTCCATGCTCTCACTGTGCTTTCAAGGCTCTGCTCTCACCTGCATGTGGTTGCTCTCCTGTCGCTTCACTTCAGGATTGATGCAAAGCTGCTCTCTGGAACCCAAAACACATATCTTTGGCCTGTTCAAACAGAATACACAAAACTGATGTTAAAAATAAGGCAAGAAAGGAGAACACAGTTGTATACGCCCAGGTTGGCTATAATATATCAAAAGCAAAAGGTTCAGGAGAAACATGAGCCCAAAATAAGGGTCAGAATCAGAAACAGTAAGTAAGTTAATCTGTTTGTAACAGCTGTATATGTTACTTGACTTTATGATACTGTATTTCTCCTGGTAGCAGTGGGTGGTAATAAGCAGTAGTTTACAGCAGGAAGTAATGAGTAGCAACTTAAATCATCCACTATAAATCTGGGTTCTGTTATGACAGTTCAGCCGCATAAGCTGAGGGCTGTCACCTCTGACAAGCTATTCCAAGCTGGCTGTGATATTTAGAGTAAGGTTGTGACAAGAACTAATGCACTACAAACATTCACAATTCTTTTTTTTTTTTTTGCTTATTACAACGCTGTATCTTTATGAGAAACACACAAACATATGATTACTGCTTGTCCAAGGAGCTCAGTCACCACCTGAAAACTGTGACAGACATTGGCATGGCAAAATCACAAAGTTCTTCATAGATTTACATCAGCCTAAGGAATTCAACTTTGTAATGGCTTCCCACTGCCTTAAAGAAATGCCCCAGGGAATAAAAAAAAAGTAATTTTAGAAATAAATGTGTGAAGTAATGAATCAAAACCAGACCAAATTCAAGAAATTCTATGATCAAAGGAGATAACAGAAACTGTGAAGTATGAAAAAAACCCCAAACCCAACAACAAAGAAATCCAGGTCCCATACGTGCACATTAAGAAAACTACATTTCACTGGATAACATTTTTTATACATTTATCCACATAAGTTCAAGCAGTAACTAAATCAGATGGGTTTCTCCGCCTTTTCTTTGAATAGGAACATTATCTGAAATCACATTTACCTGTAGACTGTGTTCTTTAATTCGTTAATGACCTGTGTGAGTTGTGAGTGAGTTCTGGAGGCATAAATTATTTTAGGAATGTCAGTGTAATAAGCTGCCAAATAGAAGAGAAAAAAAAGCAGAAAAATATTATTAGCATGGAAAGAAGAACTAGAGATATTATTAGCCTCCCTTCCCAGCTGGTACTATGGTAACAGTTTGCCTTGTAGAGACAGCAAGAAATTTTGTCATTTAAGTATTCACACACACACAAAATGAGCTAGACGAGTTTCTACTGTTCTAAGAAAAATTAAAAATATGTAAAACACCTTTAAAATCTATGCAATAGTGAAACTGTGCTTCAGCAGCTAAATGGTTCCATGACTTTTATAATTACATACTTATTACAAAAAAAAGATAAAAGCAAGTGTTCATTAACCTTCCTGTATCGCCCCCATTGAGCACAAAAATCGCAGTACTTACTCGGGATATCAGCATCTGTGGCAGCATTGCCCCACGATGACATGGGTCTGTCAGGGAAGAGTTCCACGCCATTCATACGCTGTGCAATTTTGCGGGCTGAGATAGTATCTTTAAAGTGTTCCCGCCAAGCCAGCGTGGAACACAGCAGGCAGAGGGTCTTTCCTGTGCCCGTAGGGCTCTCCAAAATGCCATTTACCTTCTTTATTGAAGAGAAATTAAACAACCAGGAAAAAAATGAGCAATTTGGAGATTCAGCTAGAACACGTCTTTGCGCAGTACTGTGTTTCCTCAGTAAAAAAAAAAAAAAAAAACCACACACTACCTGATAATCTCTATCATACGACATAAACACACAGACACCTCACATAAGGTTGTTATAAATGCACGACCCTCTAATCAACTTAGCAAAGCTCAATCTAGAACTCAGAGCTAGCTATTATCCTTTATTTAGGAATTCTCCACTCTTAGAGTAACTAGAATGCATCACATTTCAGCATAAAATACCTGAAAATATTAGAAGTTATTGCAAAAAAAAGAGAAAGGGACCCTTAGACTACAGACTGCCAGTTTCCTTTAGAATTAAGACTATATCCCACATCATAGTTTAGACAGAAAATTTTGCAAGCACTTTTAAACACCTAGTCTTATTAAGTGTTACAGTTTTAAAGTGCCTAACAATACTAAAACTTGCAGAAAAACTAGCAGCTGGGCTTGCACTGCCACGAAAATTTGTGTTCAAGTGTATTAAAAAGTTTTTTAAACGTAACAGGCTTACAACACTTTTACTTTAAAACGAGAAGGTACCAAGCAGGAACCAAGCCATTGCCCATGCCATAGAGGAATGCTGAGCCATGTGGAAAGCCAAAGCTTCCACAATAAGCTTGTTTGATTTCTAAGAAGAACAGGGACCACAGAGATCTGTAAACCAACTCCAGAACAAAGATAACTATTGTAAAAAACATTTTCTTATTTGACATTTGATCCATAAGATTATCCTATCGTAGATAAAATGATTAATTACGCTAATAGTCCAAGGAGCAATCACACAAAACCAAATCCCAGATAATGAAAGACAAACTGCACAACACAAGGACCGGTTGTTCAGCTTTTCTTCCTTTTCTCGAGTTTGGCAGAAACATCCTATCTACTTTTCTACTGGCTGCCACCAGCCCATCACTGGGTTTTTAATAACTATATAGTAAATAAAAGCACAAGTAAAACAAGGTCAGAGAAGATTTGGAAAAGGCAGCAGACACCAAAAAGTAAACCTGAATTGTGACAACCTCTTTTCATTATTATGGTTAGAGATAAAACAGTAAACGAACCCAAAGGCCTCCGGGTGGGGGAGGCACTCACCTTCTGCAGGCACTCGAGCACCTTGGCCATGTAGGCTTCCTGGCACTCGTAGGGCTGGAAGGGGAAATCCACCGTGATGCCATTCAGCGTTATCTTGGGCATGTTTCCCCTCACGTACCTGCAAGGAAGCGCAGGCCCACGGTTTGCCCTGCCGCCGCACCGGGAGGGGGCTGCACCGCCGGTGGCACATAGAGCGACCGACCGGAATCGGGGCAGGTTCGTTTGCACGACGGAATATCGAAAGGCCCAGGTTCCGCCTCATACTTCGGAACGGGACGCCGCGGAAGCCGGGACAGGAGGCTCACGGGCACTCGGGGCCCGGCCCATGGCCTCCCGCCTGCTCCGGTGCGGCCGGGCCCGCCTTCCCGGGACCCCTGGCCCGCTCCGGCCCGCCTTCTCGGAACCCCACCCCGCCTTCCCGGACTCCTCCGCCGCTTGGGACGGCCTTCTCAGGCCCCTCGGCCCATGGCGGCGGTTGCCATGGGAACGCGGGCAGCGCGGCGGCAGCGGCCGCCCCTCACCTCCCGTTCGGAATCCCCGCGCCTGTGTCACGTGTGGCCACCACGCTCCCTCACGCGCCGTGCGTAGCTTCCGCCGGGCGCTCTCGCGAGAGCTGAGGCGTTGCCCGGGGAACTGGTGGGGGGCAGGCGGTGGGGGGCCGACGGTGGGTCCGGCCGGGGCGGCGGGGCCTGGGCCCCGAGGGGGACCCTCCCCGCCTGGGTGATGGGGAGCGAGCGGGGCTGGGGCGTCTGGTGCCATCTCCTGTGAGCCGCGGTGGAGGGCCGAGAGGCCGCGGGCAGGAGGGGATCGAGTCCGGTGGGGTTTGCGCCCCGCCGGGCCTCGAAACGGGACCCGGGCCTGGGAAGAAGCCTCAGACACTGGGTGGTTCAGCTGGAGGGTCCCACAGCCGCTTCCCCCCGCTATGCCCGGGGCTGAGGTCGAGGTTTGGCCCTGAATAGGCAAAAGATTGGCTGTTTGGTTACTAAAAGTAGCAAAGCAGCTGCATTCTGAAGCCTCTCAGTGCTGCTCGGTTCCCCTGGAGTGTGTGAGCACTCTGGGTCGAGGGCCCCCCAGGACTGGCATTTCTCCCCATCCGTTAGCTCCCCTGGCCATTAATTTCTCCCCACGGCCCAGGGGAGCCGTGTGGTAAGTGATGCCCTGGACCAGAATTTCTCTTCAGCACACTGTTCTGCTTGGTGCTGTGCGTTTGCAACCCTTCAGTGGTACTGCATATAGGAGAAGGCAGAACGTTACAGGATTCTTTGTTGAAATTCTTAGTATTTAAGATACAAGGGTTTCTGTGTTGTTACATAGAGCCTTGTGGCTTCTGCACTGACAACACTGATGAATTCTGACAGATGTCTTTTGTTAGAGGTGAACGTGCAGTTCCTTTGTTCCCTGCTTTGCTTCAGCACGATTATTTGAGCCTTCAGTTCCCTCTCTGTATCCGTGCACAAGGCCAGAAATGGCTGCGTCAGCATTTCAGTTGCTCAGGCTGAGAGTTGGTTCCACATGTGTGTGATGATAGTGAATTCTGAACTGCTATGGATTGATGGATTACTCAGTTTGTAAGACTCAAGTGTTTTAATAAATGGATAGGCATGGTTTACCTGGATCCCCAAATTTTGCAAAACTATTTGATGCAGTTATATGAGGAAGAAGGTAGGAAGAAAATATTTTACGTGCATCTCTACTTTATTGCTGCATCGCATGCTCTTAGGTGGTTACTGCATAGATGTAGAAAAGGATGTGGTTTATTTTATTGTAACTTTAAAATGCCTTTATTCCTGGTAAGCTGCGCAGCTTGTTTGTATGTAGAAGTGTTCTGATATTTAAAGAAAAATAACTATTAAAAGGAACAAATTTTAATCTTGAGTATATTATGTAATCTCTTCTCAAACTTCTGGTACATTCTTCAGTTAGGGAAGCTTATGGGTGTTGCTCTTTTGGTTGGCCAGCCTTTAAACTCCTTGAGCTGAACTTGCCTGGATTGTATTGTAAACTGTCTTTAATTGTAGCCAATGGGCTAGAGAGCATTGAGTTATTCCTTTGGATCTCCACACAAAATGTAACAACCGGTTTTGTTCGTGTTCTGACTCTGAACTCTTTAACTTGATACCAGCTGTGCAAGATTAAGCTGCAAAAGCAATGCCTTTGTAAAGACCGTAAAATGAGAGTGTGGGATAAGATATTTATAATGTAGAATAAAGGTTTAAAACCCATCATAAATATATGAAATACCGTGTCATTATTATTTCCTCTAATTATATCTTTTCTACGTTGAAGAATAAATAAATAGTGTATTGTATCAGATTATTTTAACTCATTTAAAAGTGATGTTGATTGAAGCAGCATTACCTCCTGAGAGAGAGGAGCTGGAAGGTTACCAAACCCAAAAAGGAGTGTGAGTCAGCAGATGCGCTGGTGTCCAGCGGCCAACGTGAGTCAGTGCTGGCTGAGCGCGCCTTATCCTTCTGGAGGGTTGGTTCTCTGCACCATTTACCTTACGTGACCAAAGCTGCAGTGCCAGCACTGGTGAGTCTGTCTCCAGCAGCGTTACGCCAGTTTCTTCTAAAAACTGAGAACAGAGAAAACAAAATTTTGAAGAGAAAAATTTCTTTCTTATTAAGGTTGCAAAAGAATTGTGCGGGTTTACTGAAGCTAGAACATCTATTTATGTTGGGATACAGACATCATAAACAAAGGTGTTGGTCTTACACCTGGATTGTCGTTCTGGTGTTTGGCTCCCCAGGATAAACCCTGAGTTTGGAGAGGGAGGATGAGAGGGGGGAAAAAATTTGTCAGAGCGGCACAGAGGGTTATACGAAAGGCCAGTCCCTACACCCACAACAGCCTTGACGTGCTATCCAGAGAGCAGGAACCACGGTGTCTCCACTGCTTACTCGTTAGTGCATGGTCACGATCTTGGATGAGCTATTATTCAGGGGAAGTCGTGCCTTCGAGGAAAAAAAAAATGTACAGAAGGAAAACCTTGGAAAAGTTGATCCTTAAACTCCATGAGGAAATGGGCGTGTGAGTGGCTGAACCGAGCTGCAGAGAACCTGGCAAACCGAATGTTTGTCCGGTACAGAAATACAAAGTGGATAATCGTCATTTTTCTTCAGAGGCTGCCTAGGCAGGATTCTCTTCCCAGATAAGCAAGAATCTTGAGGAATGGGACAAAAAAGTTTGAAGAACCACAACCACAACCAACTCCCGCAGATCACACGAAGGTTATTTTTCCCCTTTCAGATGGGAGCGGATTAAGTTGCTGTTCGTTGTCTTTCTGAGGAGATGTGATGGTTCCCATAGCAACAGCCTAAAACTTTTGTTTGACCACAAAATTATTTGATTCCTTTGAATCCAGATAATCCAGAGCCTTTCTGCCTCTTTTCTGTTGGGAAATAAAACTGCTTTCCTCTTCGACGCTCCAATTTTAATCGCAATCGTCCTGTTATTAGGAAGGTGAATAAACACCCATTTTACAGATGAAGAAACCGAGGCAGGTGGGATTAGTGCTTTGGTGGAGGCAGAAGGGAATCACTGGAGCAGAGCTCACAGCCCCACGTCTTCAAAATTCCCTCCTCTCCACCATTTGTAGCTGCTCAGTCACGAAGCTCGGTGCTGCTGGCTGTACGCACGCGCTATGCCTGTCGTAGCTGGGCAGACCCCAGGGTGACCTGAATTCACACCTTTATGTGACTGAATTAGTACAAATCTTCCTCTTCTTCCAGATCCTTTGTACAATGTGGCCTCATTTCTCAGGTGCACGACGGATGCTGAAGAGGAAACATCAGAATAACCCTCTAGTTTCTCTTGCTTTCAGGGAAACCTTTTCCTGAGTTACGGCTGATGTTGCTGTCATGGTTTCTCTCCCTCCATTCTTTTTCTCCTTTCTTTTGTATTATTTTACAATTTCAAGGGGTTGACTGCTGCCCTATGTGTAATTTTTATTATTATTATTTCTTGCCAGCTAAGGCATCTTCTCCCAGGTTGAGCCCGCAAATGGTAGCAGGAGGTCTCACTCCACTGCTATTGCCTGGGTACCAGGAGTTACAGCCTCCCATATCGCAGTCCCCCTTTTAGACCAGATGATTTTCATCTTTCAGTGTTATTTCATTAGTCACTAGATAAAATTGTTCCCCAAATATTTCATGTTGCAAGGCGTGCTTCTGCCAGCCTTGCAGCCACAAATAGCCACAGGAAGTGTGCCGGGCTTGTGACCCTTTTGGTAACAACCACAACTTGCAAATCTTCCCCTGTGAAGTGCCCTAGGCGAATGTTCCCTGGAATGAAACATGAGGATTGTTATGGGTCCCTGTTTCGGGATGAGTTGAAGAGAGAATCTTTTCCATCAGTTTTGGAATTTTTCTTTTGTTTTCAGCATTGTTGAAAGCACGAGTTCTTGGAAGAAGCCCTTCCTACGTTGAAAGACATCTAGCAATATATTTAATTGTTAAAAATGTTGAAAATTGTAATGAGATAGTGAAAGAAGTGCATGCTATGAAATCAGCTTCTTTGCTGATTCTCCATGAAAAATCTATTGTTTCCTGATGGTCTGCACGGTCAGATGTCCTGTGTGATGAAGGCACAAGACACATGAGCCAGATACACACCAATTTTCCCTAATCCCCATCTTGGATAAAATATCCAGTGCCTTCAGATGCTCCCTGGTGAAAATCAGGAAGAACTTGGAAAGATAGTTACATGTAAAATAAGGAAGAAATATCTCCCAGTGTTACAGATGGATGCAGAATTAATTGTGTTAACATTATCTATATGAGAGGTTACCTAGAAAGTGTGGGCAATACTGGAGCTGCAGTGTATGATCCAGTCTGCTCCCCATTTCTCATACAGTGCATTCCGCTGGGACACACGCCATGGCACCTCAAAAGCATTCTGCATCTTTTTCTAAATAAAAGGAACAGGACGGACACCGGATTTATACCCAGAAGCTCGGGAATTTTTCAAGAGGTCGACAGACCCTCTCAGGTCTGGTAGGTAAGTCAAAGCCAGAGCTTATCCTGAATAAAGGGAAGAAATTATTCCAGCATTCAGGTGCCCGGGATAGCTGCCTTCATCTGCTAATGGGGAATTTGTTTTTGAAACATACACAATTCAGCCCACTGCCTTCAAGATAACCTGTAAAGTCTTAGAGATTCAACCCAAGGAGAAAGTAGAGGGAGTTGCAACTACAAAACAAGCCTTGGACGGAACAAGGAGCAGTCAATGGTAATAAAAAAGCTCCTGTTCCAAACGCACATTGAAAATTTCTGGGTCATGTTAATATTATTCTGAATTAGACTTATTTTCTATAATTTTTTTTTTTCCTTTTACATACAATGTAGAAGGAATGGGACACTTGGAGACT
>VYZM01020069.1:119334-140430 GCA_013398915.1 Dromas ardeola
CCGAGTGGGCTTTGCATGCAATTAAAGACGGTAAAGCAGCATTGTAAAAATGTGTGTTTAAAATAGAAAATCTCCAGCTATTGTATATATTTCTGCGAGTATCCCTGCCTCCATGAATGTGTGCGGCAGTGCGCGCTCGGGAGGTCCCACCCATCTGCCGTCCTCTCCTACAGACCAGGATTGGGCCTTCTTGGCAGGGTGGGGGTGGGAGGGACGGCTCAGGCTTCCCAGCCACCCAAACCAAGGTTGCATCGAACTTGAGATGGACGAGGTGGTGGATGAAACAGACGGAGGCATAACATGCGTTTTCCGTTTGGTGCATTCTCGCCCTCCCAACCCACCACATGCTGATGGCACATTTCCCGAAGGTGCAGTTTTGCTGTCAAAGGAGACTTAGGATCATGAAGAAGCGTGTGCTTCAGAGAAGCTGGGCTTCCTTGTGGCTCAGATCAAGTAGAGAAACAATTTCAAGGAGCAGAAAGCTGTGGGAAACCAGTGCTGTGGCAGAAGGAAAGAGAATAGGGAAACGTTTGCCAAAGAAGGGAGCGGGGCTGAGCCTCGCCCAGCTGCCTGTGCAGGGACCAGCTCCCCATCACCTATAGCACTTACAGCAGGAATGGAGAATAGCCTGGAACAGCTGGAGAAAATGGCAAGCAATTCCTTAAATTAAGGAAAGAGTCTTGTTTGCTTTCTTTATTATTTTCTCCTTTATCCGCAGCACAAGCAAAGCCGTGCTGAAGGGAGAGCAGCTGTGATTGTCTGCAGCTGATGCCCGGGGGCTTATTCCCCTTGGGAAGATTTTCTTGGGTTTGTTTAAACAAACAAACAAATCCCCGGGATGAAAAGAAACGGGGTTTGCTTCCCCCAGCCCAGCAGTCCCCTCTCTCTTCTCCCTGCCACCTCAGGCGTTTTCTCCTGGCCGTGGTGGTTGTTTTCGGTGCTGGAGCAGGGGACGCGGTGGCACATGCTCAGTGCAGGCTCAGCTGCGGTGCTGGCCCTGCCGCCGGGCAGACTTTGCAGGGGCAGAGCCCTCACACCTCCTCCCCACAGCATCTGCACCCAGCTTTGGGCTTTTGTACATGGCAAAAAGGGTGTCTGTCTGGATTCTGCGGGACTGTATGACTTTCCTCACCATTTGTAGGCGTGTGGGTTGAATAAGAGACTCGACATTATGAAACGATGCAGTAAGGTGACAGCCTCATGGGCTTTTCTCTGACTTTAGTGTCCCTGAGAAGGTGGAGCCAAGAGGGAACACCGGTTTGTCACTCCTGGCCTCACAACTGGGCATGGTAAATGTGCCTTGACAGATCCCGAGGTTTTCCCTTCCTACACTGAAATGTGAGAGTTGTGTGGCTTTATGTAGGCCTGGGTTACCCCCTTAATCCCTTTTCTGGGTGATATTGGTGGACACCATATGGTATTGCCCTGTCCTGACACTTCTACTGCCCATGCTGGAGAGTCAGAGTCCTTTCTATCAAGCTCTCCATCTCTCTGTGTTCTCAAGAAATCACTATTTTCTTTTTCTTCAGGTGCTGATGGAGTCTATATGGCCTTAGAAATTTATGGTACATTTATTGGGACTTCGGTTTTACAAGCCAAAAGAATCTATTGTAGGCAATTTTTTTATTATTATTAGTTTTTTACCACTGTATCCAAACAAGGGATTTAAATCCTTGGAAAATATTTGTTCTTTCTAAAATATAAATCGTATCTTCTTTGATGGCACCATATAGACTCGGTGAAGATCCCTTAGATGTCTCAAAAGAGCCCATTCTTGGAGCCTATCAATGTTGGCTCAGATCTGGTGAATGCATTGTTTTATCAGATGAACACATTCTCCTTCTGCAAAGGAAAAGCTGAAATTTAGCGGTCTGATGTGGCAACTGGAAGGCTGCAGCTAAGACCTTTGTGACAGCAGTGTGTGCAGCAGGATGGATTGCAACTTCAAGCTTTCTTAGGGTGAACAGGGCTGATGATTCTTGATGATAATTCTTGGAGAGACCTGAAGTTCACTAAAACTTCTATACCCCTAAATTAGCTGGAAACAACGTGCCTGGCTAATCCCTCCCAGTTGCCCTACTGACATGGGCTTTGTTCTTACAGTGGTCACATCTTTGGCTGTGATTTAGAAATACAAAAGAGCTAGAGAGCAACCAAAGACCATGTGCATGTGCTGTAGCACTTTGGCACATCCCAGCTGGTGAAGAGCTGCTCAGCGTATTTCCAAACAATCCTTTTATCCTTTCAAGGTACCTCTACATGTTTAGTGCTGTACTAGAGAATCTTACATTCTCTGAATGTGTTTATTTGAACAACGCCACTGTATAATGGGCAAGTACAATAATCCTCAGCTAATGAAAAAGAAACCAAGACCCAAAGAGACTAAATTACTGTCTGTGATCATGCAGAATGTCTGTACCTGATCGTGGCATTGGCCTGTTTCATGAACTGCTGCTTTATCCAGTCTCCGGCTCCTTGTAGCACTTTGTCTTATCCAAACCTGACCATCTGAACCTACGTTTGCCCCAAATCCGCAAACACTGTGGGACAGCTGCCTCCATTTGGCTCCTTCCTCTCTTTTATCAGGCAACCCAGGCCGTGCTTCTCTCCTTCCTGGCTATCAATCACCCACCCAACCCAGGCTGCTGGGTCTCTGCTGCACAGCCTGGGCCCTTCTCTCTTGCTGAGCCCATAGAAGAGGAGATTTCCCTGGTTATTTTCCTGAGGGCAGCCCACATGTTCCAGTGCTACAGTTTGAGTGATTTGCTAATCCATTGGCTGTGCATAACATGGGTCGATGTGGTACTCATGAGCTGCAAATGAAACCTAGGAGGGAAGGAGCCTGGTGATTGGAAACTGTTCCTGGGTGATAGTTTAGCAGATGTCCGACAGAAGGCAGAGTAACCCTCGCATCTGCTTGTTCTCATGGATGATTCCACATGAGCCCACGGTAACTTCTGGGTCTCAAATCTCATGGTGAGCAGCTGAGATGGTGTATGGCATCAATGTGGGGTACAACAGCTGACCTGAAAAAAAAAAAACAAACCGCCTGCTAGTGTTTTCTGGTTGTGTGAGTTCTCCTGATGACCTGTCTTTGGAAGTTGGGAAACAATAGGATGGAAGTGAATTAGACTGAAGTGAAGATCTGGCTGTTATTTTTCTGATAGGATTCATAGGGGGTGAGAACATCTAGAGTCTGTTCTACTCTCAAGGCTTATCGAGGACTATGGTTGCTTTTGTTGTGTGTGTGGCATTGCAGTCCTTGTGCTGAAGGACTTGGTTCCCTGTCTCTCTAGCTTCTCTACCTTCTGTTTGTGCTTTGGCTACATCTACAATTGGACTGTTACCATTTTTTCATGATATAATATTCTTTATGGAAGCAATTTTTACTTCTCCAAAGTTATCTTCACAAACCAAATTATTTTCTTGGAATAACCTTCCTTTGACCTTGCTATCAGACGTAGCGCACCCAGTCTCATCCATTTAATTTGCCTGAATTCACATAAATTAGTCTTGCTGTGCCTCTGGTTCATTATGAATGACACTGTCTCGGCGTTGTGCCTAAACGGCCTCACTCTGTTTCACTGGATGTCATTAAACACCAAACAAAAAGACAGGGTGCTCAGTCTACAGTTTAATTTTACCTGGTTAGGAAGCAGAGAACAAAACTTTTTAATGAATAATAGGTGGTGAGCCCCACTGTCCAGGCACATTGCCGGTGGGAAGATGGTTCCCATTGCTCACGCACCGCACCCATCCCCAGCCGTTTCTCCATCTCCTGCACCGCAGCTGCTGGGGAGCAGCTGGGTAGTGTCTCCGCGGGATAACTTGGAGATAAACACTTACACGGATAAATGCCGGATATAGTGTTCATGCAAAGCAGCAGGGATATGGAAATGCAGTTTGTGCTGTACAGCACTAGAGGGAGCACAGGAAATGAGTTGCTAAAGAGAAAGCAAGTGGAGAGCACTCTGACCCTCTGGGTGGCTTGGTGAAGGCCCAGGTAATCTCCCTTCTCCTTGCAACAGGGAGAAAGTAATTTTGTCTATGCAATATATACAGTGCAGAGAATAGTTAGGTGAAACACTTTAATAAAGATTAATTTTTGCATGGGGTGTGTAATGAAATATAATCAGAGCAGGATCAGACTGTGCTGATTACAGGGCATAAATATTCAGAAATGTTGAGGAACTGACTGCACCCTTTTTAGAAAGAATTGTAGCTGCTCAGGGTCCTATGAAGCCAACAAAATGTAAGGTTACCCCACTTTACAGGATGGGACTCTGATATATTTTCTATAAATTCTACAGTTTAGTCACATCTTAATTTACATAACTGAGTTATTTGCAATGTTTCACACCATTTCTAATAGGAAAGCAGTGAAGTGTTATGACCATACCAGAGTGAATGAAGTTGCTACTGATCCTTCTAGTACAGTGTTTGCCTAAAAAGAAACATAAAATATTAGTAATGCAGACCTGAGTGAGCAGCCTGTCCTAATCCTTTACCCATCAGTGAGACAAAGCTTTTGTTGCACCTCTGAGACCAAAGTGATGCTTTGGTATAAAGTCCCTTAGGAACTGAATTAGAAAGCCTTACTACTTCATACACATATGCAATATTTGCTCAGTGTAAGCTGAATTTATTTTTACTGGCTTACCAGAAGTAAAAAATGCAATTAGATGCTTAAATTAAAAGCTCAGCATTTCCTGTCTAATTGTTCTTAAAATATGTACGTTTGGGCACTGGAAGACATACAGTCTTTCCTGGAAGGGACTTCCTGGCCATGTCATATTCTGGCCAGCCAGCTGTCTTATCTTGGTTCAAGGTTTTTGTCCACTGGCATAAATATGTCCTCAAAACTTTATATCTATTGGCAAAGGTGAGTGCAGATATTTCTGAAGCAAATTTTAGTGCTGAGTTTTGCAATGCTGATCTTTTACCCCTGAGAGTTTTAAGCATGCCCTTTCTGATGCAGCTGTAATTGAGACATAGTCTTGCTTCAGGAGGTCTTGGGTTTGATCTTCATTGATGCAATCTCCTAAATAGTGACCCAGAGGTTATGTTTCTTCCTTTTATTTACTGAACCGGAGGATCTACCTCTCCTCACAGGATGCCTTTTCTGGTAGATTTAGATGAGATATTAGGAAGAAATTCTTTACTGTGAGGGTGGTGAGCACCTGGCCCAGGTTGCCCAGAGAAGCTGTGGCTGCCCCATCCCTGGAGGTGTTCAGCACCAGGTTGGATGGGGCTTTGAGCAACCTGGTCTGATGGGAGGTGTCCCTGCCCACAGCAGGGGGGGTGGAACTAGATGATTTTCAAGGTCCTTTCTAACTCTAACCATTCTATGATTCTATGATTCTATTATTTTAGCCTGTTAACAGTGTGTTGGACACACGTACCGCCTATTATTCGTCACTGAATGTGTCAGATCAAAGGTGTATGAGGATGGGGACGGGGTGTGGATGTTTCTGTGTCCCACGGGTGTGTAACCACTGGCTCCGGAGCAGAGGCGAGGGCTGGGGGGGAGCGGTTCAGGGGTCCATTTATTTCTCGGGGCGCGGATCAAGGGTGATTTCTTCAGGGGTCGGTCCTTCCCCCTGTTCACGCCGAAGCCCCCGCCCTTGGCGAAGCACCCCGGCGGTGGTTCTGAACGGACAGCTCCGGGGCGGGGGGTCCCGGGGCGGTGGTGCTGAACGGACAGCTCCGGGGCTGGGGGCGGGGGCCGTCCCGGGACGGAGCGGCCCCTCCCCGGTACAGGCCGGGGGGTCTCGGTCCGCTACTTCCCCCCCCCCCGCTCCCCCCTCAGCAACAGGGAGACTGGACCGGGTTTTCCCGGCAGTGAGGGCTGGTCGGGGGTCTTCTGGATCTTACCCTCACCGCAGCCCTAGTCTCCGGGGCCCCGGCAGCCCCCAGCCCCGCTCCCCCGCCCCGTGTGCCCGCATGCTGCTAATTGCATCTGATGGCTGGCGCCGGGGTGCAGCTGCAGGCTCCGGCGCCGGGAGAAGGACTCACAGCACTTCCATAGCTCATTAAAAGCCACTCAGTGAAGCGGTGTCCTTTTGTCCTCTCGCTCCTTTTCATTTTAATTGACGGAGAGGGACGGTCAGTTTGCGCTACAGAAGGGAAAGCGGGACAGGGAAGATCCCGATGGAATGGAGGCAGCTGTGAAGTCACTACAAGAGACCTCCTGAAAGGCAGGGACTGGAGCATGCACTCATCTACACAGAGGACCATGAAACCAGTACTGGGGAGACCTACTGAAGTTCAAGTAACGAAATAGAAAGCACTGTGCTTTGTAACAAGTGCTAGGAGACAATTAAACTAGTGGGTCAAGGATGTGGCACATCTGCTTAATGTCTTGGTTTCACCCAGGACTGGACATAATGGTAGAGCAATGACCTCGGTGCGCGGTTTGTTTCTATTAAATAGTAATGTCTCTCATTTAGTCCAGGGGACCCTCCTCTGGGCTCCTGGCAGCACATTATGAGATACATTAGCTTACTGCTGCTGCATGCCACGACTTCTAGCACAATACAGCACTCTGAGAGGCTTTCCAAAGACTATTTCCATTAAGAGCAAAATCAAAGGTGTCCTGCTCTGTGGCTGGCACTGCTGATGTAAACTGTTCCTATCTGGTTTACATTTAACAGCAGGACTGGGCAGGGTATTAAAATCAGAACGTGGAACAAACTGGAAAATGCTCAATAAAGATCTGAGCTTCAGAGACTGTCATTAGCAAAAGGAGGGTGTTAATTAGGATGAAGTTCTGTACCTAGGAGGAAAAATAAGTGCAAGTATGAAGTAGGCATATGAAACCACTGTTTTCCCACCTGAGTAGCTGCAGGAAGGCAGAGAAAAAGATCTAAAAGGTGTTCCTGAGGGCATATGGTACACAGGGGATTTTTTTTCCAAAGTTGTTCTGACTCTAATGCCTTTTTGTATCACAAAGTGTCAGGGATTTCCCTTTCCTGGCCCGGTGGAGGCTCTTGCTATGAAGGTGGCATCGGCAGCCAGGTTGCAGATTCATCTCTGGCTGGAGGTCAAAACAGGAGCTCAGTAAGGAAGGGGCAAAGCAAGACCAGAAGCACAAGGACGTGTGGGAAATCCAGAGGCAGAGCCAAGGCAGGACACCGGAATGCCTGTGCCCTGTGGTGGAAGCAGGAGGAAGGATGGCACGAGGAGGCTCAGGGCAGGTTTGGCAGGACACACAGCCGTGAAGACTCTGTCCCCATGTGCCTGGGTGTCCCCTGAGCAGCCAGTCTAGCATCTGTGAGACAGCAGCACCCACCGCTGAGCCGTCAGCTGCTGACCTGTGACATAGCAGTCATGCTGTGCGGGTTACACTGATGTGATAAAGAGCTTGACAGCTTGACAGAGCACCTCTCTGTTTTCAAGTCCTTCCTGTATTCTGAGGTTCTTTGTCAAGTGTGTGCTAACAGTTTGCTGTCTTAAATGTACTAAACTCCAAAAATACAGGTAAAGATTGCCCCAGAAACAGACCCACTGCAAACTGTGGGTGCTGCTGCCGTTAGGGCAGTACCTTGTGCACTTGTGATCACTGAGGATGCTGCAGGGTGTCCTCCAGTCACGGGAATGTTGAGCAAACTGGAGGGCCTGCAGGAGCAGAGGTCGAAGGATGATGTATTTCCCTGTCCTTTGCAGGGGACAGCATTTACTGTGATTGCAGACCAGTATCAACCTCTGCCTGTGTGGGCTGAGGTGGTGACAGAATCCATGTACACCCTCCCTTGTCTGCTTCTGCAGGGAAGGAGGCACCTTGGGAAGCTGGGAACTTCCCCCCATTAGCAACACCCCTGAACTGTTTCTTCACTCAGATGCCCATTTATTCTCCACATAGCTAACTGCATCTTGCCTCTTCACCCTGATGGCAGAAATGCTGAATCGTGAAATATCAGGAACTTGCCAGGGGCTGAGCAATGTTTCCAGGTGTTGATGGGTGTCATTTTATCTCTGAGCCTGGAAGTGGGATGGAGAAAGGGTCTGGGCAGCTGTCCTGACATGGTTAACTATGGGGGCTGCATTTCAGCTGCTTTGGAGGGAAAATCCTCTACAGAAATTTAAACCTCTAGATGTGGTAATTTCCTACTGTGTGTCTTCCCGTGACATTTGCCACACTGGCAGCTAATTTAGTCTGCTCTAGAACATACGCTCGGGGACCTTTTGGCAAGCTGTGGCAGCCTGGAAAAGACTCCATAGAGTCTGGTAGCTGCAAATGGGTTTCCTTGTGTCTACTTGCTTCATTTCTCCATGAAAAAGAACTGCCATTGCCATTGGACTCTCTTCTCATTGCTATTTTGTATTTTTCAGCCTACAAGGAGAAAATGAAGGAGCTGTCTCTGCTCTCCCTCATCTGCTCCTGTTTTCACACCCAGCCCCATCCTAATACCATCTACCAGTATGGAGGTACGTAACCTGCTCCCGCAGGAGTGACAGCATCGTTTGCGTGATGCTCCTGCAGGCAATGTGGGAGCTCGTCAGTGCGCCGGCCTCTCCCATCCTGGAGCAGCAATCCATGTCGCAGCCTGGCGTCTTTCTGTTTAGTCTCTGTTCACGGTTTATTTTATTAATGTAACGCACATTTTCCCAGAAAGAAACTGCTTGCAGAGGCTGTCTGCTTCCTACTGGGGTGACCTACAAGATGTTAACAGCAATATGGCCTTTCTGTAATTACACTGTGAATTTAAATCAATTGTATCAACTTGGAGGGGGGTGAAGCTGGTCACTAATTGGGAATTTTTGGAGATAGAACAAAATCACTCAGGTCAGGACGTGGGAACACCCTAATTCCTATGGGAAGAGCTTGGTGTCCTCGGGTGAACGCTCTCCCGAGCGTCACAGGTCCACAGAGTCTTTTTTCCCCCCCAAAGATATGGAAGTGAAGCAGCTGGATAAGAGGGCATCAGGCCAGAGCTTCGAAGTGATCCTGAAGTCCCCTTCAGATTTATCTCCCGAGAGCCCAATCCTTTCTTCCCCCCCCAAGAAGAAGGACCTGTCTCTGGAGGAGCTGCAGAGGAGGCTGGAGGCTGCAGAAGAGAGGAGGAAGGTAATGAGATGTTCTGTAGAAGCAGTGACTTTCCTGTGACGGGTACTAATTGCACCAAACCGTTAGCAGGAGCAATCTAAAATAGCTTATTATGTTTCACTATAAATTGTCATGTGAGAGTTGGGAGTCATGGAGTGAGGTTCTGCAGCCTGGGTTAGGCAGGGAATTGGACGTGACAATCATCATCATCCTTCCGGACTTAAAACCACACAGTATGGGGTCCTCTCGGTCCTCTGCGTGTGACCTGGCTTGGGGGGGTGGGCAGTTCTTACCAGGTAACGCTGCAGGAGATGTAGCAGTTGGTCACGCACCCAACTTAAACTTCAAACTTAAACATGGACTTGGGTTTCTAACAGCTGGCTGTGCCACATTTTATTGTAAGTGCTGTACCAAATGTCTTCCTGCGAAAACTACTGAAAAGGAGAAAATTGGCAGAGTAAAACAAAGTATAAATGTTGTGAGTGTTGGTGGGTAAGGGGAAAGCAAGCTGAAATAATTCAAAGAATGTGGTGATACTTGGAGAGGGGACTCTGTGCCCACACACGTGTCACCTCGGTTTTGCTGAGCCGCTGGGCACAGTGTGGCATCAGCTGCCCGCCCGGAGCACCGGACCCAGCAGGCATTGCCCCATAGCAGGAAAAAGGTACCAAAGCCTCTTCCAAACAAGGAATGGGATGGAGGGGGGTAGCAGAGTGGTTTTGAGCAGAGGAGATGGTCAGAAAGCCTCTCTGGGGAAAAAGAGCCTCTACGGTTGGCTTACGCCTCTCCCGACGCCTTGCCTCGGCAGACCCAGGAGGCGCAGGTGCTGAAGCAGCTGGCGGAGAAGCGGGAACACGAGCGGGAGGTGCTGCACAAGGCTCTGGAGGAGAACAACAACTTCAGCCGCCTGGCCGAGGAGAAACTCAACTACAAGATGGAGCTGAGCAGGGAGATCCGCGAAGCACATCTCGCCGCCTTGAGGGAGCGGCTCCGTGAGAAGGCGAGTGCGATGCCCTGGGAGAGGGCTGGGTGCTGATGCCCGTGGTGGGGCTTGGGGTCTGGTCCCTGCAGGGTCGTCCCAGAGCGATGGGCACAGGGGAGCAGGTGTTCCGTTGCTGGTGGGAAGTGGGCTGTGGAGCAGCTCTGCTCTGGAGCAGCATGAGAAGGGGGGATGTGTCCTTCAAGTCAGTAGAGAAAATACTGTGCATCTGATCTCGGTAAGTGCAAGCTCAAAGGCACAGGATCAGGCCCACTGTGTGTCCAGGGACTGCGTGGCCAAGGGGCTTTGCAGAAGAGGGGAGCCATGAATTCATTTGCTATGGCCTTGCATCACCTCTGGGCTCCCACGGATCATACAGTCATAGAATCATAGAATCGCCTAGGTTGGAAGGGACCCTTCAGATCATCGAGCCCAACCATCGACCTAACTCTGACAAAATCCATCACTAACCCGTGTCGCTTAGCTCCTCGTCTACCTGTCTTTTAAATACCTCCAGGGATGACGATTCTACCACTTCCCTGGGCAGTTCCAATGTTTGATAACCCTTTTGGTGATGAAATTTTTCCTAATATCTAAATCTCATCCTCCCCTGGCACAACTTGAGGCCATTTCCTCTTGTCCTGTCACTTGTTACATGTGAGAGGAGACCACCCCCCCGCTCCCTACCCCCTCCTTTCAGGTAGTTGTAGAGAGCGAGAAGGTCTCCCCTCAGCCTCCTTTTCTCCAGGCTGAACACCCCGAGCTCCCTCAGCTGCTCCTCAAAAGACTTGAGATGCTTCACTGCTTGCAGGCGTAGCCCGCTGTCCTCGGGGTGCGTTGGATGGGAAAGTGCTCTCTTTTTTTTTTTGGCTGGTGCAAATCCTGTGTGCAGGAAAGAAGGAAAACAGAGATTGCGAGAGCAGAAAGAATTAGCCTGGTGTCATCTCTCCTGTCTTTGCAGGAACTGCACGCAGCTGAAGTTCGCAGGAACAAGGAACAGCGGGAGGAGATCTCTGGATAAAGGGCTTTTCTACACACCTAGCACCTGATTCCTGTTAACAAACCAACCGATCGACCAACCAACGCATTTTATTTTGTTTGTCTAGATGCAACATTCAGTTCTCCATCCCCCCCCCTCCCCTGGTGTTCGTCCCCCAGCTACACGCTTCTCTATCTCTGCATCCTTAATTGTCAGTACTTGTGGGGATTCACAGATCATAGGGACCTCTAAGCAGAATAGCGACTAGTTCACATGAAATAGAGAATTGATCAGTCAATCAAACAGCTTCTTTGGAAGGTTTTGTCCTTTTTTTAAAAAAAAATATTTCTTCAACTGATGTAAAAAAAAAATCAAGATATTAATAAATTCAACCAGCAGTGTCATGGAGGTACGGATTTCTTATCCGGGGCTTTTACTCCTCTTGGTGTTTGCTCTGAGCCAAATATCAGTTTCAGAATAATGGGAAGTAAGGGATAATTTCTGTGTGTGAAGTGGAATAGGGAACAGCCCTGTGTTTGCCGGTGGTAGGAGAGAGGAATGGGAGGGACAGGATGGCTCAGGAGTGGTGGCCTGCAGCCCCCCAGTCTCGTGGCTGTATCTGGAGCCAGCCCAGGCAGGCAGCGACCCAAAGGCCTCATCTTTGGATGATTCTCTGATAGGCTGTGTGAAAGTAGGTGAGGGTCTCCACCCAGAGCTCGGTGCCAGGTGCCACGTCACGGAAGGTCCCCGTCACAGCAGGCACTGCCTGGTGCCCTGGTTGTCCCTTGCTGGAGGAGCCCACAGACTGAGCTACCCTCTCCCTGGCAGAGCAGGGACCGGCAGATCTTGGCCGAGCAGACCAGGAGAACCGCAGACAGCGATTACATCCCCGGCTCCGCAGGAGCCCTGGGAGAGGACACCCGGTCTGTGGGCTCTCCAGCGCTCCCAAAGCACGAGGTTTCACTCCAGTAAGGAAACAAATCCAACGGAGACAGTGCATGGTTGTGAAATAGCCTTTTAGTGATCCGAATAATCATCCCTCTCCTTTCCAAAGACAGATGTGACTCTTTGGTGCCATTACAGGGCAGACACTGAGACCAGAGGTGGCCAGATGAGCCCCGGGGCTCTGGCTTGTAGGCAGCACCCTGGGAAGCAGGCAGGACATGCCAGATGCTTGCCTGGTACCTACAGACCTGCAGCTTTGGATGAGAGGGAGATAAGAGGGGAGCAATTCTACAGTGAGGGTGAAGAGATGGCTCCGTGCTCACTCCTTGTTTATCTTTAGCTTTTCAAGGCCCATTTTTAAGAAAAATATTGTCTTTTGCTGAAGCTAGGGATGAGCAGAGAACATGCAAGTGCGGCAGTAATGTCAGATCTAAATAGGTGACTGTCAAAGCCCGTGGACCTCCTAATCTTCTGGAGTCACGGCTTAGGGAGGTAGCCAAGGTCCAGGCAGCCGCCGTGCACTGCGAGGGGCTGCCACCTTCCCGCTGAGATCCACAGACCTGCTCATCTTGCCCCAGCCCTACCCCTGCCTTGGAAAACTAAGTGGAAATGTTGCATATGAAGAGCAGGGAATGGCCACCTACCGGCACGCAGAGCCTCGTGGGACGCGGTGCTGGGGACTCAGCCCTGCAGGAGCACCATCCTGCGGCCAGGTTTTGCAGAGGAGATGGTGGAAGCTGCTTTCATTTGAAGCAGAAGGTAACAAGGATTCCCCTCTGTGCAGTGCTTAGAGATTTTATCGGGTTGTTATTTATTTAACAGTGTTTTCGGGGGCAGGGCACAGGGAGCCCTGTTTACAGCAGGGCACTGCTCCCCTCTGCCTGCGATGGCCCCTCCGTCCTGGCTGCCCGCTCTGACCCCAGAATAAACCGAAGGGGCATCCAAGGCACCGAGACTTTTCATTATTAAGTAATTGGTGTCCTCTGCACGCTCTGCCTCCAAAGAGCCATTCTGTGGGTGGGATGAGGGACTCCTGGAGTGGGCTTTGCAGGATCCTTGGGAAATAATTCAAGCGCGCAGGGGGTGCAGACTTGGGCAGCTGTTATTCCCCCAGCCCAGGGCTCCCGGGGACCGTGCTCTGCATGGCGGCGCCAGGCAGCGACGAGGAGCTAGAGCAGATGAGGGGTTTGCACGGGGAATAACGATCCCCTTGCCTTTCCTCTCCTCTGAAAAAGAAATCATCACTGAGTCTTGTCAGAAGCTGAAGTTTTCTGCCTACCCTGTGCTGTAATTGGGTAAAGAACTGATTGTGGCCTGGGGTGAGCATCAGGCGGTCACAGAAACCCCACGGAAAGCCAAAGAGCAGCAGCTGCTGGAGGTCAAATCCCGGGGCTCTTTGCTAATCTCCCCAGAAGTCCCAGCAGGATTTGAGAGAGATTCCTCGATGGCCATGGCTTGATTTTAGGGGACACTCTGCTCCTAAAAGGAAGGGCTACCTTACTCCCCATCCCCTCCGCCCAGGCCGGGGGCAGGACAGGACTGTTAGAAAGCCCCAGGGGTGCCGAGTGATGAAAAAAATAAGATTTGGGGCTAAGAGGAAGGAAACTGAGGGTTGAATTTCTTAACAGTAGCTAATGATCAGTTTATAGTAGCAGCTGTCTTAGATAAGCATCTGTGTAGAGCGCGGCATCACCGCCAGCATCACCTCATTCATATAGTGACGAGAAATTTTAAAAAGTTTAAAAAAAAAAAAAAATTTAAAGTGATTTAAACGAAATGTTTGTGTGTAAGAAATGGTTGAAACTGTCAAATGTCTGTGTCCCGCGTTGGTGGGATCTGAGAAGGCATCTGCGAGATATTAACCCTGTCCTACTCTCTGTGGTGCTGAGTGTTTGCTTGGTGTGTAATTCTGACCTGGAGCTTGTTGTAAATACTGTTTTTAGTACTATGATAATTATGATTATTATGATTATTATCAGAAATGTCGTACTCATGAGCAGGAGTTTAAAACAAGAGAAACGACCATTTTCACTCCCTCCTTGGGGCTCAGGAGGAGTGGGAGGCTGGGCAGGGGGAAGGCAGGGTGCCGGCGGGGTGGGATGCTGGACCGGAGAGGAGCTGGAAAATCAGGGAGTCGGGAGCTGGAGGCAGCTGAGTCCTGCGGGCAGGGCGGCGAGAGCAGGGCCAGGCTGCTCCTCGTGCTGGGAGGAGAAGGAAGGGCTGAGAGGTGGAATAGGGGTGATGCTTCAATTCTGGTACATATAATTTAGTGTTAACCCAAAGCTCCTTGTGTGAGGGTGTCTAGGCTGCCCCCTGCAGCCCCGGGAGAAGCCAGAGGAGCCGTGAGGTTTGGCGTGTGCTGGAGGAGGAGCGGTTGGTGGCAGGTTGTGCTGGTTAGAGCCATCCTTCCCAAACAGCTACTGAGTCCCTGGACTCTGTTCCTGCCTGGATCTTCCATCTCGGTCCTTTGTGCTGTCCCGTGCCCACTCTCCTCCCCTTCCCTGGAGGCCGGCCCGGATCTCAGGTGGGGGCTTATTCTTGCAATAGCTTTTTCTGGCAAAAAAGTCCCATGGGAAACGCACAGGAGAGTGGCCCGGCACACGGTGCTCATGCAGGTGTGAGCACCGGGAAACTCGTTTTTCTCACCTCCCGTCGGGTTGGTGCTGTGAGGGACAGTGGATGTGGCTGGAAAACGTGTCAGTGCAGGGTAAGCTCCCGTGTCGGAGGAGCAGGGATGTTCAGGGAGAGTTTCACATCCGTAACATCAGGGGACCGGCTTTGTTACTGCTGCTGAGACACGTCGTGCCAAGGAAACAACCTCATCCGGGGCGCCGGATGCTTTCGGTGTAGCAGAGCGATGTTTGCCCGGTGTGGATGAATGTAGTAGGGATGTTGGGGAGCTTGACATTTGTCCGGTGCCACTGGACACTATCAGGGAAATGTGTGATTGCTTTGGCTGCGTGCCCCAACTCCCACGGTTTCGGCCGGGCGAGGGGTGTCCACCCACCCACCGCCCGCTCCAAACCCCCCGGGGACGGTGCTGCTGGCGGCAGCAGCTCGCGCGGTGCCGTGCCCAACCGGCAACATGGGACGCAGCCCGGGATCACGGTTATTTCATCCTTTCCATCTCCCAGGGCTGCTAATGGTTGTGTGCAGCAGCATACTTCATGCCTCAATTGAGAATAATTAAGTATCCTCATTAACATCCTTACCGTCCCAGCCTCCCTCATTCCCGGACCTTTCCCACATACCGCAGTCATGGACATGGCATGCAGCCCCCTCAATTCCCGGGGCCACCTTCCTTATGGCAGGGCTTGAGGTTCTTCATTCCCGTAGATGTTTATTAATCAAGCTTTGTAAGGACAGTTAGCAGCCCCATTTTTGCGGCAGCATATGGACACGAGACTTTGTGCTTGGTAGGGAGAGCATCATTGAGGCAGCTGGCAGCATCCCTGCCCGTACCACGAATGTTTGCAGTTGTGTGAGGGAGGAAAGACAAGATGGTGACAATTTATTACGTGCACACAGAGGTGTTTTGAAGAGCTCTCCTGGAGAGGGGCCTCTGATTTGAGCAAAACAGAGAAGCTGAAGCTAAATGAGTTCCCAGCTGGCAATGACAGCCAGGCGATGGGCGAAGCTGCGCGAGAGCTGGGACAACTGGCCTCGTATCCCAAATTAAAGCTCTGCGCTCATGTTATCCCTTACAGCAGAGCTCAGCTCTATCTGTAAATGGGTGCTTTCAAGGAAGCTGGCCCCTCAGACTGCTTCTGGACTGAGCCTGTTCCTTGTCTTACTATCTTTTGAGTCATTAAAAAAATCTTGCTCTAACCCAGCCGTGGGGTTACCTTTGAGTTGACCTTCCAGGGACGGTGGCAGTTCACGATTGCATGCACCCTACCTTGGGGGTAGGTCGGTATCGCTGCTCCTTTTAAAATGTAAACTTCAGCTTGCTTGCTTTTGCTTAGCCTGGCGTGACTCTCTGGCCCTGGCTCTGCAAAGCCTGTCTCATGGGGTTCGTTCAAGCCCATCCCGCTGCATTACTTCCCTCCCTCGCGGTGGCTGTGCACTCGGCTGTGCACACGCGCACAGAAACGCATACGTGGAAACGATATATGCACATACACTCTTATACCACTTGAAATGAGTCAGGGAATGGCTGTTTACGGTGCTAGAGATTTCTTACTATCCATGCTAGGGGCGAGATGACATAGTGAGACCAATAAACTCCACCTTTGTAGTCAGTTGTCTTTAAGTAAAGCAGAAGACAGGCACTGGCCAATGCCTACGTTTGGGAGCTCTGTGGTCCCCAGGGGTGCAGGGAGGCAGCAGCCCTCACCTGCCGCCAGGATGGTGGGATCTGAGCGCGGGGGACAGCCGGGCATCCCAGCCCCAGCATCCCCCGTGCCTCAGTTTCCCCATTCCCATGACAAGGGGACACCGACACTCCCTACCCCACGGGGACCGCGGGAGAGCCAACGCATCCATGTCTTTAAAGTGCTCTGAAAATGGAAAGTACCGAAGTACCGAGTCGTGGGACGCAACCGTCCACCCCGGGAGGAATAAACTGGCCCAGGGCTGCAGGCAGAGGTTTGGAAGATGACTGCGTGGCTGTGGGGCTGAGCCCTAACCCCAGGGCTCCGCACCCCGGCTGCCCTCCCGGGCAGGATTCACTCCTCCCGCCCCAGCCTGGGCCACCTTTGCTCCTGCCGGGTGGGCAGCCAGGGGGGGAGCCGGAGGGGTGTTGTGGAAGGACTTTCCGTCACTAACAGAGCCTTGCCCGGTTCCCTTCGGTCTACCGCGTGCATTTCATTGTCAACTTGAGGTTGTTGTTGTGCAAAAGAAGTGATTATGAAAATTAAAAAAAAAAAGAAAAAAAAGAAAAAAAAAGAAATAAACTTGGTATGAAACCAAATGTGTCCGTCTCTCTCCGTAAACGGATTGTTTCAGTTCTGAGGCTTCTCTTTGTATTGTGAGAATACCAATAAAATGCATTAAATGGAAAATTGATCTAAAGATTTAACAAAATCGACTTTAAGCATCTGTATGCTAAACAAGTACTTTGCACCCAGCATAAAAGATGCAGAGGTTCATAGCTTATCGCCATTCTCGGAGGGAAAAAAATAATAAAATGCTTGAATGAGGGTACTGCTGATATCCCTTGCAGCAGGCAAGGTGAGGGTATGCAAAGTCATTGCAGAGGAAGGTCGAAAAAACGTAAGACAATTACAAATACAATAAATCCATTTCTGGAAAACATGTGAGCTTCCTTTTTTTAAAAGAAAACCAGTGCTTGCTTAATGAGCTTTTCCTGAGAAACGATCCAGCCTTCCCCCTGGGCTGGGCACGGCGTGGGGGGAGCGGGGCTGCAGTTCCCAAGGAGAGGGATCCCTAACCTGGGAGACCTTGCATGAGGCCAACACTCAGAATCACATCCCTGGGGCCCAGATACAGAAAAATGCCCCCAAAAGCTGCAACTGAAAACGGGGAGGTTTATAATCCACAGGGACAGACGAGGGGAAGGGGCCTGGCTGCTTCCCCAGCTGCTGTGGAAGGGATCTCCCACGTTGGCGTAGGAGAAACTAAACGGAGGGGAGGGCAGAAGGTGGGAAATTTTAATTCCTGGGGCAGCTCTTCTGTAAGAGCAGGAAGGAGGGTGCTGGGGCCATCACTGCGGCAGTGGCCGATGCTCTCCCCATGTGCGCACAGGACACCGCCACCTGCACAAACAGGAATTCTATTTTTGCAGCGTGACCTTCCCAGTTTTAGAGATAACGACCTAATGGCAAATGCAGCGTTGCTCACGTTTCTTCCGAGATTTGCGACAGGCCACCAACCCAGGCTCTTAAAAAGAAGCGGATGTAGTAAAGTAAGCCTCTGCATTTGTCTCGGGAAAATAGTCACAGTGCATCAGTGACACAAAATTCAAGATATATTAGAGAGATCAAGCGTGGTCACCCTCTAACTAGTTAACTCAAGTCAGATCCTTCATCCTCCTGTGCTCTGAAGGAGAAAACCGCAGAGGAATGGGATGTGTTGGGGAGAGGGTGGGCAGGAGGAGCAGGCAGGCACTGCAGAGGCTCCCACCACCCTCAAGCTTCTTCCCACGCGTGCAGCCCTGTGGGGCACGATAAAGTCTTGGACCAGATTGTATCACCCATCAAAATGGTTCTTCCAAGATCAAAACCAGTCCAACAAAGCAAAATATCGTAAGTGACTCTCGGAAGGACCCCTACAAAGTACTCGAGCTACGTCTGAGCACAGGGAAGGGAAAGAACAGCGACCCTGGCAAGGTAAATGCAAAAGCTCACCTGGGTAGGCAGGAAAAAAAAAATAAATTGCAGAGTAATTTGCTAAAGGTTTGAAAAATAACAAGCCTTCCTTTCTCAGTTACGAGCCGTCCTTTCTCAGCACCCTCCTGGGCACTAAGGCTGCGAGGAGCCTGCCCGCTGATAAGGGGAGAGACCCGGGAGCAGCGGGCAGATAAGGTGCCTGGAGGCAAATTCCTCCCGGCCCTGGGCTCTGGAGTGGAGCTCCGGGAGGTTCCCCTTGCCCAGCATGTGACAGCAAAAGCACAGTTTTGCCTTCCAAGGGGCCACCGGCTGCTGGGAAAACTGGAGCAGGGCAGCCTTGCTGTGGGTTTGCCGCCTTCTTACCACCTTTATAATGGCTCTGCCACTGGGAGCCCGTTACGGTGGCAGAGGGTCCTTTAATCTGCCCCGTCCAGCCCCTCTTAGGTCCTGAGGACGCAGCTGCCAGCACAGGTCCCCGGGGGGGCTGCTGACAGAGACGTCGGGAGAAATACAGACAGGCTTCCATGGAAAAGGGCATCACCACTTCCAGCGGGTGAATTAGCATTGCTGGTTATCTTGGAGAAGGAAAAGAAAGACAATTCTTTGTGAAATATCACTTTAATGAGTATTAGATTGGGTAAATTAGAAAGTGAAATAGAGCAGGCAGGCGGTTATCAGGAAGGGTTGGTTTGGATGGGGGGGATGGAAAAAGGAAAGGAAGAATCCTGGGAAAAATAAGCATTAAATAAACCACTACAAATCTATCAGACAGAAATTCATGTAAAAAATACTGCTAACCAGACCACACGCACATGCGAGGGCCAGCCACACCACCTCAACGCAAAGCAGAAAAAGCCACTCGCCAAGCAGGTGAGAAAAGCCGACAGAACTAAACCACGTCGAGAGTGTTTCCAAAAAGGGACTCACGACTTTTCGGGCCTCTGGTCTGGCTCTTCCTTTTTCAGAACGCGTTAACCACCCGCTTGCAGAAAAAGCACGACGCGGTAAGATGGTGCGAAAAGCCCTCCCTGAAAAATCACTGCACGTCACTCAAACCCCAGACGTTATGGGCACAGGCCGCAGGGTAAACCCAGAAACGGCATAAATGACACCAAAACCTGTGAGAGCTCGAGGTGGCCAGGGAAAAACCCCACGGAGAGGAATTGCAGCACGGTATTTAGCGCTGATACGCAGCCACGTGTCTCAGGCGCAGCAGCTCAGGGTCGGCTTCTGTGCAGAAAATCCCTGAGACCAGATCAAACAGCTGCACGGCAGCGTTCTGCGGTGCCCGAGCACATAGCACCCCCCAGCACCGTGTGGTGTCCCCCCTCCTTCCAGAGACAATTTGCACAGGATACCCACGGAAGAGTCTGCAAAGCTCAGGGACAGCTCGCACATACCTGGGGTAAAACGGAGATGATGGAGCAAACTTGCACCGCGTCCCTGAGCTGCGTGAAAAACTGCCACTGCATCGAAACACAGACACGGCTACTTTTTCCTCCAGGTGCAAAACACACTTTTCTATCTCCCCTTTTTATAATTCATTGCTGATAAGGACAATAAAAGAGTCCTCGGAGGACTTATCTCTTTAGTTTTTATTAGGCCTTTTGAATGGGAGGCGAAGCAGCACCACGGAGCCCTCGCAGGCTGCAGCCTGTGCTGTGGGCGCCAGTCAATGTCCTCATTTGAGCGACACAGGATTAATTTCTCTTGCAGTAATTTTACTTTTCCATAAGGTCTCTTCTAATGCTATGGAAAACGACATTTTTAGAAGATTCTAGTGTCTGAATTTGTGAAAATATTTACTTTATAGCCAGCTACACTATGTGGGTTTCAGTCTCGGGGTTTTTGAGCTCACCAGGTGCAGGGACAAGGAAGAGCGAGACCCGGGCACTTGACCCAAGCTGCCAACAGGATTATTTCATACCATGAAGGTCACACCCAATACAAATCGCTGCATAGCGCTCTCTCTCCCTTGATGGCGGCGGCCCAGAGAACTCCTTGCCCCAGTGCCGGACCCCTAAGCCTGAAGCCGTAGGGCTCACAGTGTCCGACATTTGCTGTCCCCTGCTGGGAGTGCACAACTTCCTGCTGAGAGAACAGGCTGAGGATAATATACCATATTTTATATTGGTATAGGGATCAATATTGGTTCTTTAGTATTATTAATGTTAATTATTTAGTCTTATTCTATTACATCTGTTTATATTTCAATCCCTGGGTTGGTTTGTTTTTTTTCCTGATTCCCCTTCTCGGGTGGGGAGGGGTCACTGGGTGATAAAATCACTGTCTAAATGACAAAAATGTTGTGGGTTCTTCAAACTGTAACAGTGAAACACTGTCTTGGTAAGAAGACAGGTGAAGCTCTCCCTTCGGGGCCAGCCCGGTGCGGGGAGGGAGAGGCTGGAAGGTCACCGATGGCACCTTGATGCCTTCTCCGAAACCAGCCCTGCCCAGCAGCACAAGCACGGCTCTGCGCCCCCAAACAGCACGCACACAACGCCCCGGGCCATGCACATGCACCCGCAGGGAGGGAGGGAAGACACGCACCCCCAGCACCCCCACGGCACTTGGCCTTGGGGGACGTGGGGGGGCACACACAGCCCAGGTGGGGTCACGCAGGAGCCCTGAGCACATTTGGGGGAGCAGGCACACGCTGGGTACACGCGAGGGGAGGGCAGCATGCACAGCCCCGGTGGGGGGGGCACGCACCACTGAGGCATGCACGAACCCTGGAACGCAGGTGGGGAGCTGGGGGAGGCACACAGGGCGCAGGGGGGACACACTCACAGGAGACACAGCAGGCACCCAGGACCCCAGAGGGTGGACAAAGGGGACATGCAGGACCCGGGGCGGG
>VYZM01020069.1:142205-166296 GCA_013398915.1 Dromas ardeola
GGGGGGGGCTCTCTGCCAGCCCGCGTCCCCCTCGCTGCACCCCACTGCTGATGATTTCTTGCGTTTTCAGCCCAGTTTTTCCCCGTCCCACGCTGGTTCCTGCCCGCGGGCAGCCGAGCAACACGCGCCCCAGGAGCTCCAGCCTCCCCACGCTGCCCCTGCAGCCGCCCCTCAGTCAAGCTGAGCGGGATATTGGGAGCATCCCAAAACCGGGCACCGGGGCAGAGCCCGTCGTGGGCAACGCTAAGGCTGCGAGAGGGGTTTTACCCCAAAACGGCAGGCAGGGGTAGGGATAGAGCAGCAAAAAAAAAATACAAAATGCAGCCGTGCATCTGCGCTATGTTTTGCATTTTTGGTCACCGACGTGCAGCACCCAGCTTTTATCCCGATAAAGGCAGCGGGTGCCGCAGGGAGCTGCCGTCCCGGTGGAGGAGCGATGGGGACAGGGACGGGGCTGCGGCTGGCGCGCTGCAGCCCTGCCTGGTTCTGCAAGCTCTGAAACGCTGGTTTCTAGCAAACCCTCCCATTTTTCTCGCCTTGCCCTCGGTCCGTCCTGCCGCAAAAACTGTTCCGTTGGTGACTTCACGCTGGGCTGTGTCGGAGGGACCCGGCCACCTTCAGCCGCATGGCACGGATGAACCCCGTGGATTGTCTTGCGTGGGCCAGGCAGGTGTTTCTGCAGGGCGTGAATGGCGTTGCAGAGCCAGGTCAGCATTGGGTCAGTGCACGGCTCCAGGGGTGGCTAATGGTGGCCGAGCGGCTCCTCCACCGTGCTCCGAGGACTCCAGAGGAGCTGGAGGTTAAGGGCAGCGCTCGCACAACTACACCCGTGTGCCTCTGTGCAGTCTGCACCCGTGCTATAGGTGCTGTAGGAGACTCTTTGTGGTCACCTGCTTCTTGACTCCCGGGCGTCCGCGTGCGAGCAAGTGCTGCTTGGGAGTTTGGGGGGAATGCAGACCTGGTTCCCTCATGGGACAGGGCTGAAGATCTTAGCAGAAGCCGATTTGCAGATGGTTTTTTGGCTCTAAATAGTGTATGTTAGCTTTATCGCGCTGTCCTTGTAACATTAATGATAACGGGGGTGTTTGGAGGATGTTTATGCATGGATGTATACGCAGGGGTTGGTAGAGGATATTTATTTCCCTTTCTGACCTCTCTTCTCCTGTTGCTTGAATGGCTTCAGTTGCTTCAATGGCTACAGTTACCTAAAATCCCCAGGAAAGCTGGCAGGAGAGGTGGGCGATGTGTCCCCGGGAGACTGGGGCTTTCCCCCGTGGGTGACGCTGTGCTCTGAGCACAGAGGCTGGAGCAGCCAGGGATGTGCAACTGCGAGCGTGTAAAGATGCCCAGCTCCTTGTGCCTTCAGTTAACTGGGGTTGTGTTTTTTTTCCCCAGGTTTCTTCTTGCATATGAAATACTGGTTTTGCAGGGGTGGGCGCTGAAGTTGGTTTTAAGTGCTGTCTTAAGCTGATTTATTAGAAATGCACGCTTTGAAACAGTTTTCAGATATCACTTTGTTTCTGCAGGCTTGAAGTGCGCTTTTNTTTTTGTGGGGGTTTAAGTTTTTTTTTTTTTTTTTTTTTTTTTTTTTTTTTTTTTTGCGTGTGACTTCGGAGGAGGGGGGAGTCCCCGTTTCTGCTGTGGAGGAGATGGTGATGAACTCCTCCAGCAGCATGAAATTCTTCTGAGGTAGTTTGAAACACATTTGGAAGCACACCTTCAAACTAAGCATCTTCATAGAGGTTTTGGTGAATGCCAGGGCCAGTTTTTTTGCTTCCACTCTGCCCCTCGCCGCCTGTGCCCCAGTCCCTCCCCACCTCTTGCCTCTCCCCATGCCCATCACCCTCACCCAGCCTGCGGAGCGTGTGTTGGGTTACCAGCCTCCCCTCATCCCTCCTCCTGGGATGGAGCCTTTGGGGATTTGCTAATCCCCTTCTCTTTAGGAGCATGGACTCCCTGCAGCCCTCTCTCCCCTTGTTCCCACTGCACTGATGGTCTTTCCATGACCAGTTTTAGCAGGGAGACCTTTTGGCATGGGGCTTCCCCTCGTTTCTCTGCAGGCAGCCAGTGACAGAGGGCTCTCCTGCCTGGGTGCCCATCGCTGCCCACCCCCGCCTGGCGATGGCCACTCCGGACGTCAGCGTGCACATGGAGGAGGTGGTGGTGGTGACGACGCCCGACGGCGCGGTGGATGGAGGCGGCGTGGAGGAGGTGAAGACGGTGCTGGTCACCACCAACCTGTCCCAGCACGGGTAAGAGACAGAGTTGATGTACACCGAGGTGACGTGCTGGAAAACCTCCCACCCATGGTCATAGTCATCTGGGATGAGTGTATTTAATCACCTACTACTTACTCCTGCATCACTTCTCACAGTGGGGACCTCAGTGATACCCAGGCAATCTCCGGTTCCTCATTAGGTCCTCACTGACACCCCTGGGATCATACCCAGGGCTGTGGGCTCGGCAGCTCCAAGCTTACAGGGCAGAGCAGGCTCCACTTTTTCTGTTAAAACTGAGTTACCACTGGTGGGTTTAAGCTGGTGTTACCCAGAATAAAAAGCAATGCAACAGTTTGTTTTGGATGGATAGGGGGAAATGTCTTTTAAAAAAAGCAAAACCAACAAAAACCCCAAAACCAAACCAAAATGTGTTTTCTGAGTGGATGTGGATGTTGGAGTGGATGCAAATCCAGTTGGAACAGGACACCAGTAGCTAAATCAGTGTTTTTCTGCTATGTAGCTCATGATTGCTTTGCGAAGCTGCGTACCTCCATGAGATGAGGGGCAGGGCTCCCCTTGCCAGGGGGGTGTGGGGCCATGTTCCTCTGCAGGAACCTCCGCTGCTGGCAATAGGAGTGAGAGAGGTGGCCTTGGGTGGAGAGGCAAAAAGCAAGAGCGAATATGCCTGGTTTTTAAAGTGCTGCTGCTTTGCCCAATTTCTGCCTTTCTTGTTGGCATTTCAAATTCGGGGCTGTTGTTCGTTCAGGTCTGGTCTGTTCAGCTGCAGGTTGGTGAAGTCTTTGTTTCCATGGCCAAGGGGCCTGGCTGGTACCTTGGAGGCCCATGTGGTGATGGGCTCTTTGCTTTATTTCTCTACAGTCTTTCCTGGGACGGTGCCCAGAGACACTTTAGTGCTTTGCGCTTTTGGTGGACAGAAAATCCAAGTTTACGCCTGAAGCTGGATCCAGGCAGGTTTGTCTGATCCAGAAGTCCCTGCACTTGAAATAAGTGGGTAGTGAGCGGCTGTTTATTGCTGTCCACAAAAAGGAGACATTTGTCTCCTTTTCTAAATATTCCCTGCTGTTTCTATTTCGGTTCCCTGTGGCTCGAGGCAGGGCAGGAGTGGCACAGCTTTTACATTACAGCGTGGGCACCATTCCCCCTGTTGTGCTGTAACTTGTATAAAACTCATTAACAGATGAAATTCCGGTAGGGAGCAGGCGGGGTGAGAGCTGTTGGCACTGGGGCAGGCAGTGGGGGCGCCATGGGCAGGAGCTGCCCCGCTCCTCCTCCGCATCCCGGGTCTGCAAATGCTTCCAAGAGCCTTTTCCATTCCCAAAAGAGCAGGTGATGGTGGGAATGAAAGGCTCCACTCCTCTTGCGTTCTGGCCCGCACTGACTTCCTTAGCTCCCTCGGTAGGGAAGCAGCCAGATGTGAAACTTGGGATGTGGCTCTTCTTGGATGTGGAACAGTTTCTGGTTTTAATGTGGCCCTGAGCCTTTGTAGACCCACGTGCAGCAGCGCAGCCTTGTGCAGGAACACGGATCGTGGCAGAGGCTGGCTCAGTTGGTTTGGTCTTCTTTCGTTCTTATTTCCCTTCCTATTTTTCTTTGGAAACCTTTTCTCATCCTCCCAGTGTCCCCTGGGTGGTCAGGAGCAGGACAGCTCTGCCCAGCGGAAAGAGGATGATTTTTATTTAGTCACAGCTATGAGCGGAGCATATCTTAGCAGGCGTTAAGAGATTCCCTGAGGGTTTTCTATGCAGGCTCCTCACTCCCACATGCTCTGGGACAGCAGTGGATCGATGGGAAGAACATGGATCTTGGGCTTGTGGAGTAAAACCCACACAACTCCCGCTGCACTGGGTGCTAGGACTCCCCTCGCCGAGCAGGGCAGTGGGGCTGGTGGTGGGTGGCAGCATGAGCCACCCACAGTCTCTCCGTAGCCTTGGATGGTTGCCTCTGCCAGGCTCCGCTCCTCCTGGGGAGACGCTGGAGCGGTGCTGGCTTCTTCTCCCTCTGTTTTCCCTTTGCAGCCCCAGCTGGCGTAAGGAAAGCGGCTGCGAGCACAGGCTGGGATTCCTCGGCTTTGGCTCGGTCGCTGCTGCGCGAGAAGCCGGCTTTGAACTTGTCTTATGTGACACATAAAAACCATGAGGCTAGGGTCACGGCCAGACTCGGCTTGGGGGTTGGTGCCTTTTTTTAGTGCTCCTTTGGGTATGGTTTTGCTATTTAAAAAACCCCCAAAAAAAACCAAACCCAAAACCCAATGGTTAAAAGTTAATTAGTTCCTGTGTTTTTAAGATTGACTGGAAAACGCAGAGAGAAATGGGAAAATAGTAGTAATCAGCAAGAAACTTTCCTCTTTCATGTGTGATGGGAAGGGATCTGTACTTGATGCCCTGATGAGGTGTTTGTATTTCTGATCGGCATCCCCAGCACAGGTTTCTGGTGAAGATTTTTTTTTCTCTCTGAAGTTTCCAGGCAAGGCAGGAGTGGAGGAGAAAGGAGCCGCAAGCCCGCTGCTTTATCAGCATGCACTTTCTTCTCTCCCTCCCATCTGGTTTATGGATCCTCCCAGGGAGGAAGATGAGAGCCATCCTCCCCCAGCTTCGTCATGGCAACAGGCGAAGGCAGGACCGGCTTGGTGGGATGAACCGTTGGGGCTTGGAAGGTGTTTGAGTTTTCTTCTGCATCTGCCTCGGTCTGTTCCTCTGGACTGGGATGGGGGAAGCAGTGTGGAGAAACTTGCCTTTTCTTGTGGCTTTTCTTTCCCTCCCCAGTTACATGTCCATGGCAGACACAGACTTGTTGCTTGAATTTTTCATACAAGCTGTTCAGGTTGGTTTGTTTGGTTTTCTCTGGAGGATGGAGTTTAAGGTGTGGGCTGGCTTTTTTTCTCCCAATCCAGTAGTGTCTTTCAGTCTCTTTTTCGAGCAGCGCGAATGCGATGGAGTCCTGGAGGAAGCTCTGTTTCAGGTGCTCACTTTCTGCTGGGGTGTTTCTTTTTGACAAGTCAGTGGAGAGTTTTGGGGTGATGGCAGGCGGAGGCAGATCACGGTCAGGGCTGTGGCGTGCTGGGCTTTGCACGTTGGGACGTGGCAGCTGCCTCTTGCAGCCTGCTGAAGTGGTATTGCTGGCTTTTCTCCAAATGCACCTGGAGAAGTGCAAGAAGCAAGCTGATGAAGAAAAAACAGGTTACAATTCTTCCATTTTTCTCATGTCAAACTGCCACTTCTGTAATAGTTACCTGTCTGCAAATGCGTTAGCTCCAAGGTTACCTTTTTGAGTCCTTTTGCGTTGTCCGTCACCTTTCCCTCCCAGGGGTCTGGGTTGTTGGTCGCTGTGAGCTGCAGAGGCAGTGTGACATCCTGTGGTGCCTTTCTCCCACAACTGGGGCTGCCTTCAGCTCTCGCTTCTCTGAAGCTGCATCTCCCAAGTTACTCACCCGGTGAGGCTGAGCTGCCACCCACGCCGGTTCCCTTATCTCGGTGCTGCTCCCCACCAGGTACCTGCCCTGTGGCTGGCAAGGGGAGGGATGCTTTGAAGCTGCAGTTCCACCCTGGAGCAGTCTGTTAAGAGGCCAGCGTGGAAAAACCAGTTGCTCTTGAATTTGCTTGTCCTTGTGGCACCGCGGGTGGGAAGTGTGGTTGCCAGTGAGTCACTAGGACCATTCTTATAATTCACCCGTGGTACCAAACCGGCATAGATTTCAAGTTTATTTTCTCCTTGCAGTCTTCCTTAGGAAATTTATATGTTGAAGTATGTGAAAAGTTAACTGGTTCTCCCCCCCCTGCTGGACAAGCTTGCTACAGTAATTAGAGATCTTCAGTACCAAAACCAAACGCGCATCTTAAAGCCCATTAGGAATGGTCCATGCTGAGAGCTGGCTGTGATGCACAGGTTGGATCCATAAGGGTACCAGCGTGGGCTTCCTCTCTTGCGCGGGAGCCGAGGGGGCGAGGAGCATGTCCCGGATCACAGCCCTAAATGCCTTTCCCATCTGAGTGTGCGCTGAAGCTCATTAGAGGGGCCTGGGGCTCTGTACGCTGCAGTGAGAGCTGGAACGGGTGAACAGTGAGGGTGCGGATGCAGTGCAGGACCAGCTGTGTGTCTCCATCAGCAAAGCACCAAGAGAAGCCCGAAATCTCTGGGTTTGGAGTTTGAAAGCAGTCGGATATCCAGCTATTAGTTAATATTATGGGTATATTGAGTTGTAAAAGGCTTAGAGATTTCATTGCGAGGGTCTCTAGCTCACGTTATGTTATCTCTGGTCATGGATCTGCTGTTAGGGTTTGTCAGACTCCTTTATAGCATGTTTGTGGCTCCTTGAGGTCCTGCTCCTGAGAGCATCCCGTGTACCGGGGGATTCAGCCAGTCCATTGCCCAGACAGCGGCAGCATGTTTCACACATGTTTTTCCTGGGGAAATCTTCTCAGGCAAAGCTGCCAGAAGCTGGCAGCGACTTCTGAGCGAGGGGCTGTGCTGACAGCATCCCTCCTCGCCAGCTTCCCAGCACAGGCTGTGCCGGAGGGAGCTCCATGGGGATGGGATTAAAAGGGAGGCGAGGCAGAGCTGGCTGGGTTGCTGGCAGCGGGCTGGCATGCCTGCCTGCTGGGGGGGGCTGTTCATCTCCGTATGGAAAAATGGAGCTGAGCCTCTCAAAACCAGAGCCGACTTTTAGCTCTTGTGGGAAAATGTAGTCCGAGTGACTTTGGAAGCAATATCTCCATGGGGCATCGGGTGTGGGGGTGGCACATCCACGCTGCTTAACTCTGCCTCTCTGCCTCTCTCACCAGCGGTGACATAAACGAAGATACGCTGGAGACCGAAAATGCAGCTGCTGCAGCTGCTGCTGCCTTTACAGCCTCCACGCATCTGAAGGAAGCGGTCCTAGGTAGGTTCAGCCTGAGCTGTAGCCCCTCGGTTGAGCCGTGCCAGCTCCACCACCCCAATGTGGCACAACCCTGCGCTGGTGCTAGCTGAGAAGGTCCAGCCACTGCTGTGCGGGGCTGCTGGCTGTGCCCAGCATCCGTGGGTGCTCTCCCAGGGGCCCCAGGGATGCTCTCCTCAGCATCCAGGGGAACTCAGCGAGCTGTAGGGTGATGGGAAGGGACCTGGCGGCTGCTGCCTGGGCTGCTGCTGCCCTCTCCTGGTGCAGGATGAGATCCTGTGTCTGGCCATCGCTGGCTCCTGCCCTTCCAGCTTGCGATGGGGGATGTCAGTTTTGCAGCAAACTCACCGGCTTTGGTTACAAGTAAAAGTGAATTTTGTGAGCAAAGACTGTAACCAGCTGGGCTGGAGTTGCCTTAAAAACATTTGTGCTCTAAAACTAAAGGTGAATGTATAATTACCTGAACAACATAATTCCTTTCATTTTTATCAAGAATGGAATTTTTTCAGCCCTGGCCACTGACTTCTCAGATTTCGTGCACTCAGCTGCAGCCAGATCAGTATAAAAATCTGCCTGCGCTGTTTTGCCTGAGAAATTTGGGTGGTTGGATGCTTTAGCAGCAAAGTGCAAGTTGAGTGGTAGCCACAAACCCCAACACACCACACTATGCATCGTCTACGTTTATTTTTTTAATCCTGAGCTTCAAAAGTGCTTTATCACTGTATGTGTGCCTCGGGGTGGTGAATCGGGGGCTGCGACTCACGTTTCTTTTGGATCTATCCCTTCCTCTGTTCCCTGTGAGAAGTGAAGATGGCTGAAGACGAGGACAGTTTGGAGGCAGAGATTGTCTACCCCATCACCTGCGGGGACAGCAAAGCCAACCTCATCTGGAGAAAGTTTGTGTGCCCCGGGATCAACGTGAAGTGTGTGCAGGTGAGAATAAAGGGCTGCGACGCTGGATTCATGCCTTCCCATGCCCACGTTGCTCGCTCACCTGGCTTATCCTGGTTTTGATGAACTTTGATAAGCTGCTTTGCATCAAAACCACATTGTGGTGGGAGAGGAGGAAATTTCTTGGTACTGTGGTACCTGATATTTGTCTTCTCAGCCAAGTTGAGCAGTCCTGGCTGGAGAGATGCTGCCGCAATTTAGCTGCTTTATTGGAGAGTTTGAGAAATTTGGGCACTTCCAGTGTCTGCTCAGTTGGGAAGTTGGGAATTTGTTGAGAAGTTTATTGGTAGGGGACCTACTGAAGAGCTTCTGCTGTGTCCTGGGAACTCATGCTTAAAATTTGCATGAATTCAGGAACATACAATGAGTGATGTTGTCGTAAGCCATCACTGGCATTGTACGCGGACTAAACAATATCCTGCTGAGGGAGTGTCTCCTCTGGGCTCTGTTGCAAGAGGGATTTGTAAAGGATAGTCCTTGCCCTTCGTAGGAGAGATGGTCTTTTCCATCCCTGAAGCAGAGGACAGGTACTGCTGCAAATAATGCTGCTGCTGCCTAAAATCAGTCCTCTCTTTGCACCGAAGCCCACGTACTTGTACAGAGAAGCAGTTTCTCATGAGTAATGGTGAGCGAGCTCTATGTCGATCAACATAGGAGGCCTGGACTTGGGAAATCCTTTCTGAGATGGGCTGTAACGCAGCTTTTTAGAGCGCGGCCTCGTTCTGCAAGTTGCTTTTAGCTCAGCACATGGGTTCAGACACAGCTGGGTATGGCGGACAATAAAAGAAGGGAGAAGAGCTGGCGGCTGATACAGTGTATGCCGACCTCCTAAAGCTGGTTTTTGGTAGAAATGGGTGTGTGCCATGAGAGAGGCCAGAGGTTTCACTGGTATCGATGATTGGGCTCGGTAGCAGGAGGTCAAAGACCAAATGGGCTTCTCCTTCCCTCGCTTGGGCAGGGCATAGTGTGTCCCTGGACCCAAACGTCACCGTGGGCAGCCCGGCTCTCGTGAGCCTGCTCGTTAGTGGGAGTGTCACCAGCTTACTGTGGTTTAATGATACTTTGAACAAGCTACAGGTGTTTTTCACAGCCTGGGCTGGGCATTTAGCAAACTCCTCTGTGCTGTACACACCCCACACCCTTGGCTTTGAGCAGCTGTTAACCAACCATGAAAGCAATATTTGGCTTTAAATTTTTTTTTAACTCGGTCAATGTTCTCTAAGGTGGGGAAGTGCGTGTCAGCCATCTGTTTTGGTGCTATTATTTAAAGAGCATGTTGAGGCTGTGGTGCAGCTCCACTGCTGGGCACTAGGAAATGCCATCCAGGCAGCCTGGCTCCGCTGCTGAATCGTGCTCGCGGGACACGCTTTTCATTATTTTATGGCTTGTCACGCTGAAGCGACACTTCTGCCTCTTGCAGTTTGACGATCACCTAATTAGTCCCAAGGAGTTTGTCCACTTGGCGGGCAAGTCGACCCTGAAGGATTGGAAGCGGGCGATCCGGATGAACGGGATCATGCTCCGGTTAGTCTCTCCGTTTATATCTGCAGGACAACAACGGAGACTTCTTGTTTCTGGGGGATAACAGTGGGGTAGAACAGAGCCTTTGGCACAGTTGTTCCACTGGGAGAGCGAATGCACTGCTGAACGTTTGTCTTACCAGCCTGGCCCCAGATGTGTTCTGTGCAGCTTTGCTTTGTCCTTGTGCCTAGGGAATAATCTGGGGCAAGAAAGGCTCCCCTGGTCTTTTTAGGACTTGAACCGCACTGAGTTCTCAGCTGGCATAAGGTCATTGAAAATCTTAATGGCTGCTGGTGGTCGGGCCATGCTGTCTGTGGGTTTTCAGTGTGACCTACCAAACGGAAGTCAGTCTGGTCATCAACCAACACTCCCATTGCAGCATGTCTGCTTTACATCACTTTTTTTTTTTTCCCCCCCAAGGACTTACTTAAAGCTTATTTATGCAAGCATTTCTCTTCTCTAGTCTTAACTACAACAATTTAATTCTTCTATGGTCTTCTTGAACACCAGCCTGAGACTGTGATTTAATTAAAATCTGTCTCTGCCTGTAGGCAGGTTAAAAAAGCATCACCTCTTTCCCCAGGAATTGTCAGTGGTTTTGTACTCTTTTCACAGGGTGACATTGCCTTTGCCTGTATTCTTCCGCTTCAGTGCAGGCGTCTCCCATATTCCTTCTAAGCAGCTTTTGGTCACGTAGATTTTGCATAATAGGCTTATGCTTTGGCAAGGCAGGTCTTTCAAGGAAAAAAAAAAACCCAGACTTCATGAGGAATGTGTGAAGGCAAGCCCTGCGGCCCATGGGAGCTCAGGTTGTTGTTGGCCAGCAAAGCCTGGGGCCGCTTTGGGGCCAATGTGCTTAGACTGGGAAGATCACACATGCCAATGTTGCAACCCCCTTTGCTTAAGCTGAGAAGCCTTATTTTAGTTTATAAATAGGGTTATGCCCCATCTCTTTTTGAGATGTAGAGTCAAAAAGGGAAGGAGGAGGCTTCCTGCCGTCTCACCCTGGGCTGAGGCTTCAGCTGACCCTTCTGCTGGAAGCTGCGGGGGGAAGGTGCTGGTGGGACCAGACTGGGGCCTTCTCTTCTTACTCCTCAACGAACCAGGAGTTCATTAGTCCCAGCACGGGTTCCTAGTTAAAATTACAGACCCCCATGCAGAAGAGCCTGCTCAGAGAGGTGGGACCAGCTCCAAAATCAGCTTCCCTGGAGGCCAAGCGTTGCCCTACTGTTGGGAGGTGGGAGAGCAGAAGGACAGGGCGGCTCTGTCATTGCTGTGGGGAGCCCCACAAACATGTGGGCACTCTCGGGGTTGGTGTGTGTTGCTCGTACAAAGGTGGGGGGATGTCCTCGGAGCAGGTCAGGAGATCCCAGGGAGGAGGACCCTGTACAGCGTCACAGGGCAGGGATAAAACCGCTGCATGAGAGCATAGCCTGGGGTGACAGGGCAAAGCTCTCCCCACTTCACTGCCGTTATGGGAATAGCAGTGCTTGGGCCTGAAACAGTATGTTTTCCCTGAAGGCTTCTAGCCAGCAGAAGATCTGCTGAGAGCAGCGTAGTTTGTCCCGATGCTTCTCAAGGTATGTTTAGTTTTACGGGGATATATCCTTAGGAAAAACTCATGTGTCTCTTGAGCCTCTCAGCCCAAGTTGAGTGCTACAGTGGCAAAGAAAAGGACTTTTTCTTGAACTAAGGAAATTCATCCTCTTTGAGTTGGACTTGAAGCCCCTTTTCAGAGGGCTGAAGTCCCCCTCTTCTTTCCCACAGGAGGATGCGGGTTGTGGCAGGGAAGTGGTCAGAAACTGGCTCTGTTCCAGTCCTTTACCGCAGCTACAGCACAATGGGCCTTTTCCTCCCCATCCCAGCTTCCTGAAAGGCTTTACCAGCACTGGAGTGTTGCGTGGTGGTTGGACTTGTGCATGTGGCCAGTACAGAGCAGGCTGTGGACGCTGTTTTAATTAACTCTAGTTAATGCCACCTCTAAGGTCAGGACAGGGGGGGACTTGTCAAGGGAAACTCAGGCTGCTGCCTCTGCCTGCTCTCCTGGCTTTTGATTTTCATCTGGGACTTTGAGAAGTCGGGGGGTGAAGGCTGCCAGGAGCTGTGTCTCGGAGCTCTCTGCTCCTGCTGACATGCCTGTCCCTGTACTTGCTCCCTGTCTTGCAGGAAAATCATGGACTCAGGAGAGCTGGATTTCTACCAGCACACGAAGGTTTGTTCCAACACCTGCCGGAGCACCAAAATCGACCTGACCGGAGCCAGGGTGTCCTTGACCAGCCAAACATCAACGGAGTACATCCCTCTAACTCCTGCTTCTGCAGATGGTATGTCCAGCCATTCCTCACACCCTAAACAGGGGCTTTGAAGCATTAAACCACAACAAATGCCGTGTTAACCAACACCCCTTAGGGTTGCCTCACCTTTTGGCTTTGCGGGTTGTTTTATCCTCAGCTTTCTTTCCCTGCTCTGTTGCAGGATTCCCCATAGCAGAGCTAGGCAGGGTCGTTGTTAGAGCATCTCAGCAGAGATGCAGTAACTCGCGTAGTTCTCTGTAACACTGCATGACCCGGAGAGCTGCCCTTCCGGCCTCCTGCCTTAGCCCAAACTGCGTAGCTGAAGCAGAAGACTGAAATTAATCTGTAAGGAAACTGTAGTTGTTGCTTGATGAAGTCCTCTCTGTCCTTGCTGCCGGTCGGGCACCGTGTCCGCAGGGATTAGCTCGGCTTCTGCTGCGCAGGGTGCCAGGGTAGGAGTCCCTCCTCCTCCCAGCTCTAACCTGACTGCTTCCAGAATAATTTAGGGGTTTTCATTTAAGGCTCCCTGGCTGAATTATCATCAGGTTTGCTGATGAAAGATTAAAGAGAACCAGGGGATACAACAGATTTTTTTTTTTTTAATTTGCTCTTGTGTATGTAGTTTGTAAAACTGGATTTAAATGATGTTGTGGCTACGTAGTTGTAGCCCTAAACTTAATTTGACCTATAGTTACTGGCAACTATTTTATTGGAAAGCTTTCTAATTTCTAAGTACATCTATATTTTTTAGCTCCTTTTGCTTCTGAGAGTTAAGAACAGCGCCCAAAGAGCCCCACGTCCTGAGCTCCTGGTGGTGTCTGTGGGAGCAGAGCAAGGGCAGGGCGAGCCCTTGGCCAGTTCTGCAGAGCGCCTCGGGCACCACGGCCCAGTGTTGCCGTGGGGATGACAATGCACGGGGCAGCCTGTCCCGAGCCCTCCCGTTAAACGTGGACACCAGCTCGCTAACGGGGAGACGCTTCCCACGCTGCTGGGCTGTGCTGGAATAACCAGAGCCCTGAAGGCTGCGGAGTAATTGGATTTAATGGCAGCGGCTGAGCTTTACAAATGCTCCGTGCAGCACCGTGGGTCTCTGGCCAGGTTCCCATTCATCCCGCTCCTGCGCATGGCTCGAATGATGCCGGTTCCTTGGCTCTATGGTAACAAAACCGCTGAGATTCAGCAGAGCTGGTGGGAGGGAGGGAGCCCCCCTTCATCCCTGCACAGTGGGGGGATGCTCTCCCCTTCAAGGCTTTAGAAACCCCCCAGGCATCCCAGTCCTGCAAACTGTAAGCTGGGCACAAAAGGACTGCCAAAAAAAAATCAGTGTCTAAATGTGTTTGACTTTTGCCCTCAGCAGCACTAGTGTGTATGCAGGGAGGGACAGGAGGGAAACGCTGCTCTTGGGCATGTGTTCTTGTGCAAGGGTTGCAGAGGTGATCCCTGGGGTATTGCACTCCAGTGTGGAAAAATAAGCACTGCTGGCACAGCAACTGCATGCGGCTTCGCCATCCACTTGGGTGTCTCTCTCCCTTCAGTTTTGAAAGCTGCGTTCAAATAAAAGGGGTCCTATGCAATAAAAAGGAGAAGTTGCAGAAACACAGCGAGGGAGTGCTTCCCTCAGAAAATAGCCTATGAAAAATACAGAGAAAAAACTTGGTTTTTTTTTTTTTTTCCTTTTCGCTTTTGCTATTGGTTGCAGTGAACGGATCCCCGGCTACAATTACCATAGAAACATGTGAGGATGCCAGCGATTGGAGCACCAGCATCGGAGGTATGGCTTGGGATCCTGGGATCTCGCTGGGCTCAGCGCATCCGGGACAGGATGGAGATGTAAGGAAAGAGGGAAACAGCAGGGATGAGGAGCTCCCTTCTTGCCAGAGCAGCCCTGCGTGAGCCTCCACTGGGATTAGTCGTTTGCCGCTTACTGGTGCACGCGCTGCATTATATCCTGCCTGTGTGTGGTCTGACAGCAGTGTTGTCTTGGGATGAAATTACTCTAAGCGCTAAGATGCCAAAGCATAGGCCAAATGCTTGGTGTGGCTCTAGGATGAAAATAAAATAAATCAGAGTGGTCACAAAATCATTCTTGCTCCTGTGGTTGCTCTGAGCAACAGGCTTTTCTATAGCATTGGTGTCCTGTTCGTGTGTGACAGAGGATGGGAAAAGCATGTCCTTTTCCAGCTGCCCCTCGTTCGGGTGCACCCTCTGGCTGGGCTTTGTCCCAGCACCCTGTGCCTGCAGCCCAGCAGGACTTCACCCTCGTAGGGGCCAGAAGGGGACCCCAGAGCAAATCACAATTAAAACCCCCTCCAAGGATTTTGAGGTTCTCCTTTGCGTTCTCTTTCTCCAGATGACACCTTTGCTTTCTGGCGAGGCCTGAAGGACACGGGTCTCCTGGAAGAAGTGATCCAAGAGTTCCACCAGGAGCTGGTGGAGACCATGAAGGGCTTGCAGCAGCGAGCGCAGGATCCCCCTCTGCAGCTCGGTGGTAAGGATCTGGGCACAGGCGCTCAGAGACATCTCGGGATTGAGATGAGCTTGTGGATTATTTTTTTTTTTCTCCTTAGGGATATCTGGATGGCACAATAGGGATATAGTTCATAAGTAAATCTCATTTCTGGCTGCTCTCCGGGCAGGCTCTCAGCTGTGCTTGGGGATGCTTCTGGTGGCCTTAATTCTCCAATTCTTTGTGCCTGGGGCTTCCTATTTGCTGGCTCTGAGTCTAGACAAACGCTTGGCTCGGGAAGTGAGGTGGAATTTAAGCCATCAAATAATGATCCAGCAAGCAGCTAGCTACTGTGCCAGCAGATATCTTATCACCCCTGCTAGGCAGGAGAGGACTGTTGATACGCTAGTGACCTCTTGCACTTTCTCATGACTTCTTCTGTCTTCTCCTTTTCCCCAGCCTCTTGCATTACCCTCACGCAGATTTTGGCTGTCTCAGCTGAGTGTGTTTGCTGTCGTAATGCTTTTTACCAAGTTATAAATGCTTCGCGTAGGGATTTTTTTGCTTCCTCAAAGATCTGTGTCTTATTTTTAAGATGCTGTTTTACTCAACAACGTAGTCCAGAACTTTGGTATGCTGGATCTGGTCAAGAAGGTCCTGGCCAGCCACAAGTGTCAGATGGATCGCTCGAGGGAGCAGTACACACGGGATTTGGCAGGTACGCCCCCAGGACATGCTGGTGTTCCGTCACTTCTCATCGCTGCCAGCATGTGTTCTTTCTGTGGAGAGAAAAAAAAAAAAAAAAAAAAGGGGATTTGGGTTAAAGCTGGCGCCTGCTAAACCAGCCACGGTGGGACTGGCTGCTGCTGCTCCAGGCATTGCCACGGTCCCTGGGAAGCTCATACCCAGGTCCAGGCTGAGCCGACCCTCTTCTCTCTCCAGCTCTGGAGCAGCAGTGTGATGAACACCGCAAGCGAGCGAAGGAGCTGAAGCACAAATCACAGCACCTCAACAACGTCCTGATGACCCTCACGCCCGTCTCCGTCCCTACGCCTTTAAAACGTCCCAGGCTGACCAGGGCCACCTCCGGACCAGCTGCCATCACCTCCCAAGTCCTATCCCAGCCGGCGCAGCTCGCTGTCACCCCCGGTGTGCCCGTCTCCCAGCTTACCAACCTCCCTCTCGGCAAAGTTGTCTCAGCCCTCCCGCCCTCGGTGCTGGGGAAAAGCCCATCCCAGCCTCCCGCCGCCAGCTCCCCGGCCTCCCCACTGCTGGGAGGGTACACGGTACTGGCCTCCGCCGGCTCCACCTTCCCCGGTACGGTGGAGATCCACCCGGACGCTTCCAACCTGACGGTGCTGAGCACGGCCGCGGTCCAGGATGGCAGCACAGTCGTGAAGGTGGTGAGCCCCTTCCAGCTGCTGACGCTGCCGGGACTTGGCACGACCGTCCAGAACGTGACACAAATGGCTCCCGGCGGGAGCACGGTTGTGACTGTCCCCTCTGGTGCCACCGAGGCCACCGGGGATGAGCACGCCACCGCTGCCATCGAGGTGACTGCAGTGGCTGACGAGGCAGAGCAGAAGTGAAAGGGGGACTTGCCTGGAGGGACGCTGGCCGTGCCGCTCTGGGTGGAACTGCCTCTTCTCTGGCTGCGCTGCGGGACGAGGAGTGGTGTAACAAGGGGCGCGGGTTAACGAGACTCAGAGCAGCTCACCTTGGTAATGAGGAGGTTCAGGTCAGAGTGAAGGTGGGGGAGGAAAGATACCTGGAGAAGGGAAAGGCAAAAATGCTCTGCCCTGTTTGGAGGAGAAAAANNNAGAAAAAAAAAAAAAAATCTTATGTTTTTTTTATAAAGCTTTCCTCCCCTGTTCTCTTGGAATAATTATTCCGTTCTAGATCGTCAGCCCTGCCTCGTCTGCAGGCATAGCTGGAGGAGCATCAGTTAGAGCAGGAGCAGGGCAAGGAGAAGGCAGTAGTGAAAGGAAGAGCAGGCAAAGCGCTGAGCAGGCACCGATCCGGCTGCCGAGGGGTCTGGTGTGATCCAATAGGAGGCGTCAGGCTGCTCCCCGTCCCCACGGGGGTCCAGGGAGGGAGCGGGGACGGCAAGAGCGGGTTGTCCACGGGATGCGTGCAGTCATCAAAAGCAGGGAGAGGGTGTGCGTGGCAGCGCGGGCACAAGCCCCGGGAGGTTGGCTTCTGCGTGTGATGCTGGCTTTGGGTGGTGGAAACAAGCGGGAGCTGTCGTGGCAGTGGTCGTGGTGGGTTGCCCAGGTCTGCTGGGGGAAGGAGTGGGGAGAGAGAAACCCAGAGAGGCCGGGAAGAGCTGTAACTTCTGAGGATTTAGGGTCTCTCTATAGTTTTCTCCAAAAAGTCCATTCTTTGGAACTTTTAAGCAAAGCCCTTTTGTTGTGAAGATCATGCCGTAAGGCAGAGATGTGCTGTTGACTGTGCAGAGAGATGAGCTGAACGGCAGCGCTCTGAGGAGCTTGCGCTTAATTAACGAGGTGTGACCCTGGTGCAGCATCAGGCCGGTCCCCAGCATCTTACCAGGCGCCTCATCCCACGGGAGCCGGGCGCTGCCGTTCCCTCCCCGCCGGGTTCGAGCAGCCGTTCTCTAACGGGGTGGTGACCCCCAAGTTCTCCTTCCACCGTTCGACTCGCTGCGAGTCTCCTCTGGTCCCGTTGTAGGGCGGACACACACCGTGCGGCTGCAGCGATTTCACACTGTCTCCGGCTGGAAGGAGGCGGGTGCTTGAAGTGTTGGGGTTTCTACAAACTTGATCTGGCAGCAGCGGCGACGACAGGTCACTTTAATGAGCTAATAAATATTTTTTTTTGAAAGAGCGCTGCTGGTTTATTGTATTTCTGCGTCTGGTCGCGACAGCCAGGGTTGCAAAGCGGGGCGAGGTCGGTGCAGGAAAACACTTTTCACTTTTATTTGAATATAAATGCACGCATCTGTGTATTCTATGCATGTTGTCTGCGCGTGTGTAAAGGCGTTCCAAACTCTTGAGGGTGGTGGGCACGTTGTGATGCTCTGACTGTGTCCTGGGTGTTTTGGGAGTGGCTGGGTTGGGATGCACCCCTGCGTTTGGGGGGTTTATTAACCATGGCGAAGATAAGGGGGTGCTTTGTTTGTCTGAATCTGCTGTCTTTGGGGGTGCCGGTCTGGTAAAACGCTGGGAGAAGGGAAAGTTGAGGGGAAAAACCCTTTGGATTTGTTAAAGGCAGACAAGAAGCGAGTTTTGCATTAGGAGAGGGCGATCCTCCTGTTGGAAGGAGGAAGAGAAACCTCTCGGCGCTGGAGCGGACCCTGCCAGACATGTGAGTTTGGGTAATTTCAGTGCCACCTCTGTGAGTGGGAGCGGCTTTATCCCAAACATGTTCATGCTATAGAAGGATTTATTTTCTTTTCTTTGCAGATGATGCTTTTAATTTCAGGAACTGGAAAGGTTGGTGCCACCCTGCAAGACCAGGCTGGATGAGAGCAGCAGTCATGCAGAAGATCTTCCATCCTGGCTGTGGCATGGGGCTGCCTGGGCTGACTTAGGAGCCATTGCTGTGCCGGCATGTCCTGGAGCTCCGGGCAGGCACCGTTGGGAGCAGGGGATGGAGTGGAGAGCTCGTGTGCTGCTCAGGGGAAGAGACAACAGACGAAGCCCCGGGATGGCTGCGCTGCATCTCCGCTTAAAGCGGACACTTGGCTCTTTCCCATGGCAGCAAGACAGATGGATGCTGCGTGTCCGCACAGATGCAGAGCCCATTTCTCAGAGTCCCTCTTTGTTAGCCAAAGGGTCATTGTTCGGAAACCTCCAGTTCTGTGTGTCACAGCCCCAGCAAAACCATTAAATCAGTCCCGTATTGGCTGATTCTGCCTCTTCTGTCAGGCCGTCTGGCTTTGACTATCGCTTACTTCCTCCTAGTAAATAAATATTTACTAATTCCCCACCCCGGGGAGGGGGACAGCATGGCTGGGCTGGCCCTTCCATGGGGCTGGAGGTGAGGAGGTGTGTGGGGCTGGGGGGGTTTGCTTTGGCGTGGCATCTGCTCTGCAGCCCGTTCAGCCGCGGTCACTGGGGTGGGTGGGCGAGGAGGTGGCTCAGCGGTGCTGGGTGCCCCGGTGTCCCCCAGCCCCTGCGGTGGGCACTGGGGTCCCTGGTGCTCCTGGAGGACAGGGAGGAGGTTGCACGGGGAGCTCTTCTCCATGCCTCTGTGGTTGGGTGGAGGTTTCTGCATCCTCCCTTGAGGGCAGGAGCTGTCGTAGCTTCAGCAATTTGGTATTTTCAGGGGTTTTCAGCAATTTTTGTGTACAATGAGTTTTGTTTTCAGATCCAACCCTTGTGAGATGGACACGGCCATCGGGAAGGGAGGGTGTTGCGAAGGGGAGCACTTTGCTTTGGAACCGGCAGGTCTGGGGAGGCAGTTACCTCGAAAGGCTTTTTGAGTTTGAAAAGATGCTGAGGTGAGGTGGACGAAGCAGGAGAGCGAGGTCTGTCTGTCCTGCCCATGTGCCCACCGGTGGCTGGGAAGCCCTCGAACTCTCACCGGTCCAGCTTGTGCGTCCCCAAGTCGCAGTGGATGCTGTGAGCAGCGGCATCTTTCTGGAGGTAGTTTAGGTGTTATTAAAAAAAGTTGGGGTTTATGGGCTCTGCACATCTGTTCTTGTTCAGGGACACTCGGATCACTTTGTGTTATTTTTCCACCCTTTGCCTGGGATTTGAACGTGGGTGGATGCAGCATCATCCCAGGGAAAAATCTCCCCGCAGCCGGGCCTACGCTGAAAGCCGCAGCGTGAAATGGTGCAGGGAGGGTGGTGGGGTGGCAGGGCTGTCCCTGAATGCCTGGGCTTTGCTTGCGGCACTCAATGCCGTCTCCATCTCCGATACCGGCAGCAAACTCAGCACCGGGCACCTGCTGCAGTGCTGCCCGTAACGTCCTGCCTGCAAAGCACCGGTTTCAATTTAGAAAAGCACCCAGTGGTTACAAAGCTGAGCCAAGGGCTTCTCGGGGTGGCGTGCGGGGCTGGGCTGTCCCCGGCAGGGGCAGGGTGTGCACGGGGCTGGTGAGCTCCAAAGTCTGATCGTCCATGGCATGGCTGGGGCGGACCCAGCTGCACCCAGCGCTGATAGCAGCCAGCTCCTTGAGCTGTATTTAGAAGAGTTACGATACGCAATCAAGAGGAAAAATGATTTATTCCTCTAAGGCATTAGATTTTGTTTCGTTTCAGCCGAGCCTGAACCCGGGGCCACAGCTGATTAGGAGGAGTCCTGCCTAATCGGAGGCTTTTCCCTCCCAGGGTGCCCGCCCTTAAGATACCGCAGTCATTTCTTCCGTGCTATCTTTGTACTTGGGACAGCACTAGTATGTCAGACCAAGGAAATATAAGGGGTTGTGATCACTGTGAACCTCTTGCCTCTCCAGCGTGAGCAGCGTTGCTGACCCGGACCCAAGGCTGTGTTTCTAGCCCAAAGCCCTCTGCTCCTGCGCTGCGACGGTGAGTGAAGGTCCCTCCGTGGCCACAGGGACACTTTCCCCTAGCAGTGTTGGGGGCTGGAAAATGTTAATGCATTTGCCCAGCCCTCGAGAGCTGCAGGCTGAGCGCCCTGCACCAGCCGCCTCTGCTTTGGACAGACCCATCCGGGTTGTCCAGGGGCTGTGATTTGAGAGGAGATGGCTGGATTGAAGAGGGATGGCTGGAAGAGCCTCCTGGCTCTTCTGTAAGGGTGTCTGAGAGGTGGCATCTGAGCGTGGGGTGGGACAGGTTTGTGGCATCTCCACATCTCCACATTGGTGTGAGCAGTGCTGGGGACATGGCAAAGAGTAGCAAGTGCCGGGGCAGAGCTGGCAGCGGGCAGGAGGCAGCAGCTCTTGCCTGGCTCCACACACCTTTACCCATCCCGGAGACTATAGATCGCTTCTCCGGCAAAGCATTCCCGGTGTGGGTGTACTTTGCCCTGCAAGGCAATGCTTTGTAGGGGTGTAAAGAGCAATCCAAGCAACAAAAGCTTGGCAGACAGATTTTGGCTGGTGCAATTCCCCCCTCCCTTTGCAGCAGCTTTCGGGGCAGCTGGGCAGGGAGGTGCTGCCAGTGCAGCCCTGTGTCCCCAGAGGGACATGGGACCGGCTGTGATGCTCTGGGATGCCACAGCAGTGTGCTCCGCTCCCAGGAAGGCTGTGCCTCTCCTGACTGTGCCGCGGTGCTTCCCCGCTCTGCGGAGGGTGGCTGGGCACTTGCAGGGCCGTTGGTAACTCGTGGTAGGGCTGGGGCCGAGGCTTGAGAAGGAAAAGCAAGGGGAAGTCATCTACAGCCAGCTGTAAACAGAGACCCTCAGTTAGCACATGGATAACTGGCCTTGGGCTAGATGCAGAAAGGATGCGGACGTTGGGGCTTGAGCAAGACGCCCTGGCCAGGGGAAAGTCCCGGGGTGCGTGTGGTTGGCTTGTCTCCTGGTTCTTCCGCCCTGGTTTCAGCAGTGGTGGTAAAGCATCGCTCACGGGGAGCATGTCCTACCTGCAGGCCAGAGGCAGGCTCTCCCCACAGCGCCGACAGCAGCACCGAGATCTGGGGCTCTGCGTTGGGGACCCCCCCGAGCCCTCCCCAGTGAGGCTGCCCTTACCGGCCGAGTGCTGCCATGGAGCCAGGGTGGGCTCCCAGGGCTGCAGCGGGGGGTCGTGCACCCCACAATTGGAGCATCGGGCTGAATCCCAGTGGGGCAGCCCACCGCCTGAGCCCGGCGTCCCTGCAGCAGGGCTGGGGCTCCCGCGTCCCCCGCTCTGCCAGCCCCGTGCTGCCGGCAGCTGCCTTCCCGGGGTCCCGCTGGCTGCTCAGCCGTGCTCCCCTTCCCTCCCCTGGGGAGCCCTGGGTCTGCTCTGCTCCCAGCCGGGCGTGGAGGACTCGCATCCAGAGACAAATTACATAAGGGCTGTGGATGACTCATGCCAAGTCCCTGTTTTTCTCCGGATTGTTTGGTGATGGAGGCACAGCTGCTTGCATTTTCTCTTCTGGGCACCCACAGGAGCAGCCTGCAGCATTTGGGAGAGACCCACCAAGGGGCTGCCCAGGCATCCAGCCGGCAGCGGTGCGAGCAGGGCCGTGCCGTGGTCCCCCCGGCGCTGCTGCCCGGGGGCTGCCAGGGTGCGGGGGGGCTGCAAGAAATCGCCGGTTCTTCAGTTGCTGGATTCCTCTGGGCTGGTTTAGGGGTGGTACCGGGGCAGGAGATGCTCCAGCATCTTCACAGGAGGCCCTCCCACGTCCCAGCTTGTCCTTGGACAGTTGTGCAGTGCACAAACGCAGCGTGTCCAGGGATGGGGGGCTGCATCCTAGCCCTCCCCACCCCCCCGCCCAGGGCAGCAGCGATGGCTTCGTGAGGAAACCCCTCCGTGGTTGTCAGTCATGTCACCGCGGGAATGGAAACCGAAACTCAGGGCGTTCAGCTGGGTGTTTGTTTGTCTAAAATCAGCAAATCCTGGCTTTCGGCTCTCCCCTACCCCGATGCCGCTGATGCGGTGACGCAGCTTTGCCTCCTCCCTGCTCCGGCTGCGGCTGCCCGGCCCGGCAGAGGCTTCCTCCTCTCTGCCAGCCAGCGATTAAGTAACAGCAGAGCCCAGCTTCTCCCCTGGGTTTCTTCTCTGTTTCTATCACCTTTTATGCATGCCAAGCAGGGCCAGAAGCTTTATCTAAGACAGTGAAAGCTGCTTGCTGCTGGAGCTCTAGGGAAGGTATCTCACCCGTAAAATCACAGTGGAACCCCCAAATATCCACCTGTAAAATCAGAATGAAGCCTCAGTGCCGAGGCTGCTCTGTCCCGGTGAGCCTGGCACTGCCTGTCGTGGCTCTGGTGTCTTTGGAGGGGTGGGGAGTTGTTCGAGGGTATTTTGTTTCTGGTTTTTACTGCTGTCTGACGGTGCCTGGGCTATTACAGAGACATTTGCTGTGGTTTAGAGTCAGTGCTGTGGAGAGGATGATTTCTGCCCACAGGCAACACAAACCAGGACGGGCTCCGTCGCTGTCGCATGTCCCCAGTGCCGAGGCTGGGGACCGGAGCTGGCGCCTTCCCGAGCTCTTTGGCCTCGCTTGGCTCTGGGGCTGCATCTTCACAGGGGAAGGGACCGCTCCTTTCCTGTGCAGGGACGGGGCCCCCGCGCAGCCCCGACTGATAACTGTTCTCATGGCAGCTGTGATGAAAGGCCGGCAGGCTACTTCCCGGGCAGGAAAGCCGAGCACGGGGTCAACTCCTCCTGCAAGGCCGAGCTGCCCGCTTGGTCCATGCTGAATAAACGCAGACCGGAGCAGGGTGCAGCCCTGCAGGCCTGGCTCTGCCGCAGGCGGCCATCACGGCCGCGGGTCTGGCAGCAACTAGGGCTTTGGTGCACGGACCAGGCGGGTTTTCTGCCCAGGGACGGCCGGTTCCCGCGACCACCCACGGCTCCGGCGGGGTCCACCCAGCGCCCACCGGCCCCTGCAGCACCCGCACCCTCCCCGCTGGGAAAGCCCCTTTCCCTCGGAGCGCGGTGGGGTTGGGGTTCCGTCTGAGGCACCCGATGGGTGCGACTGCACAAAGCTGGAAGGAAAAAAAACATCGTTCCTCTTCCTCCTTCTTTCAGTGTTGACAATAATGACAGAAACCGGTCCCTGCCCCTCCTTCCTCCCCTGCTCCCGCTGCCCGCCTGCCCCCCGGGCTGGCTCTCGACTCCTCGCCATTTCCTCCTGCTTGTTTCGAGGGTGAGCTTTTGGTTCCCTCGCTGACGCTGGCTTTGTGTCGGGGCCCCTGTGCCGCGTCACCAAACATGATGTCCCCATCCTTCGATGGAGGGATTTAACAACATCGCTGTTAGCAGGGAAACTTTACCTCCCGTGCCTGCAATCTTTTACAGCCGCTCGGCATTGGAGGCGTGGTAGTTTTGCCTGGTTGCTTTTCAGGGCTTGCAGCTGGCCGTCGGCATGAAGATAATTTTATTAGGTGGGAAGGCTGGGGCCCGGCCGCATCGCTGCGTGGAGCACAACATCCGTCCTGCAGGTCGCTGCTTTCTGAAGCCTCGTGTCCCAGATGGTGAGACCATGCGCTGTGGCAGCCCCCGTGCTGTGGTGTGATCCTGGGGCCGGGGAAGGGGGGGTTAGAGGAACCTCCAGGGCTTTTTGCTTGGATGTCTGTGTTTTGGGGGGGGGTCTGGGGCTGCGGTGTTGGCAGGGGTGCCGCTCTCGCCGGTTATCTGCGTGTACCACCCTCTAATTTGCAGCAGCAGAGGGAGGATGCCGCCTTGTGCTGCGCTGGGCTGCTGTGGGTCTGGCTCAGTGAGGGGCTGGGGGGCTGAGGAGCCCCCGCCTGAGCGTGGGGCGATGGTGCTTGTGCCGTGGCATGTGTCTGCAAACCAGGGTGCAGGGCTCTTGCCACCCAGGGTGTGGGTGCTGCTGCCCGATACAAATCAGTCTCCGCTCGCCTCGGAGCGCGCTCGCTGCCGGGTGTGGAATTGAGGTTGATGTTTTTTGGGGTGATTGTGGTTGGTTTTGTTGTTTTGGTTTTTNTGTCTGGAGGCTGAACTTTCTGCAGCAAGGCGCGCACCTCGGCAGGCGGGGAAAGGAATGGAAAACGAAAGTGATGCTGACGATCAGAAACGGAATCGGCGCTTCCTCCCCCCCTTCCCCCCCCCGAAGCCCTTTTTAAGCGGGGGCTGTGGGGCTCCTGTGCTGGCGGCGGGGCTGGCCGGGCTGGGGAGCGGGGCTGTCGCCGTACCGCTTCAGAATCGCTTTATTATTCTTCCCCGG
>VYZM01020069.1:166806-205449 GCA_013398915.1 Dromas ardeola
ACTGTGGAGCATCCTGGGGTGCCGCAGGGCTCGGGGGTGCTCCCGGGAGCCCTGCAGCGTGCTTTGGGGTGCTCAGCCCCCGCCCCAGCTGGCAGCATCCCTGCCCGAGCTGGAGCCCCTTGGGGAGAGGAGGGGGAGCAGGGGCAGGATGCAGGCTTTGGGGTGCAAATCCCCGGGTTGGAGGGCAGGGAGCACCCGGGCCGGCCGGGATTGCATGGTGCCGCCTTCGGAGAGCAATCCCCAGCAGCTCTTCGCCCCCCGCTGCCGCTTCTGAGCTCCGGGGATGCGGTCTGGGGGCTCCCAGCGAACTTTTTACGGTTGGATAAAGCAAATGCAATACCTGGTGCTTTGGGGCTGTGCACAAACTGGGGGGGTTCATGCCTGGTCACCTGCTCGGGCAGTGTGTTGTGGCTGTCACTTCGCAACAGCCGGGCTGGCAGGACTGTGCCAGCTCTTCCAGGTGGGACGTGGAGTGAACCGTCTTGTTGACAAAGGCTGGGGAAAGGAGGGGCCCCGGGAACTTTTGAGGTTGGTTTTGCCCAGGAGGGAAACGCCAGAGGGGCCGTGGCTTTGGTGCAGCCAGGATAACTGCAGGCGATGGGGTGGCACAGGGCACCATTCGCGGGGCAGCTCATCTTCCACTGGTGCCAAACCCTTCCGTCCAGCCCGGCCGTGCCGGTCGCTCGCGGGGTACTGAGGGTTGCTGTGCCGGTCTTGTGCCTCTGCTCCGGGTGCTCACAGCCAAGAGGAAACACTCTCCGGGTGCCCAGGTCCGGTGCTTGGCTGGGACTGACAACCAGGGTGCAGGGCTGCGGTGCCCCGAGGTGTGCGGTCCCCTGGCTGTGCCGTTGGCCTGTCCCCATCCCCGCAGAGAGCTGTCCCGGCACTCTGACCCACGTCACTTGCTCTGATCGAGGGGCACTTGGCTCACTCCAGCGTAGCGTTTTGCCTAATCTCTTGTCAATAATTAATCGAGGCAAGACCTGACAAAAAGGCCACCTTCCTCTTGGTGATGGCAGAGAGGTACGAAGCGGCAGGACTCAGCTGCGGAGCCGCAATGAGCGTTTTTCTGCCACGGCCGTGCTCCGACTCGCCATTTCCAGGGAAATGTGATTATCCTTGGCGTCAGTGCAGCCCTGCGAGGCGCCTGCCGGGGGACGATGCTCGGACATAGCATGGCCCGGCCCTGACCCGAAGCGTCTTCCCGAGCGCGGAGGAAGTGCCGTTAGCGAGGCGGTGGCATGGTTTGGCTTGGTTTGGTTTGGTTTACAGCGAGGCTGGAGCAGTGCTGGGCAGCGGGTGCGTGTGTCACTATTGTGAGAGGGGAAGACACTCGCCCTGATGGGGCGGTGCGCGGGTGCGGAGCTGGGTGTACAATAAACCAGCCTCTCCGTCTGCTGGAGCGACTTGTTTCACCCGTCAGCAGGATGCAAGTGGCTTTAAACCCCAGGCTGGGCTTTTCAGGACCACTGTAAAAAGGTTGTTTTTCTTAAAATGTACAAAATTCAGCTTGCAAATTGTGGTCTGTGGCTTGCTGGTAAATATTGCTCTCGCTCAGCTCCCACTTTCCTCGGAGCACTTGGATTTTGCCCTGTTGACATCAGAGTTTTACTATCGCTAACACAGTTATCTTATGCGGACCTCCCCAAGCTTCCTCCTGCCCTGCATCTTTCCTCCTCCTGGGCTTGGATTGCAAAAGCTCCCAGAGCTTTTTCCTTTTTTTTTTTTTTTTTCTTTCTTTTCTGATATAAGTTGGTTGCAGAGAGGAAAAGGCTTTAATTTGGCGTCGGTGCTGGAGCTGAGCGGAGACTTTAAGAGGGGTTTGCACTTCCCCTTCCTCTTCCCTCCCACCTCCAGACCCAGAGCATGTTCTGGCAGCTTGCTCAAAATCAAAGGCTTTCTTAAAAAAATAAACAGCAAGGGAATTGACCCTTTAAAGGTGGAATATTCCCCCTTAGCTTTTTCAGACTAGGATGCCCTGCCTAGGCATGAATACCAGTAACAGCCGGGCTGTCCTGTGTCGTCTTTATGGGTAGTTTTTAATGCGTTTAACCGAGCAGGTCAGTGTTGTTGCTGCTGCAGGACCACGTCTCCTCTGGGCTCTGTGGCTGTGGATATGCCAGGACGAGGGAACTTGGCTCCCGCTCCATGGAGCCAAGTTCCAGCGATCAGATTTCATCCTCTCTCATGTGTTTTACTGAGGTATTTTGGAGTTTTCACCAGTGACAGTGTTGCACAGATGTTGCACAAATCCTGAATGTGAGTGCTTTTCCCAGGAGGGCTCATCCGAAGGAGGAGAATTCCAGAGGAAGGAAGGTGAAGCTGTTATCGGAGGGAAACCGAAGCGTTCCCAAAGCTGCAGATGTTAGCCCCAAAACAAGCCCCAGGTCTGCCAGGAGTGCGCTGCTCACCCCCTCCAGCTTCAAAGGGGCTGAAAGGCTCCTGGAGGCCGAGCGTGACCTCGGGTCCCTCTCCAGGTGTTCCCGCTGGCTGCGGTTTGTCCCCACTGGCCCCTCCGTGCCTCTGCCCTGGGGTCCGGCTTAGCTCCAGCCTGTTCCTGACCTCCTGGGGAAAGCCGAGCGGGAATGCTCCCTTTTAGCATCGCGCTTTGGACAAGGACAAACAAGTCTCCCCAGGCTGGCGCAGGAGGGATATTTGCCCCCCCAGAAGGTGCAGGAGTTTCCCCTCCTGCGGCCCGGCACAGGGTCCCATGAAGCCGAGCTGGGGGCAGAGCGTGTCTCCCCAAACTGCTGCCTCCATTCCCGGCTGCCGGGGGTTTTGCAGGTGTTAATGATCCTGTGGGGGTTCAGCAGGAGGAACCCCCCCCGGGTGCAGGGTCCCACAGCCTCATGCCAGCGCTGCGTTGCCTTCATTGTCTCGCAGGGGATCAGCGGAGCATCACTTGGTGCCCTTGGGCAGGAGATACAGCATCCCACTCCCTCTCCTGCCTTGTTATTGTTTATGGGTGATCTCCTATATTTTTATTGTTTCTCAAGTTATTTCATTTCAGTGAAAAGCATTTTCTCTGCTTCAGGCAGCAATCAGGCAGCACCAAAACCGGCCCCAACTTTTTTTTTTTTTTTGTTTTGTTTTTTTGTGGTAGGATCAGAGCAAAGAAAGAGTTCTTGACCCCTATGTAGTGTCTGGGCTGGAGACACAGTTTTCTTCTGATGACCGTGACCTTGTTACAGTCAGAGGATGGGGATACCCTGGCTCTCTGCCGGTGCCAGTCCCGCTCCAGGTCGGGGATGCTCTTCCTTATCCCTTGTGCTGTGTTCACATCCAGCAGATCCGTTGGGGCTTTGGGCACGGGAGTGCTGCAAGTAAAAGTTTGGAGACAAAGGCAGAGAGATGAGTTGGGGTGATTTAGCTCTCGGTGTGGAGGGCTGATGGTGTGGCACAGTGACCCGAATCGTGGCGGAGGAAGAGCCAGCGGAGTCTCACAGCTTACCGAAACGGAAACTAGCAGTTCTGCCCAGTGCCAGGCTGGCTGCCAGACCTTGAGAGATAAACAGGGCTGGTGTTTATCCACCAAGCGCGTGTCCGACCTGATGCGCGGCAGAGAAGTAGGATTGGGTGACTTTTTCCTAGCTCGGAGGCTGTGGCGCTGGGATGGGGTGCGAGCAACTCGCTAACGGTGAGCTGGGAGGGCGGGCGATGCTCCAGCCGCTTACCCCCTGCAGTCCCGGCTCGGTGTTTGCTGCTTGGAGCTTCAGGTGGAGCAGCAGCTTCAGCACCCCACTGCCCGCCTCCCCCACCACCGAGCACCCTGTTTATCCCAGAGGTGGGGAAAGGAGTCTTAATTAGAAGTGAAAAGTATTTTTGCAGAAGCAGCACAAAGTTTGCCTCCCGGCTCTATTTTCTGCCAGACCGCAGCTGTAAATACCGCTCTTCCCTGTATCTCTAGAGAGCTGGTCCTTCGTGACCGCGGGTCAGGAGCCCAAGGCGGATGCTCGGCATGAGGCTGGTGGCTTTGCCTGGCAGCAGACGCTGCCCAGCGAGCTCCCTTCGCCCGGAGCCGCGTGGGCCAGCCAGGAAACCCTGCAGCATCATTCCCAGGGATGCTCCTGGCCTCTGGTTACCCAGGAAACTGCTGGCAAATGCCGGAGCCGGTGGCCGGGGAGGGCAGGGAGCGTGAATCGCCTTCCTCACCTCCAGAGCTCTCCCCACCGGATGTTTTCCGAGCTGTGGGCCGGAGGAGATGCCGGCAGGTCCCTGTTCCAGCATGCCCGTCTCCCAGCCTCGGGTGCTGTATCTGAGGAGGAAACAGGGCGTTTGCTTATTAATTAATTCCAACTTCTCTTCTGTGCCACGGGGGGTAGATGGGCTGGGGGAGTTGCAGCTGGATTTCTCCCGCTCGGCGTGGGGCAGCCGTGGGGCTGCCCGGCCAGGCCCAGGGGAGAGAGCAGGAAAAAGAAAGAGAAAATTGGCAGGAGCGGAGCGAGGTGGGGGAGGCGCTGGCAGCGGGAAGAGGAAGTCAAATCACCCGGCCACGGGCCGGGAGGAGGTTGGTGGCCGCTGTGGGGACCGTGCCGGGCCCTCCGGGGCAGCCAATGCTGCAGCCGGCTCTCCTGCATGGGGTGGCAAATGCTGATGGTCTGCAGGCTGTGGCACACCAGGGACCGAGCTGAGCCCTCGCCGCTCGGCAACCTGGTCCCTGCGGGACGTGGTCCCCTGTGATCCAGGCTGGTGGGTGAGCGGGTGGGGGCAGACCCCAGGCGCTTGGGTGCCGCGGGCGAGGGTGTCTGGTGGGTTTGGGTGCTGAGTGAGGCTCCTGGCCGCTTGCTGGTGAGCGGGGCCAGGCTGTGCCGGTTCCTCGGCGCGCACCCGGCCAGGCACCGGCTGATGTTTCCTGCTAAGTGGCTTGTTTCTCGTTTCTTTGTCAGGCTTTGTGAACTCACACCAATGGCTGTCAGGTACGTAGCGAGCTAGGACACAGCTGCTCCATGGCGCCTCCTCCCCTGGGCATCGCCTTGTAGGAACTTCCCGCCGTTAATTTTGCTCCGCTCAAGCCATCGCCGAGGATGCCAACGGCGAACGGCCCGGCGGTGCCGCTGGGCAACCTCCAGCAGCAGCTGGAGCTGCGCCTGGTCTGCTCCAAGTGTAGCGTGAAGGAGAACGAGATCACCTACCAGCTGCGAGAGGTGGAGCACAAATGCATGTATGAGATCCTCCTGGCCCGCAGCCGCTGGAGCACGACCTGGAGGAAGGTGTCCAGGCGGCCGGGCTTCCCCAACCCAGCCCGCTACGCCGTCTGCAGGTACTACGTGGTGGGGCTGGGCTGCAGCAAGCACAAGAGCCAGTGCACCTTCGCCTGGAGCCCGGAGGAGGCCATGGTCTGGAACTTTGAGAGGGAGCAGCAGCTGGAGCGGCGCCGGCTGAAGGCGGCGGTGCTGCAGGCGCAGCTGGGGGGTCGCCCCGCTGCCGCCCCCCACCCCGCGGCCAGCGCCGCCAGCGAGATCGCCAGCGAATTCGGGGGGCGCTTCCAGGAGATCTGCAAGCGTTGCTTCTTTGGCTGCCCCCAGCGCATCTCGGCGGGCAGGCAGGGGCGGCTCTGCGAGTCCCACCAGAGCTGGGACCCCCTCCTGGTGCACGTGGTGTCGGACAGCCGGAGGAAGGAGCAGTACACCGCCATCCGGCCCTGCCCTGAGTTCATGCCGACCCTCAGCTACTGCCGGTTCGTCTCCAGGGGCCAGCCCTGCAAGCACAGCCCGCAGCGCTGCCAGTTCGCCCACAGCGACGTGGAGATGGCCGTCTGGGAGGCCGAGAGGGAGCGCGGCTTGGTTCGCTCCGACCTGCTGCCGGCCATGGGGACCTGCATCACCAACGGCGAGCCAGCGGCGCCTGCACCCGTGCACTTCTACTGCCGGCTCTGCCTGGTGACCTTCAGCTCGCAGGAGAGCTTCGAGAGCCACTGCTCCTCCGTCGAGCACGTGCAGATGCTCTCGGCTGACACCTCTGTCCAGTGGGTCCACCGCGCGCCACCGCTTGGGGTGACCAAGTTCTCGCTGTGTAGCAGGTAAGGCATCCCCCCGGTGCAGCGGGGAAGAGGGCAGGGGAAGCCACCAGCGCCCTGTGGACCCCCCTACGCCACCATGGGACACCTCTCTCCCGACAGAGCGGAGGTGTGCGAGATGGGGAACAGCTGCACCAAGGCTCATTCCACCGAGGAGCTGCAGGAGTGGATCCAGAGGGTGAAGGTTGCCATGAAGAAAAAGAAGCGAGCACTGAAGGAAGGGCTTTTGTCCTACCAGGACCGGCTCATCGCCGAGTATCGGACGTGCTCCAACGAGGTGTTGATTGTAAGTCGTGGGCAGCGGGGTGGGAGCGTGTTTGGCCGCTGGAGCCCAGCGCATCATGAGAAACCTCTTTGTAAGAGCTTGGGCACAGAGGGTACTGCTCGCCTTTCTCATGGTGGTGCAGAAAGGGATGTTGTGTCCCCCTTCCTTCACCCCTTTCGAGACAGCAACCCGAGAGCCTGCTCGGGGTTCCCAACCACGTGCTGTGCTGTGGATCCTTTCGTTCCCCCGGGCTGCTGCGTGGGGACGCTGAGCAGCGGTGCGTGAGGACTGAGCGTGAGGATTTACTGATGGTCCCCCCTCGGGAGGATGCAGTGTAAAGGCAAAGGATGAAGAGCATGTCCATGGCGTGTTGCCCTCAGTCCCGTTCCTCTCGTGTCTCCCCCCCAGATGGCTGAGCACGTCGAGGGCGTCAGAGTTGTGTGTGAGCAGCCCCTGCACGTGCAGTTGGAGGACAGGAAGGTGAAATACCGCTGGAAGTTCAGGGTCCACTCCCAGGTGAGCCCCACTCTGTGCAGCGGGAGGCTGCGAGCTGCTGGCAGTGCCTGCCGCTGCACACAGTCCTTGTCCTTTGGGGTTTTTTGTTTGTTTGTTTGTTTGTTTTCGTAATTATTATTTCTGGAAGGGCAAAAGGATAGGGATTTTGGAATGTCCAAATGAGGACGCGTGTTGGGAGCAGCTCAGGCTCAGGTGATGCCTGAGCTGGGGCCATGGGCGAAGGGTGCAGCCACCATGTCTCCTGTCTCGTCTCGTGCAGTGGGGCTGGGGTGAACCCGGCTGCCCTCAGCACCTCCCACGTATCATCGCAAATAACAAGATTCAGCTGCTTTCCTGCCCAGGATTCTGTGGGTGTTGGGGGCAAGAGGCTGGGACTAATTGTCCTGTCCAACACGGGAGATTTCCCGTTTACGGCAGACTGGCTCAATTGCTACAAGATTGAAACTTGAGGGTTTTTAAGACCTTAAAATAATTGCTGTGGGGTTGCATGAGGAATAAGCTCCTTTAAGGAGAATTTCATGTGTGCTGTAGATCTGGCATGGCGTTTGGTTCCTGCAGCAGCTTTCGGTAGGAAATGCTGCTGGGAGGACCTCATCAGCCGCTGGACTCTTTCCGTGGGCTGCTCTCACCGTGTCCCTGTCTTCTCCGCAACCAGCAGATGCCTCTGCAGCACGTGGCGCTCCTGAAGCGGGAACCTGGAGTCAACTTCTCCCTCGCAGGGAATGGGCTTTCCCAGGGCCTCCACTACATTCGGGGGGAGCACGTGGCCATCCTGCCTTCCTCCCCCGGCACCGCACTGGTGGAGGTCTGCATGGAGTGCTGCACGCTGGGCGTCTTCGAGCAGTGGGTGGTGTTTGACTTCGGCAAACGCCCCGTCCTCATGCAGAAGATCAAGGTGAAAGTGGGCCGGCGGGACACCCCCCAACACGTCCCCAGCAGCAGGGAGAGCAGCCGCCCCGTCAACTTCGTGCGATGGGATAGAGGTAACCGGATCATCGTTCCCAGCGTGCCAAGGACTGGTGAAGAGGTGGATCTGCTGGCCAAGTACAAACCTCCTGCTCTCGCACTGGACTACCAACGTGAGGGTGGTGCAACTGTTCCCATCACCCGTCTCAACTATCGCGAGAGGATGCACAGCTTCCTCTTCCGCGAGGAAGAAGCCGAACAAGCTCTGATTGCCAAGTAAGTGCCAGGTGTGGATCCAGAGGGGCGCCTCCTCGCTGTGGACCACGGGTCCATTCCTCACCCTTGGGGCCATGCTGCTGCTGACGTCTCTGTCCCTTCTGGGTTGGGTCCTGGGGTGCCTTCCCAGAAAAATGGAAACCTGCCGAGAACGATGGCTTGCTGGGTAGTGATAAGAGGGGAAGGGCTGGGTCTTGTCCGGTGGCCGTGGATTAGCTAGAAGCACAGTTTCTGTCTCTGTGTGCTCAGGGGGCCGGCAGACCCTCTCTGGGTGTAGGCGGCAATCCCTCCTCTGCAGCGGCGGGGGGGGCGGTTGCTGATGAACTGATGGGCCCGTTCTCTGCTGTTCATTCGGGTGTTCCCTCCTTTCAGACTCAACCTGCGGGTCGTCATCTCGCTGACCCCCATGCTGCAAAGCCTCTCCATGGGGATGAAGTTTGCCCTCTCTGGTGAGCTGTTTGCGGAAGTGCCTACCCCTTACAACCTCTCGCCGGACACAGACGAGGGGTATCTGCTGAGCAGGTCTGTGCCCACTGCTTTCCTGGCACTTGACCCACCTGTAGACAATCGGGTTTACGAGGTTACTGTGGAGCATAAAGCCGTCACGGAGAAGACCATCTGGCTACAGATACCAAAGAGATGCTGCTCAGAGTTGAACTTTAAGCCAAACACCTCCCACAAGGTGGAGATCCAGTTCCAAATTGACCAGCTGCTGTTCCGGCAGTGGCACCAGGCTGTGGACCGCCTGTTGGATGAGAAGCTGGTCCTACCAGATGTCGCCAGTTGCTCTGTCCCCTACTCTCTTGGGTCACCACAGAAAGGGAATAGCAAGCAGAAACTAGCCATCTCCTTCATCACGGGCCAGGCAACCACCAGCCGGCAGGTCCCACCTCTTCTCATCTACGGGCCTTTTGGCACGGGGAAGACGTTCACCTTGGCCATGGCTACCATGGAGATCCTCAGGCAGCCCAACACGCAGGTGCTGATCTGCACTCACACCAACAGGTTAGCAGGGGCTGAGGGAAGAGGGAACCGGAGTTGTGGGCTGGGTCCAAGCAAGCTCATCCATTGCTTGCGTGGTGGGATGAGAGGGAGCCAGTGCATTTGAGATGGAGATGAGCTGCCCTTTTCTTATTATGCATTTCAATTGCTTGTTTAAATAAATTCATTTTTATTTAATATGTCTGTCGGCTGAAACCGGGACAATGGCTTAAACTGCTCTAGCACTTCCTGCTAGGAAGAAGCCTGGCATGGGTGGCAGTCTTTGTGGAAAAGGCAGCATATTCCCGCCTCATTATAAAATGGGGCTGGGGCTGGGAGAGACAGTTAGTTCTTTCTAGCCTTTACTGTGTACTGGAAGAAGTAGAAAGCCGTTGCCTGACCTTGCTGGGATAATACTGTGCTCTACTTGCCCTTGAAGACTATTGTGCTTTCCGCATATGCCAATTTTTTAACTTTTCCAGGGAGAGTTTGGAAAAGAGTAAATGCAGATCTGGTCTGACTGACACTGAATCTGCCTTCAGAGAAACCAGGCCAAGATTGTTAAAATTAGAGCAGTTACGGTGAAAAGAGTGTCCACATCCGTTCCTGCAGGCTGTTACTGCCTTAGTTTTTAATGTATAATAGATGGGTGACTGCTAATCTTAGCCTGTTTCAGGCTGGCTGCTTGCACTGAAGCTTCTTCTGCAGATCTTGTGTCACCCGCCCGGGCTGGGGATGGTTAGCTGTCAGAGGAGGGGTCTGCGGGACTCGGCCCTGGAGAGCAGCAGGGCCACAGAATTTTCTTGGGCACATTGCGTTTTTCCATATGAGCATCGAGAGATGCCCTCGTCTCGAGTATCAGCTCCTATTTTAAACCTTACTCTCAAAATAGGCTCGGAGTTGGTGGCTGCGTAAACACCAGTTTCTTTGCGCGTATGTGAATGTCTCCTGTGACAAGCGTGTTGTCAGCCAAAGCTGGGGGAGAGTTTGGGACCATGCTGGTGAACGATCAGATAGTGCATTGGGATGATGGTCACAGCATTTGGGAACAGCACTTACAATTCCTTGATGGTTTCTCCTTTTGTTCCCCTCCAGTGCTGCTGACATCTACATCCGGGAGTATTTCCATAACTACGTGACCAATGGGCATCCATGGGCTGTTCCCTTGAGGATTATATCCACTGACCGTCCCATCAACTTGACGGACCCCATCACTCAGATGTACTGCTGCCTCTCGCCAGACCAGCGCTCCTTCCGCCACCCCACGCAGGTGGAGATCGACAGGCACCGCATCATTATTACCACCTCCATGTTATCCAAGAACTTGAAGGTCGCCCCAGGCTACTTCACCCACATCATGATCGACGAGGCTGCTCAGATGCTGGAATGCGAAGCTTTGGTTCCACTCTCCTACGCCACTTTCCAGACCCGGATTGTCCTCGCTGGGGACCACATGCAGATAACCCCAAAGTTGTTCTCTGTTGGGGATGGACAATCTGCTGATCACACCCTGTTAAACCGACTCTTTCAGTTTTACCAGAAAGAGAGGCATGAAGTGGCCACAAAGAGCAGGATCATCTTCAATGAGAATTATCGTTCCGCTGCAGGCATCATTGAGTTTGTCTCCAAGCACTTCTACATCGGCAAAGGCAATGCTATCCAAGCCAGTGGGAACATCCCACCCCATCCCGAAATCTACCCGCTCATGTTCTGCCACGTGTCTGGCGTGGCTGAAAGGGATATGTCCATGATTTCTTGGCACAACACCTCCGAGATAATACAAGTGATTGAGAAAGTGAAGGAGATATATCAGAGGTGGCCGGATGAGTGGGGTGGCCGAGATCTGAAGAGGATCTGTGTGGTCTCCCATGGGATGCAGGTAAGTAGGAGAACCATGTGTTCCCCACCTGAAGGGGGGCTATGTAGGCACTGCTGACCATTCTCTAAACACTGCCTAATAAATGCTGGACTCTATTTATGACTAACGTGTCTCTTGTGCTAGTGAAAATAGGGAATCTGGGGTCTTGCATGCCACCAGTGGTTTTTTGAGGTACCCTCCATTTGGGTAGTATGTCCTGGGTGGTTGGAACAAAGATGCCTCATGCTGGGACAGTTTAGTTGAAGATTTCTTTCAGCATCCTCTAGGCAGGTTAACTATAGGGCACTGGCTGAAGTCAGCCCAGGACACGTGGCTGCTTTCGAGTAACTTTCTTGGGGAACCTGCAGCTGAGAAGGGTGAGGGACCTTGATGTTGGGTGGGAGGTGTTTCTGAGCTGAATCGTAGAATCATTTTGGTTGGAAGAGACCTTTAAGATCATTAAGTCCGACCGTTAACCAAGCACTGCCAATTTACCACTAAATCGTGTCTCTCATCACTACACATCTTTTAAATACCTCCAGGGATGGCAGCCCAACCACTTCCTCAGTTGTGCCTCTTTCCTTCTTACCAGGTTTCTGCAACAAGACAAGAGCTGAGGAAAAAGCAGCTACAAGAGGTGGTGGTAGAAAACTATGAAAACTTGCCAGGTTTGTGTTTTGTGTAACCGCAGATCATTCCTAGCTGCGTTTTGAGGTCTTCTGTGTTCTAGGGAGAGCTTTTGCAGTCATGTTGGTGGACAGAAGAGTCTATAGCAGCTACAGCCACAGTACAGTGGGCAGGGGGAAGAGACATTGGGTTGCTAACGGAGGTCTTTCCGGCATGTTAACCTTGTCCTCCTTGCTAAAATGCAAAATACTGGCTGATCTCGTGGCAAAATACCTCTTTGGGAGGGTGCGTGCGGTGCTGTTAGGCAGAGGTCCCCTGGTCTTCCCTGTGGCTCTGCCACGGCTGCAGCGAGTGGCCACAGCCCACCTAGCGCTGATTGGGAGGGAGTGCCTGGAAATCTTTTGGCTGATTTCCATCCCCTTCTGGTTGGTAATTCTTTGATTTTTTTTGTCCTTTCCTCAGTGAATAAGATCTCACACTGAATTAAATCTGCCCCCACCTGTCAACTCGTTTCGAATATATGGATGTTGCTTTGTAGGAGGGTGAAAACCCTGTAAGTGCGATCCCAGGGACTTGAGCATGTGTGAATCATGTGAAAGCCCCAAGTACCAGTGGGGGAGGCTGGTAATAGAAGGGAATTGAAACCAGGATGGCCTGTGGTTACCGGTCGCAGCAAAAAAAAACAATCACAGAACAGCTCACGAAGGGAGGAGTCTGCTGCTCTGAATGACGAGAGAGGGATGGGGCTGGTTTTATCCTCAAGGACTCAGTTTGTGACTCATCCTTGTTTTTATTATTATTTTTTTTTTTATTGTGCAGCTGGGACTCCTCGTGGTGAGAATAACTGACCCCTGGGGTGTGTTTCTGATCTCCACACCCTTTCTTTGCAGTCTCTTCCCAGCTCTGAAATCACCAGGGTGCCTCTTGCTGTTTGTTATTTGTTGTGCGATCAGCAGGGCTGTCCTTGAGGGGAGAGGGATTCTTTCTTGCGAACGGTCACTGCTCTTGTTCCTGCAAGACCCCTCAGTTCCCCGAGGAATTTAGGATTCACAGAAAACTACCCATGTTTGTGAGGAGTGGCTGGCGGGGGCTGCCGGTGGCACTGAGCACACAGGGCTGCTCCGTGGGCGCTCGTGGCTGCACTGGTCCGGTGCCCTGCCTTTCTCCTGTCTCCATGCTCCCTGGTGCGTGGGGGGTGGTGGTGGCCTCGTGGTGTCTGTCCATCCTGGTTCATATCTGGAGGCCCTCGCGATCCCCAAGAGCTGCTTGATTCACATCAGGCGACTCCTGTGACTCAGCCAAATGAGGTGACATCAGCCCATGGCCATGTAACACAGTGTAGACGGGCAGATCATCGGGCAGCAGCCAGACAGGGTCTTCCCCGTTGGGTTCCCGTGAGTGACTTCTCCCTTGTCCCCTTCGGTGCAGGGCGGGAGTTCCGGGTCATCATCATCAGCACAGTCCACACCAGCGAGAGCCTGCGCGTTTCAGCCTCCCACCACCTTGAGTTCTTCAACGAAGCCAGAGTGCTCAACACCATCATGACCCGGGCTCAGTCGCTGGTTATTGCGGTGGGGGATGCGGTGGCCTTGTGCTCCCACGGCCAGTGCAGCAAGGTATGGAAACGCTTCATCCAGCAGTGCATCGAGAAGGGGAGCGTCTTCCCGGAGAACCTGACGATGGCCCAGATCAAACAGGCTGCATGCGACAAGGAGAGCTGGAGCAGCAGGAGCCCAGAGAGGGATGAGGAGGACAGTGATACAGATTCCTGGAGCTCTGAGGCTGAGAGCATGAATCCTGATGATCCCATCCTCCAGGAGCTCTTAGATGAGAGCAAGAACGTGCTGGTGACAGTGTCCGATGAAGGGCTGCTGAATGTGAAGACTGAGGCTTCAAACCTGTGTAAAGACAGGCAGGAATACGTCAGCTTCTCTTCTCAGATGATGCAGGAGTATCTGCACATGCACCCCAAAATGTACAAGAGATGTGAGCTGATCAAAGAAGGGTTCGACAGAGCTTCTGCCTTCACCCTCAACGACTCCCCTGCAATGACCATTCAGATCAAAGGCAGAGTTCACTGTGGGACGGCCTTCACTGGGGACGAGGTGCTCGTGGAAATCCTGCAGAACAGCACGGCTGACAGCAGCAGCCACCGCCCTCAGGGGAAGGTGGTGGGCATCTTAAAGCGTGCGGAGAGAGAACGGACCTTCATCTGCATGATGGATGAATTTGATCCCCGGGTGATGATACCCATCGATCGCACTGTCACCAAAATATTTGTGCCAGGGCTGAAAGAGAAACCCAACGTCATTCCCATCCGCAGGCTTGTCAATGGGAAGTACAGAGTGGTCAGCTGCGAGAAGCTCAGCCAGGAGACAAGAAGATGCCAGTTGTTCTGTGTCCAGGTTATCTCCTGGCGGGAAGGGTTTTACTACCCTTTGGGGATAATAACGGAGATTCTGCATGCAGCATTGACATTGGAAGAGGGCTTAAAGATCCTCGACTTGGAATATGGTTTGGAGAAGAAATACCCAGCTGCTGTCACCAAGGAATCAGCCAGATATGCTTCCAGCAGCAAACTAAATCTCACCAAGGAAAATCTGAAGGACTGCCGGAGTTACCTGACCTTCACTGTTGACCCCCAAGGTGCCACGGATTTGGACGACGCTATCAGTGTTAGGGATCTTGGGCATCAATATGAGATTGGGATCCACATTGCAGACGTGGCTGGCATCATTCCCAAAGGCAGTGCTTTGGACCTGGAAGCAAAGAAGCGGGGCGTCACCTACTACGCTCCTAACCAGGAGCCTCTGTGCATGTTCCCACCCCACATTAGCCAAGATGTTTGCAGCCTCCTGCCACAGAAAGATCGTCGGGTGATCTCCTTGTTTGTCACTATAGAAAAGAAGACTGATGAGATGTTAAAGGGAGTCTTCGCCATCTCTGTGATCCGCTCGGACCAGCAGCTGTCTTATGAAGAGGCACAGCTTTGCATTAAGGACCACTACAGGGGAGCGGCAGGAACCCTTCGTTTCAATACCGTGGAGGATTGCATAGCTGTGGCTTATCACTTCTCCAGGATCCATCGGAAGTTTCGGCTGCAGGAGGAATGTTTCTATGACCGGATGGACGAGGAAAGCTCCCCGGGTAACAGGGGGTCCCATCAGATGATAGAGGAGTTAATGATCATGTTCAACAGTTTTGTGGCTGAGTTCCTCACCAACCAGGAGGGGACCAGAAACGTCACTCCTCTCCGATGCCAGTGCGAGCCAAGCCCTCAACAGTTATCACTCATGAAAAACAAGTACAGCCACATCCTTCCTTTGTCCATCCATCTCTCGCACCACCTGGGAGAGGTGCCTCCTAGCCAAGACTCCTCTAACAATGTGGTGTTCAGTCTCCTGGCCCCCATCTGGGAGCACCTGCAGTCAGCTGCTAATGGCCGCGACTTCCACAAGATGCTAGACCTTATTGTTACCGATGACATCCATCCGAAGCTGGCCCCTGTGGCCCTGGAGTTCAGGAGGCTGCTCAGCCGCTCCTATTTCAGTCGCTCCAACTCCACTGTTCAGTCGAAAGCGGGCCATTACTCCCTGCACGTTGACTCGTACACCTGGGCTTCCTCTCCCATCCGCCGGTACATGGATGTTGTGGTCCAGCGGCACCTTCATTCCGTGCTCCACAAGAAGCCCGTTGTCTATTCTTTAGACGACATTGAGTTTCTCTGTCATGACTTCAACAGGAAGAATTCCCAGGTGGTGACGTACGAGAAGAGAGCCCGCTGCCTGCAGATGGCCACCCAGCTCAAGGGCCAAGTCCTGCAGAAGATCGCCTTCGTAGTGGATATCGAAGGGAAGCAAAAGTATTTTAAAGTCCTGTTTCCACTGAACAAAGAGAGTCTTCCAGATCCCCATATAATTAACTACCGGTCTCTTCAGCTGATAGAACAGCCCCTGTTCATCCAGGAGCGGAGCAGCATCAAGCTGATGTGGAAGAGGAGGGTGTACTTTGTGGAGACGATGAAGGAGCACAGCCTGCGCGAAGGACCTCTCCGCGACCTCAGCGTCACCTTCTTTGGCACCCAGACTTGGCAAGAGGTGCTGGGAGCCATCAGGAGGGAGGAGTTTGAGACTGCGGCCTCCCTCCTTCAGAAGAGCAAGGACCTGTACCAGCGGCACATGGGCTGGGTAAGGAAGAGCCAGTGCTCGCACTACACGGAGCTCTTCCTGGAGCTAAGTGCTGGCGACGTGCTGCAGTTCCAGCTCACCACCGACGTCTGCCGGGGCTTCCTGGTGCCCTTCGTGCAGCTGTGGTGCGTGACACCGGGTTTTGACGTCTGCCTGCAGCACATGGAAAAGCCCATTAATTGCTTCTCTGCCTATGCCACCCTGCCGTCCAAAGACAAGTACAAGCACGCAACGGAGTATAGCAAGGTTTGGATGCCGATGAGCGCCATGGAGTCCGCTTCGTGTGCGGTGGCTGAAAATGACTCGATTGTCCTCCATGGTGTCAAAATAATCTGGGCGAAGCAAAGGACAAGCAAAGGACAGCTGCAAGGGAGTTTCCTCCTAGACAAAAAATTTTTGGAGGAGTGCTCCATTGAAGTGGACTTCAACCACTGTTACTTGTGCATTCGCTTAGGTGGGCTGAAGCTTGGGAGCCTTCAAAGCGACGAGGATTGCCTTAGCCGCAGCCTCCAGAACCTAACTCTTCTTAACAAGGGCAGGTCAGAAAGCAAACTTATGGTTGATCCGGATACCTATACCTGGGTGGCTCACGGGGTCACTGAAGAGTTCAGCGACGATGAGAAGTCAGACAGGACTAGTCAGCAGACCATGAACTTTTATATCCACTATATGTCTATGGAGAACATCCCCGTGGAAATCTCACAGGCCTCTGCCAGGTTCACGGTGGAGCTCATACCAAAGATGCTGCCAGATGTGTAAGTGTGCTTAGTGGTCATGCTCTGGTTGACCTGTTCGTGTGGAGCAATGGCTTCCCACGGGACTCCTTTGCTGCACCCAAACGGGCTTTGCTTGCTGGTGCGGCTGATCCCCCTGAAAAAACCTGCCTTTGCCCAGCTTCACTTGGCCATGCTGTTGGGCTGTTGATATTTGGTGGGGGTGGCCGCATTTCTCAGATCAGTTCACCAGATGGCCTCTTGCTCTTCTGGTTGACCTTGAGAACGGGGAGATAGGGAAAGGTGCCGTGCTGAAATTTCCCTGGGCAGCTGTTTCTTATGTTACGGGATTGCTGCAATATGTGTCATAAAAGGCAGCGTGAAGCACTGGATCAGGGTTTGCTTAGCAGAAGTGCTCCCTGATTTCCCAATCGTTCCCCTTTGTTGTTGCTGTGAAGCAAGATCTGATCTTATTAAAGCAGAGCTGATGTCTAGTTTGCCCTTCTTTGTACACAGCATGGGCTGCTACACACCCACGACTGCGGTAGCTTTTTCAGGGCAGAATGTGCTTCCTTTTGTATCATGAATTTTAGGAAAAAAAATTGGAAGCTAATCCAATAAAATGGGGTGGGCCATAATAAAATGGAGCTGGGACAGAAGCTGTGCTTCTTGCTCTCAACATCTTTGCAGGCTCAGCTCTTCAGACAGTTGAGAAATAGTCCCAGATGCAAAAGAGCAGAATAAGAGTTGTTTTGGTTTAAGTTCTTTGTGGATTTAATGCAACACCAAAGCGGGTAGAAAGAATAAACAAGACAGTTGTACAAAGCTGTATTACAATTTTTGCTATTTTAAGCTACATTCCATTCATTCTTATTTTTCCCCTCTGTCAGACGGAAAGAAAAGGCAATTTGGAAGCTCAAGTATGCCTCTGAGCTTGCTAGAAGCATTGCCCTCGGCCATGAACCTCCTAAAAAAGGTAGGTGCAAATATTCACCATTCTTACCTTGTGGCTACTTGCTTCTGGCCGGGCAGGTGCCCTGGCAGCTTCTGTGGGTCTTTGCCATAGGGACGGACCAGGAGGTTCCCCTGCCAGGGGGAGGAGAGGAGCTGCCAGCCTGGCAGAGTGAAGGTAATGTGGGACGCCCTGCTGGAGAGTGGCACGGGGATGTCTCCATCCCGAGGACCCACAGAAGAAGGCTCATGGGCAGAACATCTTGGCACAGGACAAGGATTACGTTTAGGTGGTCTTGTAAATGGGCCACGATTGCTTGGTACCTACTGTCTGCTGTCTTCAGTAACCTTTAAACTTGGGTTTTTTTGGCTCTTTGCCGTAACAGTGATGACGTCCAAAATCCTGCATCAAAAAGCCTTTGATCTCCCTGGCAGCCCCAGGAAGCTTAACCACAGTCAGAACCAGGCTATTCTAATGGCTCTGAGAAAACCCTTCACGCTCATCCAAGGCCCACCAGGTAAGGCTGGGGGGGATGGCACAAGTACAGGCTGACTTTGTTATGAAAAGCAGGTTAGAGCTAATCTGTTGCTTTCCAGAGGACCCTTGGTAAGACAGAAGACGGTGTTCAAGGCAGTCCCCTCAGTTTTTTATTTTGTTTCATGGCTGATCCTCCAGATGCTGATCTAGAGCAGGGGTGTCATGGTTAAAGTGTTCTCAGCAACCTCCTTGTTTTTCTAGGCACGGGGAAAACCGTTGTTGGAACTCACATTGTCTACTGGTTCCATAAGCTGAATGAGGAGAGTGTCGAGAAGGAGCAAACACCATCCGCTGAAGAAGAAAAGCCCAAAGGGAGAAAGTGCATCTTGTACTGTGGCCCGTCCAACAAGTCTGTTGATGTTGTTGCTGGTAACTATCGGTTTTAAGTTCCTGAAGTGGCTCATACTGGTGGGAGGGAGAACATGTGGCCATGAGCAGGAGGGGCAGAAAGCGGGGCTGGTCCTTACAGAGGATCCCTCACTGCAGGGCGAGGACCGGTGAAGGTGGGGTTGATGAGCGAGGGGTGGGGAGAAAAGGCAAGTGCATGGCAAACGCTGGGCACCTCGCAGGCCGTGAGCTTTCTCAGCATCGCCGGTGCCTGGTGCTGCCTGAGCAGACCTGTTCTCCTTCTCCAGAGATGCTGCTGAAGATGAAGAACCTGAAACCACTGAGGGTTTACGGGGAGGCCATTGAAACGATGGAATTCCCGTACCCGGGGAGCAACCGGCACCTCTACCGCAAAGCCTTGCGGGATGCAAAACCAAAGCGTGAGCTCAGGTAGGACTCCATGGCCCAGCAGGCTGCGAGAGCGCTGGGGAGCGATGTTTTCTGCACCGGTAAAGCTGAACAAGCCAGAGCAAATGTGGTTTCTGCTCTCTACTGTGGAGCAGCACTATTAACCTGCTTTGTACTTAATTTTTTCAAGTGAAGGTGTATAGTCTAATGTAGCACCTAGTCAGGAAACACCCTAGGTGTTTTCATCTCTCTCTTGAACAGCTCTAAGTGTCTCTGACTTCATTCCTGCTTGCAACTGCTAAAGAAATGTGGTTTTATTTTGTGTCCTCGAGGGTGAGCTAAGTGTTAGGTCTATAAAGATGGAACAGTCTGGCTGTGACTTTTTTGGCTAATGGGGTTTCTCCGCATAGAGAGATGTGGTATACTTCACTGTACAAGAGATCACTTGGGTCTGTGTGGGGAAAAATATTTATATATTGACTCTTTATTCAGCGAAATAATCCTGCATCATCGCATCCGGCGGCCGTCCAACCCTTTATGGCAGGAGATCTGTAACTTTGACTCTCGGATGAAGAAAGGAGAGCAGATAACAGAAGAAGAAACGAGGAAGTGAGTAGAAAGAGACCCTGGTGAGAGATGGCTGACTTTGGCCATGTGCCACCTCTGAAGCGCTGCCTGAAGGAGCGCAGTGCAGCAATCTCCTTCCCCTGCGAGAAGAGGTCGGGGCTACACTTGCTGGGTCTCAGCTGACACAAACTCATAGACTGCGTCAAAGTCGGTGGATTTGTCCTGGCTCATGCAAGGCAAGGGTCTAAGTGACGGCATCAAGATGGATTAATAAGCTGTGTGTTTGGAATCATGATGAAAAGTGATTAGCTCGGGGTTAGTGGTACAGTGCAGAGCATCAGCATCACTTCAGCTCTGATGCTGTTGTCCCTCTGGACCAAAAGGTCATATTATGCATGTGTGACACTTGCCTCCTCCACCCTGAGACCCTGCCCTGTTGAGTTCAGGTCAAAGTCGATTTCCTACGGTGTCCATCCAAAGCCCTTTTCTGGGAACACCAGCTCATCCTGGGGAGGGAGAGGGAGCCATAGTCATTTGGGAAAGTGTAACCTCTGCCTGGTTCCTGCATGAGGAATCTCGAGGTGTTTCCCTTATGTGTGACCTGGTGTCTTCTGCATCAACCACCAGGTACAAAAATCACTTGTCGCTTGCTCGTGCATATGAACTGGCAAGACACGATGTCATCCTGTGCACGTGCTCCGCCGCATCCGCCTCTTCCCTGGAGCAGCTCAACGTCAAGCAGGTAATCATCGATGAGTGTGCCATGTCCACGGAGCCCGAGACCCTCATCCCCTTGGTCAGCCACCGCCATGCTGAGAAGGTAAGTCCCTTCCAAAGATGTGTCTCTAGGATGGCTGCTCAGGGCTCTCAGACCTTTGCATGTCTTTCACCCCTTACGATGCTGCTCTTCCAAGTTTTACCAGGTGTGAGGGTTGTTCTTAGTAGCATCTATGATGGTGCATCAGCGTCTCAGCCTTCAGGGAGTTTTTTCCTTTGAGGTATAACTTTATAACGAAAATCTTGAGGCACAGAGAGGTAGATGCAGTACATAAGTATTCTCACTAGATGCATGAGCTGTGCATTATCTGTTCATAGCGCATAAAGCAGAGTCGTAAGACCTGCTGTAGACTTGAAAGCTGTGGTGGTGAACTATTGTATCTGCTCAGCTCTGCTGTGTGCATCAGTTCAGCTCCTTGTCTCCAAACAGTTACACCCATAACTGTCTCTAAACTTCCTCTTGCCTTTCTGCAAGAGAAACCAAGTGGTGGTGTGGTTGGATTTTTGGTGCTTCTTTACAAGGGCGGGTATCACTGCTGCCAAAAATTGTGCTGACCCAGGTAAAAAGTATTAACGTGACAAGAAGCATGGAGCAGACCTCAGCAGACTTACTGCATGATGAGTCCTATCAGAACAGAATGAGGCTCTGCATTATCTGGGTCAAGATCTTTATATAAGGCCCAACATGGTCCTTGATTGAGGTTGCTGTAACCATAACATAAATGAGTAGCACCAAATGTCTGTGTGCAAATAGCTTTTCAAAGAGCTGAATGCCTTCACCAGTGCCACCCATCCTCATAGCTGAGGTGTCCACTCTTCATTTCAGGTTGTTTTGCTTGGCGATCACAAACAGCTGCGGCCTGTGGTCAACAATGACTTCTGCAAGAGTCTTGGCATGGAGACGTCTCTCTTTGAGCGCTACCAGAATCAGGCATGGATGCTGGATACGCAGTACCGCATGGTGAGGCCCTCAAGTGGATTGTCTTTTCTCTGTCACAGAAAATGCTGCTATCAGGGCTTGCTTCAAGCCACTGGGAAACAGATATTTTCCATTAGTGCTTTCCTCTCCTAGAGTAATGAACAATGCCCTTGCCCGGTGCCGGCTGTAGCACAGTGGCATTGCAGGTGAAACCTGCCCAAAAAGGTGCTGCAGGTTGAGAAGTTCCTTGTTTTTTTTTCAACTCAGTTTCTCCCCTTTTCTCTCCCAGCACAAAGGCATTTGCGAGTTCCCATCCCAGGAGTTTTATGAAATGCGGCTGAAAACGTGTCCCCAGCTTCTTCGTAAACCCAGTGTCTTTTACCACAAAGACAACAGCTGCTGCCCCATCATCTTTGGGCACATGGAGGGGAAGGAGCAGAGCCTCATGATTTCTACTGAGGAAGGAAACGAGAACTCCAAAGCTAACCTAGAAGAAGCGGAGCAGGCGGTGAGGAGGGTCCTGGGGAATTGCTGGAGATGTAAAAGGGAGGATGTTGTGCTGGGTGACTCTGGGGATCGTGGAGGGACGATGGGTAAGTGATACAGGACAAGGATCAGTGGGGTGCAGTATCTGCCTGGCATCTTCTCGGGTCTGGAGCACCCCACGATGCCCTTGGCCAGAGGCAGCTGTAGGGAAGCGTGACCCAGGGGCAGGGGGAGCAGAGCAGCCAGGCACCATGGCTGCCCTGGGGACAGGGTGCTGGAGGACTGGTTCCCTCCGGCCACCGCTCCCAAGTGAGCAGGACCCTGGTCTCCCCAGGTGAGGATAGCGAAGCAGCTGACACTAGATGGCACCATCCGGCCGGAGAGCATCGCCATCCTGAGCCCCTACAACGCCCAGGTGTCCGAGATCAGCAAGGGCCTCCAGAAGGAGGGCATCCGTGGAGTGACCGTCTGCACCATCATGAAGAGTCAAGGTGAGGCTGGCAGGAGAGGGGAGGGTTGGTTCTGTGCTCTCCTGCCTTCCCGAGAACCGAAGCAACTTATCACAGAGATGGTCTTTGAGCAAGTCCTACAGCAGGGTCATTTCAGCCATGGAGGAAGCATCCCTAGGCCGGGTTTCTGGGTGATTTGTCATTGTAATAAATCCTTTGGGAACCTCTGGATTGCCCAGGCAGGGTGAGACTGATGAAGATAGGAAAGTGGAGGATGTCTGAAGTTAAAGAACTGCCGTAGCACATACTCTTTGGAGAGCAACGACCAGGGGTCCCATGGCCTCCAAAGCTAGAGAAACCCAAATGGTGGCTGCAGTTCTGTGGTCTTGCTGTAGAGAAATGAGTGTCTTGTGGGGTGGCGGGGAAGCCAGATGCTTCCTTCTAAAAAAAATAAATCTTTCAATTCTGCTTTCTAGGAAGTGAGTGGAGATATGTGATCCTGTTGACTGTGCGCTCCTGCCCCCGATCAGAGATTGATAAGAAGCCCACAAAGAGCTGGCAGAAGAAATACCTGGGGTTTGTTACCGACCCAAACCAGGTCAATGTGGGCATCACGCGAGCTCAGGAAGGACTCTGCATTGTAGGTGGGTCTCCTGGGAGCGTGCACAGGCCTGCAGGGGAACGGGATGCTTGGATAAAGGGGTGGAGATCCAAACTAGTACAACCGATGGCCTTGCTTTATTCTTCTGCCCTTAGGCTGTTTGTGGTTTTGTAACTGGGCTATCTGGGCAATCTGCACGAAGCAGAGATCCTCCGTGGCTCCGGTACAGCATGTATAATTAGTTTTTCTCACCCTCTGGTTTGGACCACGTTGTTTTCATCGCTTGCATGCTAGAGCTCTCTCCTAACGGAATTTGGCTGCTTGTTTTCCTCCTAATCACGCAGACAGGCTGTGATGCGTAGGGAAGCTGCTCGCAGATATGACAGCACTGTAAAGGGAGCTGGGATTCCGCAGAGGAAATGTCCGAAGGAAATGTCCCTGCAAGTTATCCAGCACCCTTAGGCTAGAAACGTTAGACAGAAGTTTCTGTGACCGGTCTGTGATGGTATCATCCAAGCCTCTTCTGGCCACTAACCCGCTGTCCCCATCCCCGTGCCAACAGGGAACCGGTACCTCCTGGAGTGCAACCCTTTGTGGAGGAGGCTGCTTCAGCATTACCGACAGCACAACTGCTATACTGCAGCCCAGGGGATTTTTGTCAGGAAGACTTCAGCCATCCACCGATGAGGATGGGTCGTACCTCGATGAGCTCGTCCCTCTCTACCTGAACCGCGTTACGTGTGCCTTGGGAAGGACGCAATCTTTCCATTATTTAATGACCCATGGAGCCAGCATCTTCCCCTGCACAGCGCCAGCTCAGCTTCAGTGTGTGCTTTGGCATCGTGGGGTGGTTTTTTTTTTAATCAGTGCGACCTTGGACAGGAACTTTCAGCTCTAGCAAACCAAAAAGCACTGGGAATGGATGGATGGGTGTGTGACTTTATTGATGATACTATTTTTTTAACTGTAAGATGCTCAGCGGAGCTCCCATCCTATCTGCCGTTGCAGCTGCGTTTTGGGGACCAAATACTCAGTCCATTCATCGAGGCTGGAACGACTGCGTGCAAGCTGCGATTTGCCATAGAGGACCAAAGCTTCTGAGTACTACCACTCATTTTAAAACCAAGGCCAGGGAATTTTTAAGGCTTCTCTTTATCTCAAAGCAGAAAAGCAATTATTTTGTTTTGGGTTTTTTTGTTGTCGTCATTTTGGGGTTTTTTTAAATGAAGTAAGAAAGCAAAGAGAGAACCATGTACCACTCTTTGTCTAGCCAAAACGCTGTTCTCCAAGTGTGTAAATATCACAGAGCCAAGGCCAAGCTGATTTTGTAAATAGATTTACTTATTCTTTGTACAAAGGAGGTTGTCCTCACCAGTATAAAGTTAATGAAAAGCGAGGACCGCTCCTACCAGGAAACGTTGGAAACTGTAAGCATATTTTAAACTGTTCTGAGTGTTATTTGAAATCTCTTCCTTGTAAAAGCCCCCCTTTCCTACCCCATATTTTTTTAAAGGTCCTTCTAATTTATTAACTTTTTAACTCTGTGAATTTATTTCACAGTCTTACGGCCTGAGTTTTTAAGAGCGGGGATGGAAATTTGATAAATGTACCACAGCATGTATGTGTATAATGTTGTTTTTTTTTTATTATTATTTTAAGTAGCCAAACTGCTGTGAACTGGAAGCTGTGATTCGCTGGAGAAGGCTGCTTTTGCCCGGTTACGTGTGGCTGATACAGATGTATAGCGGGGAAGCGGTGCTCTCTGCTGAATCACGCAGCTAGTTTTTTGAAGCTTGGTAGTTTTGAGGGAGGGTGTCTTTTATCTCATTTCAATTCTGAATGTATGAAGTGCCTGCCTCAGCTCTCCGGAGGACCACACGCTTGGCTGTCGCTAAGTGTTCACGTGGGATGGAGCCAAGATGTAAACACGGTGGTTTTGCAACAGGTATATACTGTGCTGGGACACAAGTCCTCCTTGGCCTAAGTGAGGGGTCCCCGTGACTTCACAGCACCGTGGCAGGGATGAATTTTGTCCTGTTTGCAACTGAAAATGCAGCATGGCTCTTTCCAGTGTGGAGGAATGTGCAATAAGAAAGCGTTGTGTCTGGAAAAGTCCTTATTTAACGCTGTGTTTCTTCTCATGACTGTGTTTGACTTGACTCGAGAACCTATGGGGAAATTTTGTTCTTCGCTTCCTTATTTTAAAGTACCTTCCTGCACTTCTGCATTTGGTGGGCTTGATCTGTACGTTACAGACCCCCCAGGCTTGCTCTTGTCTTACGGAAGCGTAATAACGGGCATATGGCTGGCGATTCCATAAGGGACAAAAGCCTGTGGGAAGTAGCTCCTGCTGGTTCTAAAGCTGCTTGATAAGAGCTGGTAGGATGTAAAGTTCAGTGTTCCTCTCTGAAGTCATCCTGGCTGGGATCTTAAAAGATTCTGCGCCAACAGATTTGCAAATATTTTTGCAATTCCAAAATAAGCTTGTTTGGGAATCGTTTTGTGGACTACTGAAATACAATCATGTATCTCCAAGATGATGTGGAGAATTGCAAAAGATGCTGGAACTGTTGGGATAAATACTTGACCATGGTGCCAGCATCGTTCTTGGTCCCTTTAGAACCGGTGGGTCTCATTTTCATGATCTAACGTCAGCGAAGAGTTTCTCCCCTGCTTTTTTTGCTGGTTATTTCATTACATGTAACACAAATGAGGAGACTCAACCCAAGTCTAGTGGCTTAGTCCAGTGCTCTTGTGTGGGGTTTGGTCATGTGTTTGTATAGACCAAGAAAGATGCCTCAAAAAGCGTCTCCCTTTGCCCTCAGCAGGGGGAAAAAATGTTTACTGCTACTCCTTGGAGGCTGAAGCCTAGGCTGAAATGCTATGCTTGGTCACCTCTGTGTTGCAAGACAATATACGTATTTTTTTTTAACTCTGAAGATGAATTTTGTAGCTGGTGTTTAGAATTGGGCTGTGAGCAGGTACCTGTAGAGTTGGTCCCGCAGCTGCAATAGTCAGGGATAGCAGAAAGTGCAATTAATGAAACTTTTTATAGACTGTTAGTGCCAGCTGAATATCGTGTTCTTGCCCTTGTGCTCATGTATAGAGAGAATGATAGAAATTAACAGAGAGAAAAAAAGTTCAAAGTAGTCTGGTTTCATTTGCACACAGAGCTCTGAATTTACTTTTGAAAGAATTTTATGTTCAAGCACATATTCTTAAAATACTTACTAAAAAAAAAAAAAAACCAAAACAAACAACAAAACCGCATAACCTTTGGTAATTCCAGTAGGAAACCACTGGCAGCATGGTGTCGGTCTCTTCTCCCAAGGAACAGGCGATAGGACAAGAGGAAATGGCCTTAAGGTGTGCCATGGGAGGTTTAGATTGGACATTAGGAAAAAATTCTTCACTGAAAGGGTTGTCAAGCATTGGAACAGGCTGCCCAGGGAAGCGGTTGGGTCACCATCCCTGGAGGTACTTAAAAGACATGTAGGTGTAGTGCTGAGGGACATGGTTTAGAGGTAACTTGGCAGTGTTGGGTTAGCGGTTGGGCGTGATGATCTTAAAGGTCTCTTCCAACCAAAACGATTGATTCTGTGGTGCACAGGGCATCTGTCCGATCACAGGCTCTACCTTTTCCGCCAGCTCGCAGACAAAAGAACATCGTTGCGGGACACAAATGTTGGTTCATCCAACAGGGTAACTTAATTTCCTCGGCACTGGGTAGAGCTGGAGCCCATGTTGAACACCAGGAACCTGCGCACGCAGCAGGTCCGTGCGGTTGCAGCCATCTCCATGCGTCCTGCTCCGACTGGCAGTGAAATTAGAGACATCCAGAACTAGGAAACCTCTCCTGGGCTCCAGCTGGCAAAGGAGAAGCCCACTGGACTGTTTTTGAGGATTTGGACAGATCTGTGTAGGACGAGCGATTTACTGCAATAAATTGTTGGGTTTTGTTTTTTAAATAGAAATGAAATGTTAAGTGTCATGAAGCGTAAATTAAGGAACTTGAAATGTGGCAGGTTTTTATCTTTTTGTATGTCCGTGACTTGCAGCAAACCTCAAATGACGTTTTGGATACAAATATTTCTACCTGCTTCTACCGTTTATAAGAATGAACCTCAACATTCCTTTTTTTTGATATTTAAGCCATAATTGTAAAAATGATTTGAATTTATTTAAATAATAAATTTTATTACTAAAAGGCCTGTTTATGTGATGGTTTGACTAGACTCTGTGTGGGGACAGCTATGTTTGGGCTGAACCAAATGGTAAAAAAGAAAATGGGCATTAACTGCAGTACGTGGCAGAAAAGACTGTTTTCTACAGATTGGTTGTGTGGCTGTATTACCCTTTGCTGTTTGTTGTGGGGGTTTGGAGGGGTTGGTTGGGGGTTTTTGGGATTTTTTTTTTTATCAGTGATCTTTTCATGCACTGTAGAGGGGTGATCATGAAATCGTGCTTACGTGTACCTATAAGGTACAGGGCGTAGAGGGTGAGAGGAACCAGAGATGGAGATAAGTTAGGGTGGGTGATTTGAAGAGCTCAGGTGTTTTGAAGGACATGGAGGGGGGGAAATAACTTGGGGTAAAAAAACCAAACCAACATCATTGCAAGAAGCTGGCACTGGGCATCTTTTGGTGGATGGAAAGCACCGGATGACGGAGACGCCTCTATCTCCTCTGCTTTGCATCCAAGGTGTCCTGCAAGACTGCCTGCTGCTAGCTGCTCCCGCCTATGAGTTCTGGCAGCGGGAAGCGAGTGTTGAGTCCTGAATGCTGCCTCAAGGTGTTATTTTGTGTGAGGAATTTGGAATGGGTTACTGTGAACCTGGAAAGATTTGGGGAAGGCGCTTGCAAAATTGTTGTTGAAAAGAGCATGAGTCCAGTTTTACGCGAAATGTTTGAAAACAAGGTTTACCTTTAATTTTTCTCATTCTTCTTTTTCAGATGGATAAAATAAGGAAAACGTTCTTGTGTTTTACCTCATCCTTCCGGTGCCTTAGGGGCTGCTTCCATGTCTTCAACAGCGTTATTCTTGTGTCTTCAATGTAATGCTATCATGCCATCTTCCAAAGACAAGCGTTAGAGTGTGTGGTCTTCGAATTGTGAATTCGTATGCGCTGCCAGGCTGCAGGTTCTGGACTATACATGTGTTGGAGGTGACTTGCTGAAGCCTACCGTATCCCACTTCTGTCTGACTCCCGTTTGTCAGTAACTTAACATGCAGCTCACATTCTTCAACGGGTGACTCTTGATTTTCGGTAAACCACTTGAGCTCGGCCCAGTCCTTGTGTGCAACTGATTCTTTTCGATCAAAAATCGGTGGCCTCTTCGTATAGAGAGAAAGCCTAATGTTGGAGAGCTCGGTGCCTCTAAGACCTGCATGTGAGACCAAATGGTGCTTGACATAGAGCTTTCCTGGGTCTTGCAAGGAATGGAGATTTTTCATAGACATGGAGAGCTGGGACACCCTCTGCACAATCAAGTCCCACCTGGAGAGGAAAGTTATCATGTCCCAGGTCTCTACGTAACAGCTCAGCTCCTCCCGACCTCGTTCCAGCTGTTCTAGCAGCTCAGTTAAAAGAAACAGCTGGATTTCAGTCTGGTTTTTTCCCACCTTCTTCACCCTCTCCAGTCGGATGGGGTCTATTAGTTGCAAGATGTCAATGCAATGCAGCACGTGGTTCTGGTCTCTCACGTTCACGTGTTTGGGCTCAATCTCCAAGTAAAAGTAACACTTCTTCAGAAGCTCGACATTGTTCCAGTGGTGCTGGAGGTTCTGGAGGCTCAGGTCGGAGTGCAGGAACTGCAGAAGAAGGGCTCTCCTTTCCAGGTACTGCTCCCAGCTGGCATTGTTGTGTTCTCCGCCATGCACAGCACTCTGCGAATTGGTTTCAAAGCCATTCAAAGCCTCAGCCATGATTCCAAAGCTCAGTTGCTGTGTAAGAAAGCAGCAATAATAACATCAACCAGCAAAGGAAAAGCAGCTGTGAGGGAGAATAATCATGGCTGGGACTCTTCTCTCCTCTCTTAATGATAAAGCTTAGCTTATAAATTTATAGATGGGAAAGAACTGTTAGATTAGGTGTAGTTCCAAAGAAATTTTCGTTTCTGGTTGTATGGTTTCTAATGTCTTGTAGAGTCTTACTTTTATATATTCCAACCAACTGGTCTCCTGCAACTCCCCCTTGAGAGGTTCTACCTCTGCTTAATAGATTCACTGTCAGGAATTATTCTCTGATATACTCTGCCAAAATGTCTCCCTATCTTATTATCTTCTGTTTCATTCTAATTAGATGCCTTTTGTACTCCTGTAAGCAATTTCTTTCCATTCTTCTACATCTCTGGAGACGGCTATTTTTCTCTTTTTGTAATCTGCCAGGCTGTTGAGGTTTGAGACCCATCTTCTAAGCCAATTCCTACAGCTACATAATCACCTTGGTGATTCAAATTAACCCTCTGCCCCCCAGGCGAGCTGCTATGCAGCAGGCAGAACCACGCAATATGCTGAGTGCCGCCTCACAACAGCTTTAAAGAGGAACGTTAGCGGTTTTGCTTGCACCTCTGCCTTCAACAGCAACATTTTCAGTGACGTATTGTTTTCCCTGTCTTTGGTTTTAGTTTACATCATCAGCTCGGCCCGTGATATCGCCTCGCTTTCTTGTAGAAGGACTCTGTTAGTCCATAAACAATGTACGGTAAGAGGCTGAAATGCAAGTAAAGCACCTGTGGACAAGTAAGGGTTTGCTGGTAAGAAGGTGTTTAGGTAGTGGTCCTTCACACCGCCGTATCTGCTATCTGTCTTACTCTTGGCTGTTTCATTTACTGACAAAGCCTGGCCCTGCTTGGTGGCTCCTGCTGAGCCACGATGGATGGTGTTTCCCTGTTTTGTTTTAGCTGAAGTACCCGTGGCTCTCCCAGCTTACGTATCACAAACAGAAATCAGCTAAAGAAATGCCTGTGTCCCTGTCGTCGGCGATATTGCAATGAGACCCCGGCTTGATGTTGAGAACGTGGCTCTCACAAGCTGAACACGCTTGATTTGAAAAAGAAAGAAATACGGAATCCCGAAAGTAAGACCTTGTGACCCCAGTCAGCCTGCGATGATACAATCTAGCAACAGGTAATTTTCCTCGTTCTATGTAATTTTGTTGTTATAATTATTTAAGTTCTTCTAGTAGCTAACCGGGATATTTTAATTCTTACATGTCTTGTCAAAGCTAGATGGTGGTATCTAGTTGACAAAGCAATTTTTCTCAGCCTCATTTTCCCTAAATGTACATAACAGAGCCAATAACAGTTCCTCGTAGGAATTTCAAGTGTTTGTAAACCTTTCAGATGTCTGGTCCCTAGCTGCACTACAATTTATACTAACTCACTCATTCACAGCCGCTTTTTTTCCAAGAGAGCTGTCAACTGAAAAAACAAGCTGTATTTCCTTTTCACTTTTTTGCTTTCCACAAAAAAAACAAAAAACAAAAAAACAAAAACCAAAAAAAAAAAAACAAACCCAAACCCTAAACCAAAGCAGTGCCAGTTCCTGGCATCCCTGTATGGAGTGCAACAGGGACAGCGCATGCACCAGGTTACGTTACCCCGCTTTCAGAGCGATTTGGCTCCCTACAGCAGTCTGTTTGCACACAGAGCTGTGATTGCGCTTGTTTTCCCTTTCTGTTTTTATATCTCTCGTTGTTTTTTTTTTTCTTGCCAGAAATGGCTTTTTTTTCCCAGTAGCACTGCTATGTTTGCAGCATGGGAGGCTGCAGTCATAAATCATAGAATGGTTAGAGTTGGAAGGGACCGTAAAGATCACCCAGTGCCACCCTCTGCCCTGGGCAGGGACACCTCCCACCAGCCCAGGTTGCTCCAAGCCCCGTCCCACCTGGCCTTGAACCCCTCCAGGGATGGGGCAGCCACAGCTTCTCTGGGCAACCTGGGCCAGGGGCTCACCACCCCCACAGCAAAGAATTTCTTCCTGATATCTCATCTAAACCTCCCCTCTTTCAGTTCAAAACCATTCCCCCTCATCCTACGGCTCCCCTCCTGGATCCAGAGTCCCTCCCCAGCTTTCCTGGAGCCCCTTTAGGGACTGGAAGGGGCTCTAAGGTCTCCCCGGAGCCTTCTCTTCTCCAGGCTGAACCCCCCCAGCTCTCTCAGCCTGTCCTCACAGCAGAGGGGCTCCAGCCCTCCCAGCATCTCTGGGGCCTCCTCTGGTCCTGCTCCAACAGGTCCACGTCCAGTTGCCCGAGCCGGGGGCTGCGTAGCCCTGGGATCCACCAGGCCAAAGGTTCCCTGCCTGCCCTTGCCACCACCCAGGCCCGGGGAGCTGGAGGCAAACCACCCGGGGACAAGGCTCCAGCATCCCTGGCCAGATGCGGGTGCTGTTCCCTCTCCCTGCCGTTGGTTCCCACCACCCAGCCGTGCCCTGGCTGGTGGCGCCAAGCCCCTGGCACCCACCAACGTCCCCCCTAAGGCTCCAATTTTCACCATGATGCTTCTTTGCCGTTGGCGGCGGTGGTTTGTGGGGACATACCCCCAGTCATCCACGGGACTGTAGGCCCCCAAATCATTTGTACCTTCCCCTCCGGTCCCTGGGCAGAGGTGGCACCTGGGGTCCCTGTGGGTCCGGTGACACCGGGCTGGCCCCGGGGGGAGACGGCCACGTGCATGGGGAGAGGAGCGTGGCCGCGTTGTCCTCTGCCTGATTAATTAGCGGCCTCTGATTTTACCCCGCCGGTGGTGGCTCGGGTCGCCAGCACACAATGCCCGGCTGCTGGAGTCACAATGTGACGCATCCCCCGGCGCCGGGCACGGGGCGAGGGTTCCGTGCGACCCTCGGGCCGGGCGTCCTGCTCTCCGAGGTGTGAGGAGGCTCCGTCCCCCAGCCCAGGGCTGTGCCTGGGCACTCTCCCGTCCCACCGGAGGGCAGGGAGGAGAAGGGCCGAGGGCTCTGTGCTTCCCCCTTAACAGGCACATCTGGTTTCACTCCCAGCTTGCGCCCTTGCTGTTGCGATGGGGCTGTGGGAGCGCTAAGCGGACGAAAGGACCATGTGCAGGGTTTGTGACCACTGGGGCACCCCAAGCATGATTTCCAAAGCTTTGCTTCCCTGTGCAAGACGTTCACGCTGTTCCTCCAGCATGTTTTGCCTCTGCTCCATGGAAAGGCAGCAGCCTCAGTGTTTTATGAGCCCCAGCTCTAAAGCCGAGGAGTCGAACTGAGCTGCTTGACTCTGCAGCTTTGCTCTTCGCTGCTTTGCCCATGTTGATATTTGCCCAGGAAAGCACAGGTGGTTCCGGGGGACTAACGGGATCTGCTGGGCTTTATGGCATGCTGCGGGGTGGGGGTATTTTCGCTTTTTGAGGGTGAATCTTTCCATCTGAGGCTGGACATGCTCCGGTGCTCTGCCCTCCACAGGGAGACGGGCCGTTTCACAAAGCGTCAGGAGTTTCATTAACTTAAACACATAATCCTTACTAAAGAGATGTGTTGAAACAGGATATAAACGGATCCATTAAGTGCTGCAAACTTCTTTTTTTGGGGTAGGAAGGGATTCTCCTGCTCTGCGTTGCTGCGGGACCCGGCTGGCCGGTCAGCTGTGTTATTGTGGAGGAGAGACCGGCTCGTCTGGTTCACAGTGAGCTCAATGCCGTGAGCGGTCTGTTCATCACCAAACCGGACAGGCCTCCTGCGTCTGAAGGTGCCTTCGTACTCCCTGTGATTAAATCTTTGGGTCAGGGCTTAGCCTTAATGCTGTCTTGTGCACTTAGCTGGTGCATCTCTGCTAAGCTTTTTTAATCGAATGATAGGCAAGATCCATAACGCCAGCCCTGAGCTTCTGCTTGAACATCAAGGGAGGAGGCGATCTGTCATTTTAAGAAATCAATGCATCTTCTCGAGGCAGCCGGAGCTTACCATTTCATTTCACAGCTGCCAAGAGATTAACTATACAATTGTCAGGTGTGATTCTCTAACAGACAAGATAACTAATATGAGTGAAAGAAGGTTGATAGCCTTGCTTGACGGGGAGGGCTAGCAGAGATCAGCATTTGGTAATAACACCAAGTTTCTGCAGGAAATGAATGTTCCTCCTCGTGTCATGGATCCCAATCCTGTCATTCGGGTTGTGTGCGCTGGGAATTAGACCTCTCCTTTTCCCTCGGCCTTGGTGGTCTGAGGGCTTAAGGACATAAGAGGAGTCCTGTGGAGGTCCAGCTGACCTCGCCTCCTCTTCCAGCCATGGCCCGTGCCAGGCGCCCAGGGAGGAGTTTAAAGCAAGGCTTGCGCTTTGTGTCCGTTTCCCTTGGTGCCCTCCCACCCCACGATCTCTGAAGGTGCGATGGTGTCTTTGTATTTAACAGCTCTCGGTGGAGAGCACGTCTGCCCTCGAGCTGGCGAGGTCTTGGCTATTCAGGGTGTTCGTGTCCCCCAGAACTGACCTGGAAAAGGTGGAGGCAGAAGACGAAAGTACTGCAGAGCTGAGCTGAGCACAGTGGCTGAGCTTCTCACGCAGCAAAGGCAAAGTCCTGGGCTTAGCAAGCTTTGCTCCTCGTTTTGTCAGGGTCAGGATGTCACCTGAAGCACTTTCTATGAGCCCAGCATAGTGCGAGTTTGAAACAGGATTTATTGCTGGAGTTGTGCAGAGACTTTTGAACTGAGCTTGCTTCTCATTGGCATAAACGCTAACCTTCACCCCAAATTTAGCATGGAAAAACGGAATCCCTTTGGCTGCCCTATCCAGAACAGCTGGCCAAGCCACTGCCTTGCTTTTAGGAATATGAGCATAAACCTGCTTATAGTCTGCAGCTGAAATTTAACTGTTTTCAGCAGCTTTGCATCAGGGATCAATTCAACTATAGGATTTTATAGCACTCTATGAATCTCTTTGAATTAATACGAATACAAATGTGTTTGAAGCATTCAAACACCATGTATCCCTTTTGCCCCCCCCTTTCTCATCAGCTGAGCTCTCTCTGGAGCAGAGCTGACAGCCATTGTCTGTCACGTTTGTCATTCTGCCCCGTCCTCCTGCCCACAGCATCAAAATAAAGACCTTGTTAGTCCTGTCTTTGAGATCAAGATATAAGCAGACAATTGATTTTCCTCCCTCTTCTCATTAGTGAGCTCTGACACTTAATAAAACATATATTTCCACTCTCGGGGTAGGCAGAACACCCAGATAGTGCCTGTCAGAGAGAGCTGGGAGCGGGGATTCATCTTTATGGAAAATCAATATCTGGAACAGAGAAATTGGCAGAACCCAAATTAAAAGTCGCCGGCAATTTCTGTCTTCATATTTCATGTCTTCTGCATTTCTGAAACAGTAATTTGCTGCAAAGGAAACCCACCACGGGGGCCAGGGAGGAGGATGGACTTTGTGCCTGGTTCTTCCTCTGCTGCTTCCAGGTGGGACCTCCTGGGTGAAGGTGGGTGTCAGGTTTGGAGCAGCTCTTTGGGCAGCGCCTGGTTCAAGGGGCTGGGGACAGAGGGCTGTTCACAATGTGCCTCTTCTGCCAGAGGCTGTGTCCCCATGGCCGCTGCTGGCAGTGCTGTCATAGAAGTCTCCCAACGTCACCACCTCCTCCAGGGTTCCTGACTGTGTCCCCGCATCCCCAGGTGGACCCATAGCTCACCGTGTTTGCCTGCCCCCACGGGATCAGGACTTTCAGAGCAGGGCAGCCCATCAGCTGGCTGCACCGAGCTGCTTCAAACCCCATTATCGTCACAAGGGTGTGACTGATTTACTCACTGCTTCCTCCCAGTTTCACTGGTGCCTCATACACCTGAAATAAATGATACATTCCAGATATATCCCAAACCTAAATCATCGCCACGCAGCAGTGACCTCGCTTTGCTTGTCAGGCTGTGATTCAGAAGGCTCACTTTGAGAAGGAAGAGGGATGTAAGTTTTCTAAGGAACCTGGGGGAGAAACTGCTCTTCTGGGATGCAAAAGTCCCAGCTGGATCAGGCCAGGAAGGAGTTAATTGTGTCCCCGAGGCAGCAATTATCTCCAGCTCATTACACCTACTAATGGCACCCAGGGATGGAGCCCCACAGCCTGGACCCGCTGGAGTTTGGAGTAGCTGTTTGCCTACAGCAAGCCAAGAATTTTGGGGGTTTGGAGGCTGCTTCGGGGCAAAAATCTTCCCTGGTCTGTGCCCAGCCCTGAGACCTGCTGTGTGCAGGGCTGAGGGCTCGGGATTTCCTCAGGAAAGGGAGCCGTCATCTGTTAGGTCTCCTTCCCTCCCCTGCTGAGAGTTATTGGTTGGACAGCCCGGACAGGGCTCGGCATGAAGGGGAGCCCTAGGACGGAGAGTCCCTCCATTCTCCAGCGGTGACATTAATCTGAGTACCCAGGCGCGTGTGCGGGATGCGAGGTGAGAGCTCCTCTGGGCTGCGGGCTTCGGCAGGGGCTGCTTTACCGATGATCTGGCTCAGGAAGATGGAGCAGGGTCACGGAAGCTCTTTTACCTTGCTGGAAGCTCATCAAAAGCCCGTTCGGATATCCTTGTGCTGTGCTGCACTTTACAAGACAGACGTCCTTGAGCAGAAGTTCAAGGCAGGCTGCCGTGTCCCAGATCCCACGAGACAGCCCTTGCTGGCAGGCTCCTCCGAGCAGCGAATGTCCGTGCCCCCTTTTTCCAGGAAAACTTCCCAAGGGGGTCACGTTTGCTTGGATGTGGGACAGAGAGCGAAGACGGAATGTGGGAAACTCGCTTACCCCGCAGCCTTGTCCCCTGGTTGTCACCTGCGGGGCTGCGGCTGGCGGGGAGCGGCAGGGGGGCTAACGTCAGGACACGGTGATCCCGCAGAGCCGGGTGTCCCCCCTCCCCAGGGCATGGGACACAAAAGCAGCTCCGAGGCTTGAGCATTCGTCCCGCTGGGAACATGGTGACCAGCACCTTTAGTACCAGTGGGCAGAGCTTGAGCCTGCATCCCATGATTTATCGCCTGGCCGGCTGGGTCCCATTCCCTGCCATCTCTCAGGGCCAGCGCGTCAATGTGCAGTGCCAATGTGCCGGATAAATTAGCCCAAAGCCTTCGTTCCCACAGCAGCCTCCATGCGAGGGAGGGCGGCAAACCCCCAGGGCATGAGCAAGGCTGGGGCATTTATTTCTTGCCGGTGAAGGCTCGGGGGACATTTGTCTGTGTTCCCAAACACGGGGCCAGTACTGGGGCATTGAGGAGGAATTGAGGCCCATGGTAAGAGAACAACCTTGGCTTTGCGGAAGAGGGAAGGTAAACCCTGCACATCCACTTCAGTCCCCCTCACTGATGTCTAGAAGTCTTTTCAGAGGGGGAACAAGCACCTTTCGCAAGACCACAGATGGTGGCCCTTCTCGGGTTAAAAGAGGAGCGATTCCAGAGACAGATCCGAGCAGAGTTGGAGCTCGGAGCGGTGTGTGGCTGGCTCAGGCGATGCTGCTGCTCGCAGGGATGCTCGCCCCAGGGGCCTCATCCAGCCCTGACGCTGGGGCTGGGGGCTGCTGTGCTGCATGGCAGTGGTCCGTGGGGCTGATCCGTTGGGGGAATAGTGACAGCCCCGGGCTCCGGCGGCAGGACAGCAAAGGTGAAGTCATGCCCGTGTCAGCTCATCCATCTCCGCCACTCGCAGGCTGGTCCCGGGGGAAGCGCAGGCTTTGGCAGCTGTAAGTGGGTTGGAGGCGGATGCAATTCTGGAGAACAAGATTCCCTTGCAAAAACCTGTGAAAAAAAAAAAAAATTAAAGTTCTTGGCTGAGAAGCTTGTTTAAAGATCTTATCTCTGGCAGAGGAAATAAGGTCTTAATTCCCTCCCTTGCTGCTTGCCTCCCAGTGCGTCTTCGCGAGGGCTGGGTCCCCAGAGCAGCGCAGGCTGTTAATTCTGCCAGGAAACGAGCTGGAGGTGAGAAATGGCTTTTGTTTGTGAAACCGAGACTGACCAGAAGCGGCTGTGGGCGAAGCTGCCACTTCTGCCACGCGCGGTCCCGGCGGTGGGGAGAGGCAGGCGGAGGGTGCGCAGGGTGGGCACCCTGTGCAGCTCCATAAATGTGCGTTTGAGGCAGAGTGCAGGCAAAAAAATATATTTGGCTTTCTGACTTGGCCATCTTTCTTTTCCCAAGTCTTGGTTGGAATCGGGAGGTGGTTTGGGCGACGTTGCTCCCCCTGGTCCAGCCCCCGGGTCCCCCAGGCAGGGCTGGCATCCCTGGGGCTGCCTGGGCTTTCTGCAGGAGGAAGGATGCGGTGGCCACGGCCATCCCACGGACATTGGGGGCTGCACTGCTCCTGTCCCAGCTGGCACTGGGGAGCTGCTGGGATAAAAGGTATTTAATAAGTGACAGCTTGATGCCATCCATGGCCTTTTCTGCCGTGTGGCAGAGCACTTGGGCTGGGCTGTCCCTGTGCCGAGGACCCCCTTGACTGTCCTGCAACCAAAGAAGGGGACAGAGGAAGAGGAGGGTCCACCCTCCTGCCCTGCAGCACGGTGGCCGGTGGGGAGAGCAGAGCCCCTGCTTGCTGGCTTTCGTACTCTCGTGTTTCATCGTCACCTCCACCCGCACCGAGAGCCTTGTCTGAGTCATCTCCTGGCTAAATGGAGTGTGTGGGCTTAGCGCAGCTTTAGCTGTTCATCCTCTGCTTTGCTGGAGCCTGACATGGGGTAAAATAGAGCTATTCATCAACGTGGAGATGAGGCAGATGAATGTCCTGTACCAATCAAACGGGCTTTGCTCTCCTCCTACCAGTTCGAGCAGCTGGTGTCTCTTTGTGGTCCAGCGAGGACTGCTTAAGTGGCTGCTGCTTGAGGAGCTCAAGAGATCTTAAAAGAAATATGGACTTACGTTTTGCACCAAATGACTTAGTGCTCTAGCTATAAAACACAGTGCCAGAGCCTCTGTGGAGAGGAAGCTCTTGAAAATGTTCCTACCGTGTGTCGAAGCAGGGCGAGGGAGAGGGGGAGCGAAGCTGGTGGCAGTATCTCACCACGGCTCTCTGACATTAAATCCCTCCGGGGTGAGGTTGGCGCTTGCCCAGCCGGCACCCAGGACCACACCTGGCCTGGTGGCCATGGTGGCTGCCATGGGTTTCCTTGCCTGTCCCACCCTCGCCCTGCTGCCTGGCGGTGGCCTTTGCCACGTGCAGCTCTTCCCCAGCACGTGGCCTCTCCTGGTCCCCAGGGAGCCGCAGGGCAGGGGCTGGCTGGTGCTGGGGTACTTTTGTCATCTATCAAGTCATTGAAGCGGTGTTGTGGAGCTCGGCAGCCCTCTTTGCATATGAAATCGCGGGTCTCCAGGGAGCAAATCTGGAGTGAAACATTTCTCCTGGTGACTGACACCAACCTCTCTTTGTTAATGATGTTAAAAGCTTTTCAGCTGTTGGCTGTGCCGTGCGGTCACCTGTCCTTACCGGCTTCTTGCCTGCAGCATGGTGGCACACGTGCGAGCTGACCCAGGCTCCCACCCCAAGCTCCTCCTGGTTTTCATCTTCATCACATTTGCAGGGGCCAAGCTAATTAGAGCTGGGGGCCGTGCCGGCACACGGAGCACGTTACATGTCTGGACACAAAGTGCATGATACCATGAACCTGGAGGCTGGCAAAATGATCCTTGTCACTGGTGGAGCTTAAACCAGAGGGAAGGCATGGGAGCAAAAGGACTCTCCTTGGAGGGGTAGCAGCAGCATTTGTGCTGGGGAATCTGGGGGCGACTGCACGTGGTGGGCGACAGCGAGCCGTGCCCAGGGCAGCAGGGTTACGTCGCATCTCTACAGGCAAGGTCGAAGTATGTGTCTCCCAACAAACCTTTCCTCCTCCGGTGGGATGCCAGCGATCCGGATCCAGAGCTGGTGGCAGGGCCCCCCCTGCTCCCCAGCCTGCGGCGATGTTGCATCCCCACTTGCCCAGTGAGCACCGAGCCGGTGACCATGCAGCAGCAGCAGTGTGGCACAGCCGCTCACCACAGCTGCACTTGTCACCAGGACAGGGACAGTGTCGGGGCTTGTCCCAGACCTCCCAGTGTGACCAGAGCCAACCCGGCCCCTTCCCTGCCTGCAGGAAGGATGCTGGGGCAGCATCAGGGAGGGCTGTTTGAGCACCCAGGGTTGCCCTCGCAGTGTGTGCCATGCGGTCAATGCCCCTCAGCCCCAGGATAACCCAGCTGGAAGCTGGGGGGCCAGTGGAAACACAGCTTGGGGCCCCCCCCTTGCTTGTCTGACAGTGAGCGAGGCAGCTCTGGCCCCTCGGCATCACTCCGGCCAGGGCCAACCAGCCCCGTTGCGGCCCCGCTGGGCTGAAAG